>VWZK01002489.1:15234-42655 GCA_013396935.1 Baryphthengus martii | reverse complement strand
TTATTCCCCCCCCCCCATCATTTGAGGGATTGCTCGAGGAAGAATGGTTCTTTGAGTAGGGCACTGATCTGCTGCTTTGGAAAAGGAATTTGTGTTGTTCCCTGCCCTGGCCAACTTGTATACATTTAGGGGCAAGTCATTTCATCTCTCTCTGCTCCTTGTGCTTTGAGGCTTGGTAGAATAAATTCAATCATTTCTGTATTTCATGGAGTGGGGGGAAAATATGTTGTCACACTCGAAGCTGAATACTGTTCGTATGAAGAGTTGATATATAGCAGGAGTAGTGCTGACGACGGGGAAAAGGTGCCGTTTAAATGGATGTTCTGAATTAATGCTACTTCAGATGCTTCAAGCTTCTAGGAGCTGGTTTGTGTGACGCTTCTATGCGGGTGGTGCGGGCCAGGCAGCATCCTTGGCACTTTTGCAGTAGAGAAAGTGAACACCAACTGTCTTGTGCTATCAGAGAAGATCGTAATGAGCGTTAATAGCTCTAATTTATCAACAGCCGTTAACAAGTTCTACACATGCTTGTACCGGAATGATTATCCTTTGGAATGGGATCTTCCTCTCTGTTTCTTGATGTCTCCCAGTCAAGCTGGGGATTCTCTTCCTGTGTATGGTGTTCCGTGCTGGTTGCTGGGCTCGGTGCCAGCCTTGTAGGATGCTGGAGGAATGAGGAGAGAGGCTGAGCCAGGGCAGACGTACTCCCTGGTTAAGGAGACACCACATTTAAAGGAAATTTGTACCACGGGAGCCACAGGGCTCCTCTAATGATTCGGAGTCCTTGGTGATGATAGTCACAGAATGTCTTTGGTTGGAAGAGACCTTCAAGATCAAACACTACAAGCTCACCACTAAACCATGTCCCTCAGCACCAGGTCCATAAGCCATTTAAATGCCTCCAGGGATGGTGACTCCACCGCTGCCCTGGGCAGACTATTCCAGTGTTGAATGACCCTTTCAGTGAAGAAATGTTCCCTAATGTCCAGTCTAAACCTCCCCCTGGCACGGCTTGCATCCATTCCCTCTGGTGCTGTCACAAGATCCCAGACTTTTCCAAATACCAGGTCTCTACATCCTCACAAATGGGCCAAATGCTGCAGGGTACCGAGGGCTTTCTGGCTCTGCTGGAGCTCTGCAGGCAGCCGTGGCTCCAGAGCCGGGAGGGGAAACGGCTGCTCTGAACTGCCAGGAAAATTAAGCCCTTTAGGACAAAATTCTGTCAGGACGCTTTTTTGATGTTTTCACTTTTGTGCCCAGGTTGGGTAAAATTCTTACCTTCCGCTCCCCTTGATTTTTAACCCATCTGCTTCTTTGTTTTAGGTCGTGGAATCGTGAGAACTTCCAATGACTTGGCAAATCTCTCCGGATCGCTGACGTTTCGCTGCCCCCTCCACCCATGCTTGTCCCTCTCTTGCTCCCTCGCCGGGTGTCAGTTCGCCAGCCTACGTGCTGAGAAGAAAAGTTAAAAAGGTAAAAGTCTGTAATCTGATTCTGCAGTGACCTGTCTAATCCTGTTCCCTGGGACAGCAAGAGCTGAAAAACTTGTGCTGCCAAACAATGGCTTGAGGAGACTAGAGAAGGAAGATGAGAATCTTTAGGGATTTATTTTTATTTTTCCCTTCCATCTTCTGTCTTTTTGCCTTTTTTTTTTTTTTTTTCTTTTTTTGGACTGAAAGCTGCCAGCTGGAGAGCAGGGGTGGCAAGGAGGAGCTTGGGGCTGGGTGCCTGGGTGGCAGTGCCCTCTCTGGAGGAGAGCAGGGGTGTGGATTTGGGCAGCCCAGAGTAAATCTGCTTGTTGGTGGCCTGACTGACTTGTCCTGGAGGTGAAGGGCTCAAATACAACGAATAAACCACTGCAGCTCCACAAAGAGCTGCTGACTGTTGTGCTCCTACCTGTGGAGCTCCCAACAACTCCAAATGGTTTCCAGACTGGGCTAAAAATGAAGTTTTTCATGTGTGGTTGGACTGTGGTGGGAGTGGCTCTGGGGCAGCAGTTCAGGCCTTTGCTCTGCCCCGAGCTGGTTGATAACTGGAACCCCAGGCTGCTGTTCCTCTTCTCAGCCCAGGGCTGCTCTGCTGGCGTCTCCTTCCCCTTGACCTTGTGTTGGATCAAGTTGATGAGCCCAGGCTTCTCCCAGGTCCGGGACAAAGGCTGTGGCTGTGGGGTTTTCCCGTTGTTCCTTTTCTCCCGTGTTTTGGGCTTATGTTGTTTTTACCTCTAGCTTGTTGAGGGGGGGGAAAATCCCTGTACTGGGCCTTGATGCAGGTTCTGCTGAACCCACCTGCCTTTGCAAAAGGGTATTTGGAAGAGCAGCCTCCTCAGATGAGAAACAGGTTTGTTTTGGTGGGTTCTGCCCCGCTGAAAATACAACATGTTGCGCGAGCTGTGTGAGGTCTGGATTACAGAGGTTATGTTTTGAGTTTGCTGTTGTATCGGAGAGCTGTTGTCACGAGGTGCTTTGTCCTCTCTCCCAGAGAGCTCCCTCCTGTTGGGGTTCTGATTTTTCCCTTCACCGTAAGCTCTGGTTTTGCTGCTGCATTGAATTGAACAGCGATTGGAGAGCAATTTCCAGCTGGGAACCTGAGTGCGAAGTTCCTTGAGCTTTTTTTTTTTTTTTTCCCTGAAGTCTTTTGGCTGGGTTGCATGATTCCCTTCCTTATTTTTTTAGGCACAGTATCCTCCAGTCCTCCCAATATTGCCAACGCTGTTGATGCAAGTGCCATAGGGTAGAAGGGGAAGGCTCAGAGAGGTATGAAACCGGTCCAAGGTCAACCACAGCAGCACTGGGTGGTGTGTGTGAGGTAGCTCAGGGTGTTCCCTTCCAGAAGGACCCCCTCTGCTGAAGGCTGTTGTGTTTTGGAGGGTGGGTTGGGGTTGGAAAGCTCAGGCCGGAGCGTGGCCGGCATCTGTCACAGCTGCATCCAGCAGAAAACACTTCTCATGGAATTCATGCAGCCAGGGCTCTGTAATGGAAAATCTGCCACTCCTTAAATGCTATCGTGTTACTCATGAGCGCAATCCTGGTAATTAACCGAGTTAAACCCCAGATTTATTGCATGTCAGTTATCACCTATCAAGTTGGCATATCCAAGAGATGCATCAGAGGCCGGATGCGCTGGTTTCCCACCTGAGGTGAGAGAGGTCACCTGCTTTGCCACCGCTGGAGACTCACTGGATCTTGCCGCGTTTAAACAGAATCTTGCTCGTCTATGAGAATGTGTTTCACGCTGCTGGGCTGCAAGGTTGTGAAGTCCTCCAGTGTAATGAGATGCAAAGTATCTAGTGGTTTCATCACAATTTGGTTTTGTTTTTTGTTTGTTTTTTTTTCTTGTGTGTGTGTCTCTGGAACCTTCTCACATCTCCTGATTGCTTCTGACATCAGAGATGTTCTCAGGCTTCAGCCCTCCACCCTGATCCGACACAGCGCGGTGTAAACGCGGCGCCGGACTCGAGCTCTGTTGCTAACCTGCAGCGAGGGCTGTGGGAACCGATGGGGTTTGCTGATTCAGCTTCTGGAAAAAGAAATCTAGAGGCACCCAGTGCTGGCAGGGTAGCCAGGAACACGGTTACAACACCTGGGCTTAAACTTGCAAATCATCTCGAGCTTCAAGATGCCACTCAAATCTTATTCTTTGCTCTAGTCTCTGCCCTCGAGTCTCCTATTCCAGGACATGTCTGTTTGCCCTCTGGCTTTGCAGGCTGTTGTAGGGCTGAGGTGCTTGCACGCTGCCGAAGCACCACATCTCATTGGTGTTCACATGCTGGAAGAATTCCAAAACGCGTGAATTTAGTGTTTGCAAAGTGAGGAGAAGCTGAGTATTTGGAATCTGAAAGGGAGCGTAACTTTGACTTCCTCAGCACAAACTGGGAAGGCCTTGATTTTTAAAGTTCACGTTTCCTAGGTGCCCCCATGCAGAAAAGTACCAGGGAACATGTTTGGTGTTGCATTATTCTGTGCTTGTCATAACTCATCTGAGGTTGCTCAGGCTGACAAAAACGGGGCAGAGATGTGACATCTCCTGAAACTAGCCTGATAACCTTTGCTTTGAGACCTATGTGTACCACAAGACCCTGAGCACTAGAGAGGAGCCTTAGGAACGTGTTGGGAATGGGCTGCTTTTGTGGGGTTGAGGATGGTGATGGATGGGCTGCTTTGGGGGTTTGAGGACCGTGATGGCTGGAGGGAGCACTGCAGCTTGCGCCAGCTTCTCTGCCCGTTCTTTGCAGAGCCCAGGGCTTCTTGAGCGGTTGGTGGCTCAACAGCAAGCGTGTGGTGAGACCAACTGCGTGGTCTGAACTCAAACCTTGCCTTCTGAATGAGGAGTAATGTGCTAAACAGTCACTGGTGATGGGATAATCTCAGGAGGCTTGTTCATCTGACTTTGGAAGTGGCTTTAGCTCACAGGTGACGTTTGTACTGGGAGGCACTGGAAAGGAGCAGGCTCTGAGCTTAGAGGGAATCAGAAGTTCAGCTGGTTGCTTGGCCTCGCCTTTCTGGCCGGGAAGTCTGCTCGGCTGCGAGATAATCTCCTGATTGCACAGACCTGGCAAGGAGATGTGCCTGTGGAGGTGGGACAGGTCGATGTTTGAGCCAGCCCAGCCTCTGCTCTGGTGTCTCTGAAGCTGCTTTTTTATTTCACAACCTCCCGCTGAGCTTCCCCGATGCCAATCCCAGGCTGAAGGGCCAGCTGGGAAGGGAAGTATCTTTGCCTTCTTTTAAGTAGATAATTGGTTTTCAGCTTGGGGTGTGTTTTTCAATTAGGGCTGTGTTGGATTGTTCCCACGTGTAGACTGGATCCCACACCTTTGCTTCCTGCTCGCTGGCAGGAGGCAGCACAAAGCCTTCCCAGCAGGGTCTCCTGGAAGTCAGCGAGTATTTTCCTGTTGTCTGTGTAGCTGGAAGGACTGATGCCCTCAGGCCCTGCAGGTTCTTCTCTTTTCCCTTCCAGAACAAGGCTGGAAACCAGCTGGGAGATAACCAGGCGAGGAGCTCTCCTCCTTCCCTGCTGCCCATCTATCCTGTCTGTCCTCATCCCCCAGCTGGGCCCCCTCTTTCCTCCAAGTCGTTCCTGTTCCCATAAGCCAGACTTGAAAGAAAAGAGCTCCTGTCTTGGTGGTTCTCCCTGGTGGAATGTTGGCCGTGCCGTGGGAGAGGCGGCTTGCAGCCAATCCCTGCACCCTGGCCCCTCTGTGTGATGGGGCTCTGTCCGCAGGAACTGGTTCTGCCTCTGGGGTTTTTTTGTCCCATTTACTCAAGATCCCCAGAATTGACCCTGGATACTGCCCCCGAGGAAGTGCTGGGTGTCCCAGATGTTCTGCATTTTTTTGGCTGTCGTACTAAAATACTTTAATTTTCAAAAGTGTGGTGGTTTGTTTTTTTTCTGCTTGAAAACATCTGGAAGCTGCTGCGGGCGCCGGGTGGCATCGATGCTCGTTGCTGGTGTGTTACCCTCTGAGGCTCTGTGCCCCTGCCCTGCGGTGCACACGTGTCCTCAGAGAAGCTCGTGATCCAAACTCGGTCCTTCCTCAGGTGCAGCAGCCAGTGCTTTTTGCAGAAGGAGGCCGAGCCTGCTGCAAATTGAGGAGTTTGGAGGTTTGGGAGGCCTCAGCTGGGCCAACTTGAAGCCCAAAGCTTTCTCCTCTCTTGAGCGGTCCTTGGCTGCTTTGGCCGCGTGCTGTGGAGGGGAAAGTGCCAGTTTTGTCAGATTTCAGTGGGGACGCTGCCTTATTTCCCTCAGTAGTTTGTCCCATTAAATTCCAATCGAGCCATCAGATTCCTCTGAAGACACTTTCCCCCATGGCACCATCCACCCAAGGGACCTCCTTTTGTGCTCCCCAGATGTTTGAGCTGCTGTGCGGCTGCTTTGCCTCGTTCCTGCTTTGTTTTTTGTTTTGTGTGGTGGTGTGTGTGTGTTGTGTGGTGTTTGTATATATTTTATTTTTTTTTTGTTCAGACAATAGACCCTATTTTGCTTTCTTCACATATGTGGGGGAGATCCCAACAAGACTGATGACAGAGAAAGGTGGTTAATATTTCCCTGTGCAGAAGAAAGTTTGCGCAGTGCAAAGCACGGAAGTGATGCAGCCGCTTTCTTGTGGGATTATGTGGGACAGTAAATCAGAGACCTTGCTCTCATCTCCCAAGGAACAAGCACCAGGACAAGAGGAACTGGCCTCAAGTTGCCCCAGGGGAGGTTTGGGTTGGAGCTGAGGAACAATTTCTTGCCCTGCAGGGTTGTCCAGGCCTGTGCCAGGCTGCCCAGGGCAGGGCTGGAGTCCCCCTGATCCCTGGAGGGGTTTCCAAGCCCTGGAGATGTGGTGCTGAGGGACAGGGGTTAGTGGCAGTGCTGGGGCAACAGTTGGTCTTGATGATCCGAAAGGTCTCTTCCAACCCAAATGCTTCTTTAATTCTGTTGGTGGATGCTGATTCCAGGTGGGAGGGTCTGAAAGGGTGGATGTTGATTTAAAACAATACAAAAAAGGGAAATATTGTTGATTTTGGGTTGGTGGGGTTTTTTTGTGTGTTTGTTTTTTTTTTAATTGGGTGGTTTTTTTTTTCTGGTTTTTTTTTTTTACAAGCTGTATCTGTGTCCATCCCAGCACCGAGTCAGTGCTCAGCCAACTGCAGCTGGAACCAGCTGGTGATGTCTCCTGCCATGCAGGTCGCTCTTGGACCTGTGCGGACACAAAAATACCAGTTCTATTCCATTCCCCTCCGCTCCGACGGGCGAGTGCGGGCGCTTCCCAGCTGCCCATCCCCTTCCTCAACCAGGCTCCGGTGGTCCTTTGCGTGGCAGGGAAGACCAAACCCCCGTGAAGCCCGCGGTGCTGTCGCGGCCCGTCCGGCTGGAAGCGGGACGGTGGGGGATTCCCATCCCCCTGGCCCCGCCGCTCGCTTCCCCGGCTCCCCCGCAGCCCTGCCTTGCCCTTTTGTGGAGATTTATAGAGCCGAGTGGGCTGGGAACAAATGAGCAGACATGAAGGCGATGTGTTCTGCATACTAATGACAAGATACTGCTTCTGCACCTCGGGGCAATACTGGGTCAGGCCAGTTTAGCTGTAAACTTTATTTATGTGCTTATTACATCGCAGCTGCAGATTGCCGGCCTGGGCTGAGGGTTTAGGGATGTGTCCGGCAATAAATTTTCTTTGTTTATTTGAAATAAGATGCCTCTTTCCCCCCAACCCTTCCTCTCTTTCCTTCTTGGTGGAGGGAAACAAACAAAAAAAAATCCTTTTTTTTTTTTTTTTTTTTGCCATTGCAGATTTGAGTGGAGTGTGGAAGGTGGGATGGAGAGAGAGGAAGGAGAGGTGATGAACAGGCTTCGTGGGGAGCAGTTGGGTTTATTTAAGCTTTGCTGGTGTAAGGAGGATTTTACCCTCCTCGACAGGTAGAAGTGGGCAGAGGAGAGGAAAGGTCTTTTCATCAGAGCTTTGGGGAGGACCAGGAGTCCAGTCCTAGCTCTGCCGCTGATCCCTCTGACCAGGCACAGTCACATCCCTTTGCCTCCAGCCCCATCTGGGACCCAGGGCTCAAATGCCTTTTTTTGGACCCGTCTCATTTACACCAGGGCCGGGTTTCGCTGCGCTGCTCCGGTACAACCCGTGGGGAGGTGGGTTGGGTTTGGGAGAGGACTTGCTCTGCACTCCTGAGATCAGTGGGGAGCAGGGCGGTGATTTATGCGCCCAGCAACGATGTTCTAAACCATCTTATTTTTATGGCATCCCCTCCGGGCTCCGGCCTTTTTCCTCCTTGTGTCCCATCTTGTCTCTGGGGTTTATAAGCACTCTGGGGGCAGGGGTTGTCATTTTCTCTTGCCCTGGCTCCAAGATGTTTTCCACCATCCTTCAAAGCAGTAAAACGTGAAGGATGTGATGAGTTTGGAGCAGGAGCTTTGCCTGCTCTCCTGCTCTGGTGCAGAGAAGGTAGGAAGGGCTGAGCAGAGCAGAATTGGTTCCAGTGTGGTTTGTTGTTTGTTTGTTGGTTTGTTTTTTTCCAGAGGCTCCTTTGGGATCCTCAGCCTGTCTGGGTCCTGCTGGTGTTGCTGTGATATAAATGAAGGATGCCCTCTCTGGGCTGGTGCTGGGACTATAACGTGGTGAGCCCTTGTGAGGATATTTCACACATCAGCCCCGCTAGCTTCTGATTCCAGGGGATTGGCAGGGCTGGAAGTGATCACCTGGAGCTGGGAAGCAGCTGCATCGGGGCTGGGAGTGAACTGGGTCAAGACACAACTGGTGGCAGGGCTAACTGGGGACATGGGCTGGAAGAGGCTTTGTAGCCCCCATCACCTCTTTGGTGAATCCACCTGCAACATCTCCCTCTGGGTGCCCAGCTCCAGGATGTGGCTTTGTGATGTTACCAGCTGCCAGATAAGCCTGGCTGGGCAAAAATTCTTCCTGGCAAGTAGGCAGAGGCTCTGTCTCTCTCACAGATTTCAACAGTAACCACATGAAGCATCCAACCCAGCTCGTTTCTCATCCAGACAGGTTAGAGAGAGTTTAGGTTGGGGTGGAGCACCAGTGCTTTGTAAGACCTGGAAAAAAACCAACAACAACAAACCACCCCAAAACCCCAACAGCAAGAAAAAGAGCCACCTAAACTTCCCCCAGCCCTTCTTTTTATTCCCTGGACAGAAACCTGCATCCCTACCAACCCTTCCCCAGGGAACACTGTCCCGGCACCGCCGCTTCCCCGTTGCCGTGCACTGGGCTGGAGCTCTAATTGGGTTGGACTTGATTTCCCAGGCCCTCTCGCCTGGCAGGGGCTCCAGCTGTCCCTGAGGTGATGGCCCAGGGCTGGGCCGAGGCAGGCCGGGGGATGCATGCGGGGGCCCTGGCAGGAGCGCGCGCTCCTGGCGCTCAGCCTGCTCTCTCAGCCGGAGGTAACGGGCCAGCCACGAATGCTGAAGAGAAGATCCACAGGGGGTGGAGGAGGGATGAAAGAAAACAACCCTTTAAAAAAACATTCCCTTTTTTTTTTTTTTTTTTTTTTTTTTTTATTTTATTATTAAGGGGAAAGGTACTGAGCTCGGGAGGACTTCTAATGAGCTTTCTTCTGGGAAAGCTCTTCCTTTGCACCGAGTCCAGAAATGTCTTTGCTTGGTAAAAATCTGTATGTGCGTGTTAGTAGGTATGGTGTTACAGGTCACAGAACCATGGGATTGTTTGGGTTGGAAGAGACCTGTCAGCTCATGGAGTCCCAGCGCTGCCCCATCCCTGCCAGGGCACCACGAAGCCCTGTCCCTCAGCACCACTGCTCCAGGGCTTGGAAACCCCTCCAGGGATCAGGGGGACTCCAGCCCTGCCCTGGGCAACCTGGCACAGGCCTGGACAACCCTGGAGGGGCAGAAATTGTTCCTCAGCTCCAATCTAAACCTCCCCTGGGGCAATGTGAGGCCAGCTCCTCTTGTCCTGGCACGCGCTTGTTCCTTGGGAGCAGAGCCCGACCGCCCCTGGCTCCAACCTCCTGTCAGGGAGTTGTGGGGAGCCAGAAGGTCTCCCCTGAGCCTCCTTTTCTCCAGGCTGAACAAGCCCAGCTCCCTCAGCTGCTCCTCACCAAACTTGTGCTTTAGACCCTTGTGCAGCTCTGTGACTCCAGCTTCTCAATATCCTTCTTGAAGTGAAGGGACCCAAAACTAACTGTTCCTACTCATTCCAACACTAGAAGACTTTGCATCTGGTGGGCATGTTGCTTGCTCCTGTCCACCGCTTCTCTAACAAGATAATGTTGCAGCTGAAATCGAGGTTCTAGACTTAGCAATAGGAAGGAGTCTCCCCTGCTAAGACTTCCCTGTGTGCATCATTTTAAGAGGTCGCCTGTCTTGGAGAGCTGCTTTGGGCCTTGGGAGGGTGCTGGAGGAGGCATCACCCGATTGGTGCCATGTCCTGGAGCGAAGGCTGGTAGCACAACTATTGACTTCACTCAGAGATGAATCCTTTGCCACTTTCTGCCATGAAACCTGAGATTTGCTGCCTTTTCAAAATGGTCTGTTGGGCGATTTCATGCATCTCGCCTCGACTGCTGTTCTGCAGTACCTCAGACCAGGAGGTTGGATGTCCAGGGTCTCTGTCCCACACCTTCTCAAGTACACAGAGCTCTGTTTCTCCTGCAGCCTCTTGTCTGCAAACTTCCTCACTGACGTAAATAGGAATTGGGTGGGATTTGTGTGTAACAGGCCCTGGATGTGCCCTTTATTTTCATATCCCCTCCTCGCTCTTAGATGTCCTACGGATCAGTTCCTTCTCAGGTACCTTGGGTGTTTTGGGGACTCTCTGGAAGGCTGTTTTACATCCTATGAACTCTAGGCATGGACTCAAGAAATGGCCTGTGTGGCTTTTATCAGCGAGATACCTCATCCCTACGGTGCTCTTGAGGCTGGTTGGCTTCCCAGTTAATCCCATGGGTGACCCAGCTTGTGGAGGAGAGGGATGGAGAAGAGGAGGAGCACAGGCAGGATAGTTCAGGGCAGGATTACAGCACCAAGGAGCCCCACGCTGGGCTGACGGATGGATTCGGGATAGGGAAGTGGTGATGGGACCAACTCCTGATCCTTGCAGATGGTCCCCAAGAAGGAGTGTTCCTCCTTAGAATCACAGAATCACTATGATTGGAAAAGATCTTTAAGATCACCAGGGTTTAGAAAGCTCTAACTGGGTTTTTCAGGGTGCCTCTCGCAGCGCTCAGCTCACGGCTTTGGCTCAGAGCTTCCCGCCAGCTCATGTTCTGAGCTCCAAGCTGTGCTTTCAGGTGAAACCCTACCCTGGGGGAGGCTCTCCCGCTCCCCTCCCTCCTTGGCCGGCTGAAGGTTCGCGCTTTCAGAGCGGATGTAGGAGGTTCCTCCTCATGGCCTTCAGGTAACTTGCCCACCTGTGGCCTCTGGATCAAACCCAAACCTGTTTTTGCAACGGCAGTTGCGGAACTGGGCTGGATTTGCAGGAACGCCGCTTTCCAGCAAACCCACCCATTCGAGAAAACCTCTCGGGACCCCCCTTCCGAAGCCCCGGGGGCTGCGCTGCGACGGGGATGGCTGAGCACGGATTAACCCTTCCAGCTTTGCTTGTCCAGCAAGTTTAGACCTCTGTTTGGGTCCACATCCGAGACATCTGGTGCTGGGGTGCTGTGCCCGTTAGCGGCTTTGCGCCCCGCGGCCTTTGGAGCGCAAACCGGGAGGGGGACGTGACACCGGGGTTAACGCATCTCTGGCGAGGGAAGTTCTCTGCTTTGTTGTTGGGTAGAGCCTCTGACGGGAGCTTTTAGCATGCAAATGAACTTTGCCTCATGCTTTTTAATGTTTTACTTCTGGTAATTGCCGAGACCGGTTGTAATTTTTGGACGTGGCTGGCTTTCCGAAAGAGCTTCCCCTCAAAAGTGGTTCCTGTTGTTGGAGAGATTTTTTTATTTTATTTTATTTTATGTTTTTTACCCCCATCTCTTACTTTGGTTCATCAGGTTGTAGGAAGTGAACGAGTCACCCTGACTAATGTTAGTGCTGGAAAGTCCTGAGTGGGGCTAAAAAACCAAAACAACAAACCATGCGTTAACCTTTGAGTGTTGTTGTATTAGGTTTTTGTTGTTGTGCTTCTAGTACAACTTTGCTGGGAAACAATAAACGTTTTGGGCCAGAACAGCTCATCAACTGCGTCAGCCGCTGGAGCGGGTCCAGGGGAGCTGCGCGGCTTCGCTTTCGGCCAAGGCTCCTGCCCCTCCGGCCGCCTGGGCGCCCGTCGGACGTGCCTCCCGTCTCCACGACGTTCCTCATGGAGACGAGCTTTCCAGAAGTCCGGCTCTTAACCCTGAGCCTGGATTGCGACACCGCAGCTCTCCCCAAAACCAGGCAAAATAGCGGCGCGAGCTGTCGAGATGTTATCGTGGCTGTTGCACAACGCACTATTCCGTGGAGGGCTTTCCTGGGGAAGCGGGATTGGAGATGTACTCTCCATCCATCCTCCTGTCTCGCTGTCAAGAGCAAAGTCTTTCTGGGTAGTGTCAACAAAACTTTGGCCGGTGTGCCGGAGGTATAAAATACATCCAATTCCAGCGAGCTGTGAGTAGATAGATGAAGATGGAAGAGAAGGTCCTACTCAAACTCTTGCTGGAGGGAGGTGGTGCAACCATAGATTGGTTGAAGCCTCGTGGACACCGGAGAATCGAAGCGTGATGTGCTGTATTGCAGAAAGCTGATATTCATGGGTTCTTCTGCTCTCGCCTTCTGCTTTCTCCCTGAAAGCTTTGGCTCCAGATCATCCAGAATCTCAGCTTTCATAAAAGCTCAAGCTCTGACTCTCAAGGTTACAGAGACAAGCATGAAAATGTGACTCTCCGAGGACTTGAAGCTTGCAAAACTCAGCAACGCTTGCAGGGAATTTGGCTGACGTTTGGTCTCTGGCAGTCAGGCGAGATAGACGTGGTGTTGGAGTTTGTTAGGGAATTTGCACTTTTGAGTGTTGTGCAGATGGATAATTTGTCTGCCCTCGGTCTGTACGAGCTTGTGACAGGGCAGGGGCCGTGCGAAGCGCGTCGCATCAGGCAGGTGGCTTCTGATGGCGGCGTCAAGGGCGGGTGAAATAATTCTGTTACCTGAAACGTGCCCTTCCCTGGTTGTTCCTCTGAGGGGCGAATTCGAGCTCCTGGCAGAGGCTGGGGGGGTCCTCCAACCCCTCCCTCAAAATGCATTTTGCAAACTAGGAGAAGGTGATGGTGCCTGTCCCAAGGAGCGTGGCCCGTGCGAGTAGGGAGGGGAAAGAGGCCCAGGGAGGTGAAGGGACGTGCTCATGGTCACTATGGGAGAACTGGGATGAGAAGTCGGGGCTCCGACTGCTGAGCTCCTCGGGATGCTGGAGTGGCTGTGAGGGGCTGTAGGTGCCTGAACTCTCCTGATTGTAATACCAATTTCCTCCTCTTTACGGTTATTGGCTGCACCATCTCGGTACTGACCTTGTTCTTGTTTAACTTGGCTTTTACTGCCGCTGCGGCGTGTTCCTGAGTGATGGATTTTTACCTTCTTGCCAGCTGGTTGGTTTGGGAGAAAGGACGTAGCTTCCCTCACTTGCTTGGCTTGCGGGACTCTCTTCTAAGGCCCTCAGAAGAAAAATCCCAGAGTGCTCTCATCCTGTAAAATACATCCCAGCAGATACTTCTCTGTCCATATCATGTTAGTGAGGCAGCACTAAATAAGCTGAGATTCTGTACAAGGGCAGTGTGGGTCCCAACTTCTCTTTCTTGGCATGAACGTTTAGCTGAGGCACCCAAATAAGTGGTTTCCTTCTGTTTCTGGTCAGCATTTCCAAGGCAGTGCCACCCTGAGTGCTGTGGGCTCCATGTTGGAGCTGCTGGTCTCCGAGGGATGATGCTCCTTTGGCTGAGGTACTATCATTAGGTGCCTGTAGCTACCCGGGATGATAGGGGTTGGCCTTCAAGCAAGGTGAAGGTTTGGCAGGCTGTGACCTTATGGGTGCTGGTGCTTTTTTGGGGCTCCCAAAGGGATGATTCCTGTTGCAGTGACTGCAGCACCTGCCCCTTGCTGAGAAAGCTGCTTGCTCCAGAGATACCGCCCAGCTTGCGTATGTGATGGAGCTGAGCATCCCGCCCGCACAAATGCCGATCTGAGCCCAGTCCTTTGATCTCCCCTGAGACAGGAGAGGGGGTGAGAGGAGAAGAATGGCTCTGTCTCCTGGGGAAGCTGCTCAGGGTGGTGTAGAGGGGCTGAAAAGAGTGAGCGGTGATCACAGGCAGCCCCAGCGGCTGCGTGGGCAGCTGGGTCACACAGGCGGCCACTCGGACCCGCAGGGCACGTCCTCCAGCTCCGGGCCCTTTGGAATCGACAGTTTCCAGCTCAGTGGAAACAGGGCCAGAGAAAATCCCCGGTGAGGCTGAGCTGGCCGCAAACAAAAGTGTTGAAAAAGATAAACGGTGAAAACGGCTTTTTTTGATCTCTCGTTGCCTTGTCCAAATTCACGGTGAGCGTGCGGTGGATGGTTGGGCACCTCCTCGTGGCCCTGCAGCAGGAACCTGCCCCGTGCACCTTGTGTCCCAAATGGAGGAGGACGGGGCATCCTCACGAGGACCGTGCTGGCCGCTTAGGCCACCAGCATTTCAGATCTAGTGGTTTTTGGCCACCAAGTTCATTGCGCGGCGAGCGACCCCCCCTCAAAGCAGCAGCCCCTCACGCCGGGCGTCGCTCGCTGCCAGAGCGGTGGCTCTTTGCTGGAGGGTCCCCGCCGAGCCCAGGTGCCTCCCCACCACCTCCGCCCCTCCCCGGGGGTGTTTTAACTTGTTTCCTTTTTGGTGGAGGAAACATGACTTTTCCCATTGATGGAATTCAGGCCCGACAATGGCGAGTGACACAATTTCCCACTCCGAGCATGCCATCGGAGATGCCGGGATGCTGGGTAGCCCTTTTCGGAGCCATCTGCATGACAATGGGGCGGGCTGTGCTACCATTAGCTGCCCTTTTGCTATTAGTACCTAATGAAAATGTAACCATATTTAACCCCCCACAGTCCGAGATTAGCGAGAAAGGGGCCTAAGTGGATTTAATTCTTTTGTATGGTGAGCATCAAACTCTCCATTTTGATTGCTCTGTCCCCTCTTCCCCTCTCCAGCGGGAGAGGGAGGCAGGAAAGCTGTGTAAGGCTAACTCTATCCTCTCAGCTGTCCCCGGCACAATGGGCAAAGTATCTTTTGTGGCATTAACGGCTTTGGCTGGGGGCTGGGGGGGGAGCCGGGCTGGAGAACAATGTGTGAGAAGCTGAGACTGTGGGTTTCCCACACGGCCCAATATGTCTCCCCGCACCCCCCTCTGGGACAAGCAGACCTGCAGCAGCCCAGCCCACAGCTGATCCCGGCTTGATTGGCTTTTTTTTTTTCCCTCTATTTTTTTTTTTTTTGCCTCCTTCCTTCCCCCCCACTCATTGTGCTCTTGAGAGATGAAAATCCTTTCCTGGCGTGAAAGGAGAGGCGTGCCTTAAATCCCCTCCCTCGGACGGACCGGCCATGTCATATGACGGCCAAATCCAGCGGATTAGTGTGTGTGTGTCTGCGTGCGTGTCCCGCCGGGGGCTGGAGGCGGGGGACGGGATGCCCGATATCTATATTCCTTCCCTCTTCCTTCCCTCCCCCTTCCCTTCTCTCTCTCCATATTGATTTCTGCCGGGATATTTATTCATTGCACCTGCCGGCCGCCGGCCTCCCGCTGCCCGCCGCCCTTTGGCTGCGCGGTGGAGGATCTCAACCTCCGGGCAGGGCAGCGCAGTAAATTCTCGACCCTTTTCCCTATCTCCCGTCCCCTTGTGTTTTCCCAAATCTGAAGCACGGAGGTGAGAGGGGGATAAAGGAGTCATCCTTTTTTTGGCTCTGGGCGGTGGAAGGATCTTTGCGTGAAGAAGACGGGACCTCTCCCAGGAAGGGTTGCGTGGCTGGAGCCTGGGTCGATGGCACAGCTCAGGGGCAGGTGTGGGCTTTGGGCTTGGCCACTTGTCCTTCTTCACCTGGAGATTCCACAGGACCAGGAATGCATCCTGGCCTCCAGACCCACCTCAGTGGAGACCTCCCCCAGGTGCCCCAGCCAGTTGTGGCTCCGGACAAGTCAGGCACGGTGGGAGGACAAGTCCCATCGTGTTTGTCATTGCTTGTGGGAACCTTGGTGTTAAGGATTTCTGCTTGTGGGAAGTAACCACTTAGAGGGTCACCTCCTCCTTCCGCCTGGGAAGAGCTGAGGCAGGCAGCTCTTAATCGGCAAAGCCAACGGCATGAGTGGAGTCCGACGCGGAGCCAAGAACAGCATTTACTGCCATTTAATTCCCGCCTCTGTGTTTTTCATGTCCCAACTTCACAACTGTCTCAGTTTCCCTTCAGGTTTGTTTTTGGTTTGGTTTTTTTTGACCTGTGCCGCATCATTTTGTGCTGGAATTCTTGTTTTTTTTCAAGAAAATAGTTTTTATAGACCCCACCAGCCAAACCAATGTCTCCGTCCCGCTTGTGGCGTAAGAACTTGCATGCTCCTGGAGGAAGTTTGCCTCGGTTGGGATGGGTTTAGCAACTGGGTCTGCAGCCTCCAGTCTGGTTTCCAGGTGCACAATGTCTTGCTTAGTAGGAAAAAAAACCCCCTCTGTGGGGCAAGTGCAGGGATGAGGGTGTTGGGTGATGCTCCAGGTCAGTGTGGGAGGCTGTGGCAGGTGGTGCGACAGCCCAAAGCTGAATGAGGTGACCTGACCTTGCAGGTAGTTGGGTCTTGCTGGAGGTCAGGTTTGCTATACTTGTAAGTTTGCTAGATAGGTGGAAACACCTTATTTTGGAAAAAAACCCAAACAGATCAATTTATTTGCAGCTATACCCCCTGGTCCATGCTGAGCCTGGCTGTCCCTGGGGATAGATGTGGAGGCAGATGGCCATGGTGGCCACCACTGCCATGGTCAGCAGCCAAGGGTAGGCCAGTGGGGATGCTCTGGCCATCGAGGGAGGGATTCCAGAAAACATCTCTTTCTGGGCGTGCCTCCTCCAGCAGCCTCTCTGCATCGCCCCAAGGTGGGCACCTTGGAGCACAGGGCTGATAGCTCCAGGGACAAGAGGTCTCCGCTGAGGGGATGCTCCAACCCCGGTGACTTCAAAGGTGCCCCAAGTGGAGGGCGAGCGGGGATGGAGAGCAGAGGATGGAGCGGGAGACGTAGCCACCGCCTCGGGCCGGCGGGAGGTAGAGGTGAAGTGTTTGCAGCGCCGGGGCGGGAGGAGAAGCGTGCGAGGGGGTGGGGAGGGCGGCGGGGGCCGCTGCTTGTGTGAATGTGCCCCCGCTTATTGTTCTGCGCCTTTATTCTCCGGGCCTCGATGGGACTGATTTAGAAATCCTAATCAGGGAGCGGGCTCCGCGCCTCCGAGTGTGACACAACTCGAGCTGCTCGGGGCGTCTTTGTTCCCTAATGACAGCTGACTTCATGGGCAGTGGGAACAGCCTGAGCAGAACTCGCACCCGGGGCTGGCAGCTGCAGCCTTAACTCTTTCTTGCCCACCTGCGCGCCACGGTGGGACTGGGGACGGGGGGGCGAGCGTGGCCGAAACGCCTGCGGCCCGTGCGGAGGGCGCTCGGCTTTACCTCTGGCACCTTGAAATGCACGTAGCCTGTGCCAGGGCGCTCAGCTTCGCTGCTGGCACCTCAGAACACATGTAGCTCGGGCAAGGGTGCTTGGCTTTGCTGTTGGCACCTCAAAACACATGTAGCTCGGGCAAGGGTGTTTGGCTTTGCTGTTGGCACCTCAAAGTGCATGTAGCCCATGCAAAGGGGGCTCAGCTTCACTGCTTGCACCTCAAAATGCATGTAGCTTGTGCCAGGGTGCTCAGCTTCACCTCTGGCACCCTGAAACGCACGTAGCCTGTGCCAGGGTGCTCGGCTTCGCTGCTGGCACCTCAAAACACATGTAGCCCGGTCAAAGGGTGCCTGTCTTCACCACTGGCACCTCAAAACACAGGTAGAGCTTGTGCAGAGTGCTCAGCTTCACCGCTGGCACCTTGAAACACGCGTAGCCTGTGCCAGGGTGCTCAGCTTCACTGCTGGCACCTCTCCTGCGAGCACCTGCAGCTGAGGGAGAGCGGAGCTGTGGCCACACAGTTCTGTGGGAGGCGTTGGGAAGGAAACAGCAAAGTCATTTTCCAGGGACTGTTGCTGCTGGGTGGCTATTTTGGGTGCCTGCCGCAGGTATTTGTTGGGAAACAACTCAAAGGAGCCCAGTGCGGGGCAGCGTTTGCTGCTTCCTTGGAGGGAGGAGGGGGGTGTGTGTGTATTTGGATTTCAGAAACTGCACATCCAGTTTTGTTGCTGCTTGGAGTGCTGGAGAATGTGGGCAGCCTGGGGTGAGCGTGAAGAGCTTCCACGCTGCCCGTGGGGCATTTACATCACTCGCCTGGAAAGTAAAAGGCATTGAGTCATTCCCAAGATGTTCCCGGAAGAGATTTCTGGCTCTGCCAGCAAAAAGCTTGAGAGCGAGACTCACTCTCCCTCGCTTGGGCTCCTGCCCTGGCCAAGTGGGGCTCGTGACACGGTGTCCGGCACGGAGCTGGGGTATTTGGCTGTGGGAATGTGCCTGGTGGGACTCGCTGGAGCAGTGCTAGCAATGGATAAAGCCTGCCCCCACCTCCCCCAGCTCTGTTTGTTGTCAAACCGCTGCTCTGACCTGGGAAAATACTTCTGGAAAATTACCCTTATTAAAGGGGGACGAGCCGGGGGAGGAGGAGGGGGCAGAGCTGGCCAGGCCTGCTGGGTTTTGCCATCCGGAGCCAGGGGAGCTCACGGCGGCTCTGCCCTCGTCAGCTCCGACGGGTGCAATTAGCAGATGGGTCCATACTGGTTTCCCAGCACCTGTGTCCCCTCTGCCGTCCCCGGACTCGCGGCCGCCCATGCTTGGCCAGGGTCTCCCTGGCGACGGGGCCACGGGATGCTGTGCAGTCCATTTGTCACCAATTGTCACTGTTTTGTTCTGCCTTGTATGCGCACTCGATTGTGTCACGGGGGAGGTGAGGAGGAGCAATCAGGCCTTGTCTAATGGGCCTTGGTCTCCCGCTGCGGAGGGGGGAAAAAAACCAAGGGTCTGCCTGCAGAGGGAAGGGGAAAGGGAAAGGGAAAGGCAGGAGCTGCGGCTGGACCTGCCGGGAGCATTCCAGGTACCCACTGGTAGGACGGCTCCTGGCAGGGCTGTGGGGGCAGGCAAAGGATCTTGCAGCGATTAGGCAAAAAAATATTTAGGTTGGGGATGGATTTGGCTCTGCCGTGTGGCTGTGTTCCTGTCACTGGGGGGTGGAGGGGGTAGCCTTTCCTTCTCCTTGTAGTAGCTGCCCCATCCCTGGAACCATCCCAGGGGAGGTCGATTGGGGTCTGAGCAACCTACTCTAGTTGCAGATGTCCCTGCTCCCTGCAGGGGGTTGGATGAGATGAGTTTGAAGGTTTCCTTCCCACCCAAACCTGTCTTTGATTCTAGTGCTGGTGGGACAGTCCTACGCCTCCCATCATTTTCACGCCCTGCCACGCTTCTGCGTTGCTGTGGGAAGGGGTTTGTCCTCCCTGGGTCTCTCCTCATCCAAGGGAAGATGGGATTCCTGCAGGACAAGCCCACCCCAGGGTACCCCTGACTGATAAGGCCTGGGAGGTGTGGTGCCCCTGGGGGTCTGGCTTTGCAGGTAAGACTCTGGTAGGCTTCAGGCTGAAGATAGATTAATACCTTCTCCAGACCCCGGCTTCTGAACAATTCTTATTGCCCCCAAGCGTGTTGCTGAAAGGTGTTTGGTGTATCATGGGTTTTGGTGTCCCTCTGCTAGCACGTGTCAGGTTTGGGCTGCAGATGTGACCTCGTACTAAATTACATACTTTTATTGGTTTTCCTCTGACCAGTCATCCCCAACTTACCCAAAGCAGCGTGATTCATCTCTCCCTGCTTGGCTTCATCAGTCCCCTTTTTTTCCTTTTTAGTCTTCCAACTTTGCAGGCCACCAGGGCTAGCTCAAAGTAGAGCTGTGGCCAACTCTGAGCCTCAGCACCCACACTCAGGTTTTTCTCTAAACCCTTAACGCAAACCAGGCCGGCCGAAGCATTTACGGGAAGCTTTTCAGCAGAGCTGTGAGGAGCTTGGGAAAGCTTGAGCAGCCAACCCCAAACCAGGCAAGCTGAGATGGTTCCAATTTGGCTTCCAGACCCGGAGCTCGGTGTGAAATACCACCGAGGGAAAGGGAAAAGAGGGTCTCCTTGGCAAAGCGTCGGTCGAGGCGACCGAAACCGCCGAGCTTTTCCAGCGCGTGGTATTTGGCAGGTTTCTTTCCTTACTCCCTGGTGGTCATCGGTCCAGGTCTCCAAACCACCGCGAGGTTCAGCTCACTTGGCTGCGTGGGTTGGGGGAGACTCGGGGGAAGGTGGTATGATGGTACATGGATCCCTGCATTGCTTTTTGGTGGGTTTTTTTTTTTTTTGGGTGTTGTGCCAATTGCTCACCCAGACTTTTCCATCTCTGAGCCTGGCAGGAATCTGCTCCTTCAACAAGCTGTTTGTGGTGGTTGGATCCAGCTGAAATGTGGCCAGGAGAGCAGGTTCTGGCCTGGAAAACTGATGCTCGTGCTGTTGATAGAGAGGACAGGCAGGAAAGTGGGGAGGCTAAAGTGAGGTTGACTGAAGGACTGGGGGGAGTCTTGTGAGATGTTCAGTGATCCCTTTAACCTCACTACCCACCACCATCACACTACCTCCTGGTGAAGACCAGGCAGTGTTCTGAGAGAGCGCCACAGAGCTGGTGGGCTCTCTATGGCACAAAGGTCCAGGAACTTCTGCAGAAATCAAGTATTTTCTCTTTCACGTTGTAACTGCCCAATGCAGCAGAGCAAGTAAGGGAAGAGCTTCCACGCAGGGTCCCAAGCAACCATATTTCTTCAGTCTTGGGCTTTTCCCTAAAGGAACAGGGATGAAGTTGCTCTCCAGCTGTGCTGTGGAGCAGCATCTGCTTGGCATTTATTTCTCCCAGGGAAGCTGCTCCCTTCAACCTTGTAGCTGCTCGCCCGTGGTGGGAGGACAAGGAGCACGTAACTGCTCTGCCCTGCCCTGGGGGAAGGTTTATCTCCCTTTTGGTCTGCAATGAGTGAGGTGTGGGCCAGGAGAAAACCAGGCTCCAGTCCTTCTCGGTATCTAAGTCATCGCTGAATAGGATCTGCTCTGAAAGTAGAAAGTTGAGCTTGAGAGGTGTGACGTCCTTAAGGGCAGCAGTGTCTCCAGGGTATCTGAAAAGTGGGTTTCCTTTTACTTCTTCATTCCTTTTTTTCCCTTCTGTTGTCACAGTAAAGCAAAATAGCGGCCGGGGGGATCCCATGAGCTAAAAAAAAAGCAAAAATCAAGAAGCTTGAAAGTTTGAAAATTGTCATTCTTATTGGAAATGAGAGAGTCCTTGATTTGATGAACGGGCAGAGTTCGAGTCCTGTCCGGAACAACACCGACCTGTTGCTGCTGCTGGTTTTGCTCAACAGTCTTGAGTACTGAGCAGGGTTCAGTCATCCCTTCTCACAGGGGTAGCTGGAGGCAGCCTTGGAAAAAAAAGCTGCTGTTGCAAGTGGCCGTCTCTGCCTTGTCAGCTCTCCTGGAGACCTCTGGGATGAAAAGCACGAGAGGTGGAGAAACCCACTGGGATGGGGACCTCCCCACTCCTCTGCCGTGCTGATCTCTCTCGGCTGGTGACACAGGGAGGCTGGAGCGACGCTGGTCTGGGATAGGCTGGTCCAGGGAGTCTGCACATTACAAAAGTCTTGAACTGCGAATCGAACCCAGTTTGTCATCGTGATTTCTGGTGTCCCGACTCCTCTGTGGTGTCGTTCCTCCCTTGGAGACACCTCAGGCTTAGGCAGTTGCTGACCGTTCCAGCCACTTTCCTTGTCTGGTGCCGGTCTCCAGGAGCCAGAAAAGAGCAGAAACGGTAAATGAAAAAGGGAGAGCTTGTGCTTCTCATTTTCCAATGGTATTTTTATGTCCGGCGCCCCGTATGAGCAAAGAAAACGGTGGCCCATCTGTTTCTAGCACCATTAAAGGCATTTGACTGCATGCGGCCCTCAAAAATAAAATAAAAATAGGACCCTTTGGTCTGAAAATGTCAAACGCTCTTTCATCTTAGATGACCCCCAACCGGGACCATATCCTCCCAAAGCTGAGAAGCAGGAGTGGGTTCCCACCAGTGCTCATCTCAGCAAAGGCATCTGCCCCCTTCCCCTCCCCATATTTTTTTGCAAAAGAAGGAAGTCGGGCACTTGAGGTTCACGCCGACTGGTGACCTCTGAGTGCTGCTCCCTTGGACCTCTTCTCCAGCTTCTTTCCAACTCGACAGATTTCTTGGGGACTCAGGAGTGAAGAGGTTAAAGCCTCTTTAACAAGTATTGGGAGGAGGGAAGCGTGTTTGACATGTTTTAGGACCAGACTCTGAGAAGGCTGCGCCAGCAGGATACAATTAATGGCCGGGCAGAGGAGATTGCTACAATATGGGCTTGCTTTCTCCCCATCCCTGTCTTCCTCACCCCTCGAAGCTGCAGGCGGCATTAGGTCCTGCTGGGGGCCTGTGTAGACTTATGGAGACTCACCTCCTCTAGGATATACCATAACGTATCAGCCTGGTGCTACCTGTGCCAATTTGGCACCTACCTGAAGAAAGGTTGGGTGTAACTTCAGGCTTTGGCAACTTGTGCTAATTAAAAGAACGTTTTAAAGGTTGCTGGAGGTACCTACGTAAATACAAAGCCTTTGTGACGTGAAAGCGCTTTTTATTTATCAGACGTGGGGATAGCGAAAGTCCCGCTGCGTTGGAACAGGGAAGAAAGGGATTTTAATTTAGGCGGAAAGACTCATTATTTCCTTCGTAAAATCTTTGAAGTTTTCGGTACTTTTTTTTTTTTGTGCCGTTACAGGGGGTTGATGTTGATAGGAGGTACTTGGGCTTGTGCCGTCTTCAGAACGAGCGCGGGAGCGTGAGGTGTCTGGGCAACAGCGCCGGCTCCCGGGGAAGAACGAGGACCAGAGGCACAAAGCTGCCCAAGTCCCAGAGGATGAGCAGGGTCTGAATGCGATGACCTGCGAATCTTCCTGAGGCGGCTCCGGCCTTTCTCAGCAGATAAGCCGGGGAGAAGCAGAGGAAGGAAGGTCTCAGGCAAGAGTGTGTTTCCAGTGTCTCCGTTTCTGATCCGCAGAGGATGTGGATCTCTTCCCCAAACCCCGGGAGAACCACTTGGTAGGTCGCCGTGTTCACTCTCGAGGTGCCCAGTCCTTTACTGGGTCTCTTGGCCATGACGTTGCTGTGACACGATGCTCTTGCAGAAGAGCGGGATACTTGTTGTGCCATCCCCTCTTGCCACAACGGCAAATCCAGAGACCCATTTCTGATACTTTTCCTATCCAAAAAGCTGTTGGTCTGTTGGGTGAAATGGCTCCTGGGACCAGTGTTGGCTTGATGGGGCTGTGGAGTATGAAGACCTTTGGAAGATACCTATGTAGGCTGCTGTGTTTCTCCAACCTAATTTTTAAGTAGAAAGAGCATGTCAACTGCTTCAAGTAAAAGGAAAAAGTATTTTAATTAAGATCTTCCCCTCCCCAGTATTTAAAATGTTCCATTTCAAGGACTTGTGAAGTTCAAAGCCCATCTCTTCATACAACTTGGGTGTGCGTTTCCCTGCTGTTGGGTCCCTTCCAGGTCTCAAATGAGTCAAACCAGCTCTTGGCCTACGGGGCTGGTTTCAGCCAAGGACTCGTGCAGGGTGCACGTGTGGTCTGAGTGTCCGTGCTGCTATTCCTGGGCTGTTGGGCTCCTTACCTCATTCCTTGGTTTGGCCCCAATGGTTTCCTGCACCGCTGAATGGATGGATCCGGGAAGCGTTGACCGCAGCTGAGGAGACATAGGCAGCCGCTCCTCCAGGATCCTCCTTTGTATTGGAAACAGCTCTTTGAGCCGGGGAGGTGTTTTTCCCCTCCTTTGGGCGCTCAGACCTTGGAAATTTATGTCCAGCTGAGCCATGGCCACCCATTATGGCACCAGGTGACTTTTTCAGCTACTCTCTGCCGCACCTCCCAGCCTGGGGAGGACAATCCTTCCTCCTCCTCCTCCTTGCCCTTTTGCCTGCCAGCCTGCCTTCCCGTGAGGTTGGGTGGCTTCTCTCCCTCCATGTGGGGCCGACGTGCCAAGGGCCTGATCTTGGTCAGAATCCCTTGGTGCTACTGGTGATGTATAAATAAGTGGAAAAACCACTTGGTCTCCCTGGAGATGCACTTAGGGCAGGGTATTATTATTTTTTTTTTTGGCTAACTGGGCCTACACAACAGCTGTTGAGCAATCATCCGTCCTCTAAAAACAACTACGGAGCAAGTCTGGTGGCCAAATGTTGCAGGCGCGTTGTCATGGCTGTTAGCAAATTGCATTTGCAGCGTGGGGCCGTTCAACAAAACAGCTGCTGGGTTTGCTTCTCCTTCTCCTCTGGCACCGGAGTTGGTCACCGGTGCTGCTGAGCGGGGCCTCTCGCGGCGCGGGCCAGAGTCCCCCCAGGATGACCCTTGCGGTACAAGGACATTGTGTTGGCCACAGCGTTCCTTCAGCGTTCAGGGGTTGAGGTTTTGTATCCCGTGAGCGGAGGCGGCTTTTCTCCCACCTCATCTTCGAGCGGCTTGATGGCTCCTGGGGTTTCCGCATCTGGCTGGAAGCGGGATGCAGCCAGTGGCGGTGAAGTGTCTGCATCCTCTCCCAGCCCTTGTGCTGGAGATGACACGGAGCTCGTCTCCTCCTCTTTCTCCTCTTCCTCAGCATGGCGCTGAGCTTCAGCGCCCAACCCAAGGTTGGGTATTGCTTGGCACTGCTAGGAAACAATAACTCTGTTGCTGGTTCCCTCAAAAAAGACCCCCCAAAAACCCCAAACCTTGAGACTTGAGCCTGGGTCTGGTAAGAATTCTTGGTGTAACACCTGACATCTGGGTTGAGATGGAAAGTCTTTCCCAAGATAACTCTGCTACATATGGTTATGGAAAAGTCCTCAGCCGTTTTCCCCTGGTTACTGTCGTTGTTGTTATTTGCTGGCATTTTTTCAGCCTGGTTAATGGAAAAAAGCTGAACTGATCCCTTAATTTCTAGCCCACCGTGTTGCTTCGGTCCAGCGCGTGAACAAAACTGCTTCATCGTGGCTTTGCAGGTCTGCAGGAGATAGGAGGTTGGCAGTGAGACCAGTTTCTGCTGTTTAGATCCGCTGGAAGCGTTTTTCAGTTGTGAAAACTGCTGGCTGACAGTGTTTACAAACACTTCTTCTGCTTCTCAGTAAAAAAAATAATAATAATGAAGGGAATAAATACAAGAGCCCCAAGGACAAGGTAGAGCTCCAAGAGTCCATTCCTCAGGAACTGACTGGTGTGTCCCAGCAGCTTTTTCTTCCAGGATCTCAACACCTTCAGCTGCCGCAGTCCCCGTTCCAACCAGTGGTGAGCAGGGAGTTTGCAGTGCCCTGTGTAACGTTGGCAACGATGTTTGGTTTGGTGCTTGCAAGGGGATCGATGAGAATCGCGGTTGGGTTCGCCTTCGCTTTGGAACCGTTCCCGATGGCCGGGGCGGCGGCGCGTGAAGGGGTTTGGGAATCGAATCTGATCTGGGATCCAGAAATCCGGCTTTCAGTCCCCGCTCGGCGGCCGGAGCAAATCCCTTAAGCTCTCTTAAGGCTGCGTTCTCCGCCTGTCACACTTTCTCACACCCTTTATCCATTTTGCTCAGTTTAGACGGGAAAATATTTTACGCTGAAAACTGTTTTGTTGCTTCCTGCTTGTTTCTCCGCTACTCGGCAGAGGAGCGCCCGGGTTTCAAGCTGCTCGTGCTGAATGTGCTGCTCATTAGCAGCCCCCAGCAGCAGCAGAGCCTACGTGCAAAACTCCCACGGATGCCATTAGTTTGGATCCATCAAGCCATTCCCCTCTGCCAGGGCCTTGGAGCTCGTTGCCCTGGCCTTCCTTGGCACGGTGGCCAAGCTGCTGCATCCAAAGCGCTAGATCTCAGCTCTGCATTGACCTTGGCTGAAAAGTAATCGTATTTTTTTTGTGCTTTCTTGCACCAGGCGGCCTCCAAAAAAGCACAGGCAGGATCTGGCCCAAAGCTTGTGGGGAAAAACTGTATAGTGGCTGAGCAGAATTTTTATTATTTCTCTTTTTTTTTCTGGTTGTTCTTGGTGCAAATTCAGGCTGAAATTTCGGAGGAGCTGATCAGCAAACTGGAGGTCTGGGGCTATGTGAAAGTAGCGTATGTTTGCAGGAGGGGATTTTTTTTATTTGTTACTTGGCTCAAAACCTTAAACTGGGGCAGAACCCAGTACACAAGGCACAAAGCCCGGGGAAGGTGCCGGTCTATCCCTGCACGTGGCCAAGAGCACACCACCATTCCCACCACACAACGGGATGGTGGGAATAACCTTCTCGTGGCCTGCTCCGGAGACCCTGGGAATCTGTGTGGACATCACTAAAATCATTCAAACGCTTCACGTCTCCAGCCTTGTGTCTGAAAGGTGATCGTCTGATGTTCAGCGAGTTCCTCTCCCTCACCTCACCAGCTGGTCTTTCTCCAGTGCTGTGACACTTGGATTCCACTGACCTTCCCTGTCCTTCTAGGAAGAGCGGTGTCCTGAGGAACCAGCCTCGCTCTCCTGGTAGATATTCCTCCCCTGGATTGCAGCTCATTTCCCTCATAATAATGCTTTGCATGAGCCTCCCACATGATGCTAATCAGTGGCCAGCCTGTGTCTGTATAAGCAGCATTATAGGTGATGATGATTACACTGGCAGAGCGAGCGGCTGCAGTTCCTCAGCCCCCAGCAGCAACCGTTTTGGAGTTGGGTGTTTGCCTTGAGCAATGGAAGCGTGGCCAGCAGGGCAAGGGAGGTGATTCTCTCCCTCTACTCCACTCTGGTGAGACCCCACCTGAAGCACTGCGTCCAGTTCTGGAACCCCTATTCCAAGAAAGATCTGGACGTGCTGGAACGTGTCCAGAGAAGGGCCACGAGGGTGGTCAGAGGGCTGGAGCNNNGGAAGTGACTCTACTTTTCTGTCACCCGCCGATAAATGGGATAATGGTGCTGCTGGTGGCACCGGTCTGAGCTCAGGTCTGTCTGTTGAGATGTTTCCCTTTGAGTCTTGAGGCCTGTGTTCAAACAAGCGATGCGGTCGTGCGTTTACAGTCAAACACCACGTCTCCATCTCCAAACACGCTCCTCTTACACAATCCTGCTCTCCACGCTTCCGCCCGGAGCAGGAGCAGCTCTGCCAAGCTGTGACCTAACTGTTCCCAGGTCCTGAGCCTGGCCGTGAAGTGAAGCTGGGACTGTTTAACACTTTGAGTGCTGTTTCCAGCTGAGTAGAGGTGTTAGAGCCACGGGGTCGGAGTGTGGGGCTGCTGGAGATGTGCTGCTCGGTGGCTCTGGAGCGGTGGGGTTGGAGATGAAATGCTTTGTTGCTGCAGCTTTGCAGTCGGGAGTGTCACAGGAGTGATTTATTCAGGGCCCTGCTACTAATCCTAATATGAAAGGTTTGTGTTTTTCCTTTAAAAAGTTGCTTGGATACTTGAATCAAAAGCCTGGAGTTGTCCTCTGGTTGGTTGTCCACCCTTGGGCAAGCCCTCAGCGTGCTGTGAAGAGAAGGTCCTTAGCCAGGTGCCCATCATTTCTAAGCTGCTACAATTTTATTTTTTTTTTTTTTTTAAGCCCAACGTGAGGCTTGCATAAGGCTCTTAAAATTAGTGTTGCCTTTCAAGCCAAAGGGCCGGAATAAGGTTTACAAGCCATAAAAGCCTCTTATCAAAGTTGATTTCCTCCAACGCACCTTTCATCTTTTATAGTATTTGCTTTTCAAATCCTTGAACTTAAAAGGATTAAACAGGTTAAAAGAGAAGAAGGAAAAAAAAAAAAAA
>VWZK01002489.1:0-14644 GCA_013396935.1 Baryphthengus martii | reverse complement strand
GAAGAAAAAAAAAAAAAAAAAAAAGGAGGGGTAAAGAGAAAACAAATAAGAAGGAAGATGGATTGAGTCTGGATTATGAGAGGCCCGTATAAAATATGAATTAGGAGAAAGTCTAAACAAAGAGTTGTCATTTTCTGAGCTGCTGAAGGCTGAAGTGTGGTGGAGGTTTAACTTTAGGGAATGTTTTATGTTTTTCTGGGTTATTTTCTTCACTTTCCATAATGAATGGAGAAGGGAGCAGCTGATTTGGGGGATATGAGGAATTTGGGTTGTTCTAGTCTACCTCCCAGCCTCTTTCTGCTCTGCGGTGGGATGACCACGTGTGCTCTACCCCAGTGTGCTCTTGTCCTGCTGCCAAATCATTTCCCAGGCAAGAAACCTTGCAGGAAGAAAACCAAAGATCTCATGGGCAAAGCCCATGTTGGCTGAACCTCACACCCGGAAAACGCTGTGAGATTGGCACCAGGGCACTGTGCCCTGCTGCCGTTCCTCACCTGGGTTTTCAAGAGACTCTCGTCAAGCAAACCATCCCAACCCAAGGGGAGGCGCCGCTGGCAGCTCCTCTTGGCACGTCCCCCGTCCTTGAGGAGCGCGTTAAACGCGCTACCCCCTCCAGAAGGTTGCAATCAGGGGCTGGGCCAAGCTGGTTATGGGTCAGTGGTCGGGTCAGGCCCGGCTGCGGGCTCTGCCTGCCTCACTGCGGCAGGGGCCGGGGGCAGGCAAAGCAAACACGCCGGGGAGCTCCAGCCAGGAGCGATTCCTGACCTCCTCGGCCCCGAGCATCCGCGGAGGTGGGGGTTTCCCGCAGCCCGCCGGCGTGCGGGACATTTCGGTGGCTTTGCCTTGCGTGTGGCGAGCGGAGCACAAAGCCCCCGGAGATGGCTGAACAAAACGATGCCACCTTCAAAGCGGATCCCTCTCCTTTTATTATCAATTTTTTTTTTTTTGATGGTGTTTTGTGGCTGAAGCCGTCTCCCCTCTGCTGCTCTCGCACCGTGTCCAATGCGCGCGCCCACCGGGCAGCTCCGCCGCCGGCCGCCGCATTCACCAGTCAATCAGCATTAGGCTTGGTCGCGGTGTCCCCTCGGCTGAGCTCTCCTCGTTTTAGGGTTGGTGGGAGCAGGCGAGGACTCCGGCAGGGACACACGGATGCTTGTACCACCCTCGGCTCTTTCCCCGCTGTTTTTTTTCCCCTCTACTCCCTCCCTTCCAGCAGGAGGTTACACAGGCAGAGCCCTGCCCGACTGTTAATCGCTACCAGATCCTTTCACAACCCGTGCACAGGGTGGCCCTGGGTTGTATTTTTGGCCGAAAATCACTAGTTTTGTGACCGGTGTGGCTCTGTGGGGTCGGCCAGCTGGAGATGTGGGGTGTTGACATCCTCTGGGGATGCGGTCGGGAGACATCTCCGTCCTCCTCCCGCTGACTCACCCCTGCTCACTTCTGCGGCCGCATTTTAAATGCCGCTGCTCTGGGCTCTGCTTTGAGGGAGGGCGAATTCCCAGGGTGAAACCAAAGAGCGGAGCTCGGAGGTTAAACAGCTAAACCCAGGCCACCTCAGAATGATCCCAAATACCTCCCCTGAGACCACAACTGCTGTGAGTCAACCTGCTGCTGCAGGATCCCGCGTCAGGGCTGCGCCTGTGGAAAGCTCTGGGATGCTCCAATCCTATCTGCCCTGCGTTGGGAAGCCTCCCGTGGTGTGTACACGTGATATTTGCAACCTTGTCCTTCGCCGGGTAGGAATTAGTGTGAGGGAGGGCAAATTGCTACAAAAATAATTGCCAGGAGAGGTTCAAAGCAGATGCTGTCCTTCCCCACAGCCCCCGTTTCCCACCGGTTTGCGCCGAAAGCTCGGTATCAAAAGCGTTCTTGTTACTGGTACAGAAAAGGTTGGCAAAGCACCTCGGGGGATATGAAAAGACGTTGAAACTTTGGTGCCAAAGCCCACGTCAGCTGCTGGAGGAGCAGAGGAGCTGCTGCTGGGCGAGGAAAACACTCGCAGGGCACTGCTTCGAGGAAGGATTTGACCTGCCAGGTGTATTCACCTTCCCAGAAGCATCTCAGATGGTTTCAACACCTTTCAATTTTATTATCAAGCCTCCCAGAACCGCTCTGCGCTCGGCTGCTCCTTCAGCCTTTGGGTAGCTCCGGTTGGGGGGCTTCATATTAGGTCTCAAGGAAGCAGATGGGGACTCGGTCTGGGAAGCTGCCCAGGGGCTAAGGGCAGAGCTCAGAAGAAGAGGCTACTGTCTCTCCAGACAGGGTACGAGGTTGTCCCTGGCTAGAGGGGTGGCATTCTCCAGGCTTCATCTGATGCAGGCAGCATGGAGCGGGGCTGGGAGGGCTCTTGGATCCACTGTCTGAGAGGGTCCTGATGATGCTCAGCTGCAGGGCAAAGCCCCCTCCAGCCAAAAGCCAACGTGGACACGGTGAAAGTTCAAAACCCAGCAGCCACCGAGCTGCAAAGTGCCGAGGGTAGCCTTTTCCAGGCAGGTGTGGAGCAGGAGGGAGCAGATGGGGCGTGGGCTTGCAGTGAAGGTTTTTTTTTTTGGGGGGGGGGGGGGGGGGGTGGGTGATAAAACACTTCTAAACCTTCTCCCTTTGAGCCAAATCCTCCAAGGGGAGGCTCTTAAACTCTTTGCAGACGTGAGTGCTGCACATGGCGTGCAAATTCCGCTGGAAGTGAGTGGGACTTTGCCCGCTGGGAAGTTAAATCCCTTCTGAAAACAGGACTTGGGTATTTCTTAGAGCCTACTTAGAATTTTACCTTTATTCTCCTTTTCGGAGCTTGTCGTTTTCTCTGCCCTCTGGCACGTGTGACTGCTCTTGCTGAGGTAGATAGGGATGTTTTCTCCTGGCTCTGATGAAAGTGTTTGAAAATCTGCTCCTATTAATTTATAGCATTTCTGGCCCTTGGGAAAACGTGGCTCCTCTGCCCTCGTGCCATTTACATGCATCCCACCAGCTCACATCTGCTGGCCGAGGAGCAGGGGTGGTGGCAGTAGCAGGGGGAAGGTTTTGGGCTCAGCATCAAGCCTGTCTTCTCTGTTGGATTGTCCTGGGCCCTCTCGCCCGTCTTTTCCTCAACCATCATTATGCTGCATGAACCCTTTCAAGGGACACCATCAGTATCCAGGTAGAAACCCCAAAGAAGAACCCTGAAGAGGTTGACTGAGGAGCAGAAAAAGCTTTTTGAACCTTTTTCTCTCCATCTGAGCTCTTGAGGAGAGCGGTGAGGCCCGAGCCCATCAGAGACTGGTGGGGTGGAGACCTTGCTTGAGCCTTGTCATCCCTTGTGGCTGGTGGGAAATGATTCTGCGGCTGCCAGGGGTGGGGTTTTCAATTTCTTTTAATGAGCTGGAAGTGTTGCACAGAAATGTGAAGCCCATGGGTGCCGGGGGCGCCCATGGTGGGGAGGGGAGGCCGCCGAGGGATCCCGGCACCCATCAATTAATTAAAATCTCAAAGCCGTGCGCGGGCCCGTTTGCCTTGGCTAAAACCAGTGTGAGAAACTTCCTCGCAGCGTTTCTGCGTCGTCGGGGCTGAAGTGTTGTCATCCGAGGCTGCTTTGCATGACAATGCCTTGGGCTCTAATTATGCACAAGGATGTTAATAGGCACAGAGCGGGCCGGGTCTCCATGGGAAAACTCTCGGTTGGTGAGGGGCGGGGTGGGGTGGGGGGAGAGGAGAGAAAGAAAATCCACCCAAACAAAATAAACCATGACAGTTTGGGAAGGGAGGAGGAGGACTAGGGGGCGAGGAAAGGGGATGGGAGGCAGCAGAGGGGTTGAGGAAGGCAAGGATGAAGCTAATAAGGCTCAGTTTGGGTTTTTTATTGTTTTGTTGGTTGTTTTTTTTTCCTCCGTGGTAAGAGATGTGCCTGTGCTGGGCCTCAGTGGTTCCTGCTGCTCACAGGACCAGGACAACCAAAATCCCTTCTGCAGGGCTGGTATCTGCAGGGATCTTGGGCAAAATCAGGTCCCTCTGATCTCCAAGTGTCGGCTGAGAGTTGTTCCGGCAGAGCTGTGCAGCTGGATCTTGGGTGGACAAAGTAGGGGACAACTGAGGCCCAGAAAAGCTCAGCTTTGCCTGGATGCCAGAGGGATGTGTGGGAAGGTTTAGGGGATCCAGTCTTGCTTTTCCTGTGTGCCCAGTGCCTTGCGCTCTGGCACTCACTTGTCCTGCTTGTATTATTGCTCTAGCAGAGCGACATGGAGCCATCGCTATTTTACTGCTGAGGAAAAGGCAGCTGGAAATGTTGGGGTTTTTTTTTCAGTCCACCACTGCATTCACAGGTCCCAAGGCAGTTGGGTTCTTTTCCAGGATGCCCTGTTGGCTTTTTCTTCCTATTTTTGTGAAGAACAAGAGAGTGAGATATGGAAGGAGGAGGAGAACATCCTCTGCTGTGTCCTCGTGGGTCTGTTTGACATAATTTTCCCATTTTCTCTCCTACTTCGAGAAAGTTGAGGTGGCTCTGGAATGGAGAATGTTTGAAACTGGTCATGGCTAAAATTGTCTGAGGTTGGGTTTCCAGGTCCATAAAGTGACAGAGATGGTGACTGTGAGAGTGTCAGCCCATCTAAGGGGAGAGGAATGGAACCTAAGATGCCAGGGTCTGCCGTAGGCCCATGATAGGACAACCTGGGTCTTGAGGCCTTAGGTTTGGCATCTTCAGGAAAGAGAAAACTCATGGCTCTCTGAGGAGCCACATAGGGTGCCCAGTGACCACTCACCTGCCAGCTGCCCTGGCTTCTGAGAAAATAGATGGCAGAAGGCCACAAAGTATGTGGTGATGTTATTGGCCATCACTGAAACGCTCTCAGTGCAAACGGGGAGCATGAAAGAGCCAGGTGTACGAGTTGAAGGAGCTGAAACCTCTCGCTCTCTGTTGGGGTTGGTGGAGTCATCTGGCTTTAGTGGTACTGGCATCACCCGCTCTGTTGGCTTTTAAAATGGGGGGTGCATTTTTAACGTCCATCTCAGTGGGATTGCCGCATTGTTTGTTTTGAACCTCCTTGTGTGCCCTGCAATTCCTTGATGAGGACGGTCCCCTCCCAGCCCCCACCAGCAGCTGCCACCAGAGAAAACACAGCTGAGAACACCTTGGTTGCCTTTGCTTGGATCAGACCCCGGGCTAAGCAACCTCCTGCTGCCAGTGGCAGGGCTGAGCCGCGCTTCCTCTACCAGGGTAGGACTCTGGGGATGTTTCTCTGTGCCAAAGGGCTCCTCGTTGGGACCAGAACGAGTGCTGGGTCTAGAGGCTTTCCCTGCTTAGATGTGAAGGTATCTCACCCGGTTTCAGCCACACGGGGTTTGTCTTCTGCATCCTTCAGTGCGAAGTGTGATTTCCCAGCGCTGTCGATGCTGATGCTGCTTGTGAGACATCTCATCAAAGAAGGGTTGGAGGGATGGGATGGTGCTGGGGCTGGTAGCTCCCATGAGGATGACATCCATCTGCCCACCCTAACCTGGCTGAGACCAGTGGGATCTGCTGGGCTGGGAGCGACTCTGGGCCCTCAAGTCTTCCTCGTGCCATCATAGGGATGCTGGGCTGAGAGGAGCCACCTGCTTCCTTGCAGTCCCCTCCTGCTTTCTTCGTACCAGTGTCTAATCCTTCCCCGCCTGGACCCGGTGCGTGCCAGCCCAGTGCTAATGAGCTCCATTGCTCCCCTTGTCCTAAGTCTCCAAGAGCCTGGTTTACTCCAGATCATTGGGGTTTAGCGGAGGAGGACATAAACAACCCAGGGTGGGGAAAAAATAAATAAATCATCCGCCAATGAAAAACTCTGGGTTTTACCCTGAGAAAAGGGGGATAGACAGACTGACAGACCTGATGACAGACCCAGCTCCAAAGCACCCTGGCCCCACAGTGCGGAGAGCTGCCTTATTGTTTGATCTGGCTGTGAGACAGATTAGCAGCCCCAGGTGGAAAGTCATAATCTGCATTTAAATGGGCCGGTTATAAAAGGTAGGGAGCCCAGGAGCCCACAGCATTATGCTGTGTCTTTAGGACTCCCTAATCTCTCTTTATTTTCTCCGCAGTCTGACCTGGGGGCACAGTTTCTAATTACCAGGTCACCCTGCTAATATTGTCATTTCCAGCCAGTGGGTGTGAAACCATAGCAACGCCACATTTGCTTCCAAGTTTCTCCAGGAATAAAATTTGCCTTTTAATCACAGAAAATGACTGGGTATCTCCCCCCTCCGTCTCCCCCAGTTTACTCCTCACTAATGCAATTCACTGTCAGGGGGTGGGTTTTCAAGGTATTTCAGATGGGATGGTTTTGAAGCTTCACCTTGTGGCTGTGGCCAAAGACAAGGGACCAAAGTTGTGGTCTGTGAGGTTGTGGGCTCCACACACGGAGCCAAAGGTTCTCTAAATGCGCGTGCTCTAGAGCAAAGAAACTCGGTACTTTCTTTGTAGTATGTCTTTTATCTTTAAAAAGTTGCAAGGGAGCTGGTGAAAGAGGGAGAAGAGGGTGTCGGATGCAGCTGAGTTACAGGGATGTAACCCGTCATCGCACCGTAGGGATGTCCACGTGTACCTGGATAGCTCGACTCCACCGGGAGGTGACCACCGGGATGGTGGCTTCAACTCAGGGATTTCACCTCCCAGTTTGGACAGCTTGGAAAAAGCCCCCAGAGAGTCAGGAGGCAAGAGGGCTGGTGTGGTGGACGCATCCTTTGCTCCGTGGCATTGGATTGTCATCTCCTATGCACCTCTGGTAGCTTGGGGGCTTCAAAATTCACATCTTCCTCTCCCTCACCTCCACTGTGACTGCTCAGGCAAAGGTTTGCTGAGACAGGTTCTTTTGGAGCAGATGAGAAAAAGTTGGCTGGATGCGTCCAAAGAGCTTCAAAAGTTGGGGAGGCTGGTTTCCAGCTCCCAAGGGACTGGCAGCCTGGCCAAAATCTGCCCCGATGGCAGGAGAAATTCAGGTCGGGTCTGGGCTGTAACTCTGCCCCTTGGGCCTTCCTCCTGGCTCTGCACGATACTTTTACTGGGTTTCAAAAGCAGTTTCTAACTCAAAGTGAGTCAGACGTGAACTGGAATCACATTGTAAGGTGATTTTCCAGCTGACAGGAGTAGGTTAATTGTAAACTGTCTACTGAAGCTTTAAAACTCCTGTCCAGCCTTATTATTAGCAGTTTAAAATTTATGGAGTGAGACTTTGCTTGGTGATAGTTGGTTTGTGCCCAGACAACGTGTGTAATTAATCCCCGCGTTGGGGGAAGGAAAAATCAAATGTAAAGTGCTTTTTGAAAATTTTTTTTTTTTAATCTTTTCCTTCTGACACATCTCGGGGCGTAAAGGGGCTGCTGGACAGAAACACTGTCCCACCCATGCGGAGCTGGAGGACCAGATCCAAGCTGTCACCTCAGAAAAAGAGTTAAATCCTTTCCAGTAGCGAGAAACTTCACTTCGCGTGGAAGGAAACTCCAAGCTGGGGACTAAACCAGTCCCCTGAAACGCTGAGAAGCTGGACTGTGGATCTGGACTCTGCAGATCCCAGTGGGATTTTGTTGTTTTTTTTAAGGAGGATGATGGAGGTGACACCAGCTCCAGGGGTTGGAGCTGACCTGCTGCAGGGCAGGCGATGGGCCCAGTTGCCACCCTGCTGGTCGCTCACGCCGGTACCTCTGCAGCTCCGACTCCACGTGGGAGCTTTCCGCACGTGGCCGTATCCCGACGGCCACACGTTATTCAGCCTGTGGGTTTTCCTCGAGTCGGAGCTACGACCTTGTTAAAGTTTTACTTATTTCCAGGCTGAATAGCTACGTCTGTCTGGCTCGGGCAGCCCTTGGACCCGGTCGCGCCTCTCTCCCCGTCGTGCCGAAGAGCCGCGTTCTTGCGTCTCCGCTCCTGGCGCGCTGCGGTTCCAGCGCTCGTAAGCTGCACAGACCCAGCTCTCAGACCTTTTTTTTTTTTTTAATTATTGTTTTTATTTTTTTCTCCCTGTAAAATGTTTTAGTTGCTGAAAACTGAGAGCAGCTCCCAGGCAGGTCATTAATTAGAAGGGTGAATTTGGAGGCTGGTTTCCCTTCCCTTCGTATCGTTGCTGTTATTCCTTATTTCAAACAGGTTTTATTGAGCCTCTTATAACCATGGCTCTGTTTTAATGAAGAAAGCGCTGCCCTCCCCTCCCCAGCTCTACAAACAACGCGGCTCAGAGCTCAAGCTCCTCACCATTGATACTCTCGGTCTCTACGCGCGCGGAAGCGCGCACGGGCGGAATGAAACTGGAATTTCGCAGCCGCAGGGTCGGCTGAGCAGCTCTGATCCAGCTTCCCCGTGCGTGGGCCAAGCTCCTGGTGACTTCAATAGGAGTCCTGCCCGGTTTACGAGCCTTTGGAGCGCGGCCCTGAGCAGGGGCTGCTTGTCTAACAGCTATTGCCTGATTAGTATTGGTATTACAATGGCACTTCAGGACCCCGGTTGCGGCTCAGCGCCCCATTAGAGGCGTCCTTGTACAAACACCTAGTAAAGAGGTGGGCTCTGGCCCGAGGAGGTAACAATCGAGGGCTTTATGGCCCCCGAGGCACCTTAGGGTCAATTCTTTCGATGACAGTAGCACTCGGGGCACGTCTGTGCCCATGCTGATGTGAGCGGCTGTGGTGTCTGTGGCCTCTTCCTGGGAATTCTGGGTTCTGCTGGATGGAAACTGGGCTCCAGAGGGGTTAATTCTAGGGGTGGCTTTGCCTTCCCCTCCTGAGGCAGGTTGCTGGGGGATCAGGAGGAATTCGCAGGAGCTTTTTCCTCCCCTCCCTCACAGATCGGTAGCGTGGTCCAGGGTGCGATGGGCGCTGCCCAACCGCTCGCTCTGGCCCCATCCAGCCGCCTGCCCTCGCGCCATCCGAGCTGGTGCTGCAAACCCAAAGCACGTGGGTGCAGGACGGGCCTTGTGGGTGGTGGGTGCTGCCCCAGGGCGAGCAGCCTGGCTGGGGGCGGCAGAGGGGACGGCAGAAGGTCGGTGACCCGCTCGGTGCGTCCTCGGCACCTGCCGCACAAGAAGCGAGTTGCTCCGCTCCCATCTCCACCTGCATCCCCAGCCACTGCTGTTCTGGTCAGGGGAGATGGCCCAAAAAGCAGGAGGGTTGTGCTAGAGATGTTCAAGGCTTGCTTTTTTTTTTTTTTTTTGGTATCCTCCTTGATTCCTTGGACTAATTTGTGCCTTGTCTCTCTAAGCTCTTCTCTCCCTCCACCTTCTCTAGTTGGGTTTATCTTTACAGCGTCGGATCCAAGTATCTTAGTCAAACTTTGCCGATGTCAGCAGAGAAAGTGGGGGGCTGAGTTTGTCCCCCCTTCCCAAGCCACTTCTCCTGGGGTTGCAGCAATTCCCTGCTGGGGGCTGGGGTCTCCCAGCTGCTGAGCATGGTCCGTAACACTGAGATATGTGTAGGGGGGGAACCCCGACTTGCTCTTTGCACTTTGAAATCTAAAATCTTCCATCTCGTTTAACCATTTGACTCCTGGAACCGGGCCCATGGAAAAAAAAAATAAAAACAAAAGGAAAAGCAAAACCCCGGCAAATCCAGGCTGACTCTCAGCGAGCCCGGCTGGGCTGCGCGCTCTCGCTGTCGTACATCCCGACGGCTGCAGCTGGGCAGGAGCCGTGGCCGATCCCAGGATCCCGGCGCACAGCTGGCTGCGATCCTGCCTTCCCTCTTGGAGAGAGCCCCGGCTTTCATACCGTGTCAACACGAACAGCTGGCTGAGGGAATGCAAATCCAAGCTGACGCGGTGGCCGGTGGCCGGCTGGTCGAGCTGTGGGTGGCTGTAGCCGACCGGGCGTAGAGCCCGGCACAACGGGGCGTTACAGGGACCCGGGGCTGTGCCTTGGAGCTCCCCAGGGCTGCTGTGAAACTTTCTCCCCATCCATGTTTTTTTTTTTTCTTTAATTATTTTTAAAGTATTGCTTTTTTTTTTTTTTTTCTGAATGGATGAAAAGAGCAAACTCACGGCTCGGCCAAAATCCGACGCTTGCAGAAGGGAAAGCAGCCGGGTGTGTGGCTCGGCCTCGCTCTGCCCACCTCCATCCCAACCCTGCGGCTTTTGGAAGGAGCTGGGGGGGTGGGGGTTCCATCGGTGCCCCCCCGCCCTGCCCTGCCCGGCCGTGCAGCCTTGGCCCCGGTGCACATCTGTCCCAGCGCCCGCGCTTATCTGCTGCGGCTCAAACCTGCCCTGCAGCATTGTCAGAGTTCCCTTGAATTCATTTCTCTCTGTTTTTTTTCTTTTTTTTTTTTTCCTCCCCACCCCTCCTGCTCTGCTTTCTAGCACAGAATGCCCGGAAGCTTTGCAGCTTTTCCAGCATTTTTTTCTCGCTCTGTCCCAGTCAAGCCCCCCAGGAGCGGGGCAGAGCCCCGGCGATGGGTGGGCAGGAAGCTCGGAGCTGCCCGAGGACCCGCGTCCAGCTTGGCTTTCCCAAGAGCATTAAAGCCCACACCATAAGTAAACAGCGCAGAAATTACAGGTCCAAGGTTGGGTCATGAGCTTTGCTCTTTTGGTTTCTGGCGAGGAAGATATCCCTGGGATGCTTCCGGCTGGAAGGTGGAGGGGGAGAGAGGGGGGAGCCGAGCGCGGCGGTGTCAGAACAGAAACGCCGCCGTGGAGCCCAGGACTCGTCGCAGCTCTGCCTGCTCGGGGTTGTCTCGACTCTGTCCCTCTCCCACCCTCCCAGTGCAAACTGGACGGAGTACGAAGGGTCCCTCCCGGCCTCGCTCTCCCCTCGGAGAGGCAGCCAGGCAAAGGCTGTCCCGTTTTTGGGACTTTTTCCAGCTTGTTGCTGGGTAACAGCCCAACCCACCCACACGAGCATCGGAAAGACGTTAAGTGGTTTATGGGATTGTTGGGCTGCAGCCGGCTGAGCTCTGGGCAGCGCCGCCGCTGGGCCTGCCAAGCTCTCACCAGGGCTCCCGGGCGCTTCTTCACCGTAACGCCGGGAGCTTCGTTCGTTTTCTTTTCCAAGAGAGCGGCAAAGCCCAAACTTGCAGCGGGCAAAGTCCGATGGGGGCAGGGGAAACCCGCCGCGTGCTGGGAGGGTGCTGGCTGGGAGCGAAGCGTTCCCAGCGGCCGGGCGGCGGTGGCTGATCGCGCAGGTAAATAGTGACACTGACCCCAGCTCAGGCACAAAGGAAAGGAATCCCTTGCAGTTAATTGGCTTAAGCGTTACTTGTAGCGAGAGTAAATATTTTACAACGGTGCGGAGGTTTCGCAGCGTAGGCCGTGGGCTCTTTGTGCTCGGCGCTGCGGCCGTAGCCAGAGGTGCCCCTGCTCCTGCGGAGCGAGCGGATCTTGCTGCTGGGCTTGGCCCGGGAGAGAGCCTGGAGACAGTCAACTGTTGGCCAAGTAACGTTGTGTCTCGGCTCGGTCTGAAAGCGTTGATGAAGATGACGCCCGCTTTGGGGCCGCGACGCGCCAGGCTGGTGGCCTGGGGCTGCCGCCTACGGACCGTGTCTTCCCTGCCCAGTCTGCGGCAAGTTAGGACTTTTTTTTTTTTCCCCCAGGAGTATTCACATGGGAATAACGATGCCCTGGGAGGGAACGGAGGGGAGGGGACCCACCCACCCAGGCTCATGGCATCCCCAGCAGCCTCTGCAGCGATGGCAGCAGCGGGAGCTCGCGTCTCAGGGTCGGAAACCAGGAGGCAAGGGACTGGTGAAGCTCAGGGCAGCTGTGCCCTGGGGTGGGTGATGCTGCAGGTTAAGGTGGCAAAGCCATGGGCTGGGCTGGACCGGGCTGGCCAAGACACTGAGTTCCAGTGGGATTCCAGACCATGTGAGCTCGGAGCAGTGGTTTGTCTGGGCTGTGGGTTACTTGAAAAGTCTTTCCCTGCTCGGGTGCTTGCACTGTGGAGAGCAGGACTTGGGGACAAACGGTGACATCGCTCTTTGGGAGACATGTCTTACTTGGCTTTTCAGGGGATTTCAGCTTTTTTGGCGAGAACTTCAGTAGTTCTGTAAGAACAACCTGGAAGCCCAACCACCCCCCACCCAGGCAGCTCCTCTCTCTGCAGCTCCCACTCAGCAGTCTCCCAAAGCAGGGCAGACAACCCACTGGTGACAGTGGTGGGAGAGCCAGCGTGGAGATGGCTGGAGCTCAGTTGTCACCTGTGGAGTTCACACTCAGAACTGTCACCCGGACAAATCTGCTTTTATCCATCTCAGGGTCCCTGTTGCTTCCCTCATATCCAGGGCTTCCCCTGCTCTGGGATCTCTGCACCGATAAAACCAGGGGGGACACCCCAAGCGTGAAGCCAAAACCCTCCTGCTGTTAATAAATCAGACACGGGTGGGGTGTTTTAACTTTTAATACAATGTATATTTATTGCAAACAATAATATACAAAAAAAAAAAAAAAGGAAAGTTTCACAAAGAGAAGGATCTTGCAAACAAACCAAACTTACCTAGAGACAAAATATGATTTCGATGACAGGTCTTTTAAGTTACAGAAATACTTTAAAAAGATCTGCTTTTATACAGAAATAGAAAGATGCCATATTATAAGAGTGCTTTAAGATTTTTTTTTTCTTCTTCTACTGAATCCCTAAAAAAGTTAACAAATATATCATTTTTTTTTTTAAATAAAAAAAAAAGTTTTGCTGTCTTTTTTAAAAAGCAATCCTTAACTGTTCAGCCACAGCTTCACCAAAGTCAGTGTCCCCACCTCAAGCCAGTTTTGAGGGGGGGTGGAAGGCTAAAAAATATGGGGCGTCGGGTCTCGTCCTCGCACGAGCTCGTGTGTCCCAGAGAGCTGAGGCAGAAAACAAGGCAAATGATTCAGTGATACGCTACATTTGCAATCTTTTAGTTTGTACAAATTATTATCTTTTTTTTTTCCAGTTTATCCTTAAGACAAAAAAAAAAAAAAAAAAAAGAGGAAGAGCACAAGTTTGTACAAACCCAGGATACAGATTCCAAAAAGAATAATAATATTAATAATAATAAAAAAAAAAGAATTAAAGAGATAAATAAAGGACTGGTTACAGTTTAGACCATAATTTAACAGGCACGGTTACCTTCCAAATAATGCTCCGACAAATGCAATCGCTTTGGAAAAGACTTAAAATAGAAGGGCGATCAGGAAAAAAAAGAAAATTGTGATTAAAAAAACCTGCTCTTCTCACAAAATAAATAATTTAAAGTATCTGTGATGTCCCACAAGCAGAGGGGAGCCCTTGGATGGGTTTTGCGTCAGGCCTGGGGTGGATGGGGGGTGGTTGGAGGGGGTCAAGCTCATCTCCCCCCCCTGCCCCAGGCTGGGATAAGTGATTATCACAGGGCTGTTTTAAGGCTTCTCAACAGCATTTTTAGCTGTTTCTTTTTTTTAAAAAAGAAATTTTTTCTTTCTTAAGGCTCAAGGCTATTAAAAAATACAAGTTAAAAATCTCCTGCTGGCTGGTTTACGCTACGAGTTAGAAAAATAAAGCCTCTCCCGTGCTCGTCGCCGCGCGGCCTGAGCTCGCGTCTCGCGCGCTGCCGAGCTGGCCCGAGGCTCAGCCGGCACCGGTCCCAGTTCAAAGCACGCCGCTTTGCTTTTCAGTTTTAATTTTAGAGGAAAAAAAAGACACTTATCTATACAAAAATAACCTCTGACTGCAAGAAAAACCTAGGACTGCTCCACTAAGTGTCATTTTTCTTTTAAAGTTGTTGGAAAAATAAGAGCGTTTTAAAAAAATCTCTAAAAAATAGGTATAAATCCCCTCAAATTGGTAACGAATCATACACAGTACATACTAAAAAATATTTAAAATAGAGAATATTCCTCACAGAGGACTCTGAGTTTTCTCTTTTTTTTCCCCCCCGTTTTTTTTTATTTTTTTTCCTTTTATTTTTTTAAGTACTGCTAAAAAAAAAAAAAAATCATTACAAAAGTCCAGAGAACAGGACAGCTGAGCTGGTTGGTTAGAAATGTCATCTCCACACCGCACCCTGGAAGCAGAGTTAAAAGTCCAGTCCTTGGAACGTCTGTACCGAGTTTGGCCGGGTCTCGGAGCGGTCTGGCCGCTTCCTGGAGGATGCTGTAGTGCAGAAGGCTCGAGGTTCTCCCTCCTCCCCCTCCCCCCAGCTTTAATTTCAGCGTCTTTTCTGAATTATTAGGCGAATTTCAAAGAAAGAACAAGTCTGAGGAAGTTCTCGGTGGTTCTTCGCGCTTCTTCCGTGCTTGCTGCTTTTTTTTTTTTTTCTCATTATGTTTTTGTTGTTGTTTTTATGTTGGTTGTCACTGGTTTGGAAACGATTTTAGGGTCTGGTGAGCTGTGTGTAGACGGGCTGTTCCCAGTGCTGCGGGCTGTGGGTCTGGGGGATGGAGGGGACCCCAGAAGTGTCTGCAATGGGGGTGTACATGGGGCGCTGCGTGGGGTTCATGTAGGTGAAGGTGGAGTAGAGGCCGCCGCTCTGGCCGGCGGCGTGGCTGTAGTAAGAGCTGGAGTTCTGGTGGTCGGTGTAGTCGTACTGGGAGCGGGTGATGGTGGGGTAGGAGGAGCTGTAGTGCTGGAGGTTGAAAGAGCTGTAGTTGATCTGCTGCGGGGAGTGCTGCTGCTGCTCGCTGTAGTGGCTGGGGCTGAGCTGCTCCGTCTTGATGTGTGTCCTCTGCTGCGCCTGGCCCTGCTCGCCGCTCAGCGCCGGCAGCCCGTGCTGCGCC
>VWZK01002488.1:0-32516 GCA_013396935.1 Baryphthengus martii | reverse complement strand
GGAGCAGGCCATCCCCATGTCCTGAAAGATGGACCAACAGGGAAGACAACCAACCTGGCTTTGGCTGGAACTCAGGAAGAAAAGGAAAGTTTATGGCCTTTGGAAAAGCGGGTTGGCTATTTATGAGAAATACCAAAAAGTAGTGAAGCTATGCAGGGGGAAAATTAGAAGGGCCAAAGCTCAAGTAGAACTCAACTTGGCCACTATGATAAAAGAAAACAAGAAGAGGTTTTTTTCATTGTATGACTGGAGAAAGGAAGACTAGGGAAAATGTAGGCCCGCTGATGAACGAGGTGGGTAACCTGGTGAAGGAAGACACAGAAAAGGTGGAGTTACTGAATGCCTTCTTTACCTCAGTCATCACTACAAAAGCCAACCCTCATGAATCCCACACCCTGGAGGTAAGGGTAGAGGTCTGGAGAGAGAGGAAGACTTTCCATCATTAGAGAAGAACCGGGTTAGAGACCACTTGACCAAACTGGACTTCTGTAAGTCCATGGGCCCTGATGGGATGCACCTGCAAGTGCTCAGAGAACTGGCAGATGTTATTGCTGGACCACTCTCCGTCATCTCTGAAAGGTCATTGAGAACAGGAGAGGTGCCTGGGGACCTCTACGAATTTGGAGTTTGTTTCCACACATTAAGGACACAGTTGGAGATGAACTTGGCAAGGGATGCAAAGAAACAAGAAGGGATTCTATGGGCATGTCAATGAAAAAAAGGAAGGTTAAAGAAAGTATACCCTGCCTGAAGAGCAAGAATGGTGAGCGAGTAACAACAGACGACTTCAGCAAAGCTTTCGATACTGTCTCCCATGGCATCCTCGCGGACAAACTTAAGAAGTGCAGATTGGATGATTGTGTGGTGAGATGGATTGGGAACTGGCTGAAGGACAGACCCCAGGGAGTTGTGGTCAGTGGAGGAGACTCTAGCTGGAGGTCTGTGACTAGTGGTGTCCCTCAGGGGTTGGTACTGGGTCCAGTGCTGTTTAATACTTTCATCAATGACCTGGACGAGGGGATGGAGTGTACCTTTAGCAAGTTCGCTGATGATACAAAACTGGGAGGAGTGGCTGACACGCTGGAGGGCTGTGCTGCCCTGGCTGTGCGTGACCTGGACAGACTGGAGAGCTGGGCAGGGAGAAATTTAGTGAATTTCAATAAGGGCGAAGGCAAAGTTCTGCATCTGGGGAAGAACAACCTCAACTGGTTGGAGGGTGATCTTTTGGAGAGCAGCTTTGGGAAAAAGACCTGGGAGTGCTGGTGGACAAGAGGATGACCATGAGCCAACAATGCACCCTCGTGGCCAGGAAGGCCAATGGCATCCTGCGATGCATTAGAAGGAGTGTGGCCAGCAGGTGGAGGGAGGTTCTCCTACCCCTCTACTCTGCGCTGGTGAGGCCGCACTCGGAGTACTGGATCCAGTTCTGGGCACCCCAGTTCAACAAGGACAGGGAACTACTGGAGACAGTCCAGTGCAGAGCCACTAAGCTTAGTAAAGGAGTGGAGCATCTCCCTTATGAGGAGAGGCTGAGGGAGCTGGGTGTCCTTAGCTTGGGGAAGAGGAGACTGAGGGGTGACCTCATTAATGTTTATAAATATGTAAAGGGTGAGTGTCAGGAGGACAGAGCCAGGCTCTTCTCGGTGGCACCCAGTGACAGGACAGGGGACAATGGGTGCGAACTGGAGCATAAGAAGTTCTGTTTAAACACAAGGAAACACTTTTTCACAGTGAGGGTGACAGAGCACTGGAACAGGCTGCCCTGAGAGGTTGTGGAGTCTCCTTCTCTGGAGACATTCAAAACCCGTCTGGACNGAGAGGTTGTGGAGTCTCCTTCTCTGGAGACATTCAAAACCCGTCTGGACGCGTTCCTGCGTGATCTACTCTAGGTTCCCACTCTGGCAGGGGGGTTGGACTCGATGATCTTCCGAGGCCCCTTCCAGTCCCTAATATTCTGTGATTCTGTGATTCTGTGAGAAGGCTCAGTTTCTCAACTTTTTTTTCCTCAGTTTTCTCTGGCAACTTCTATCCCAACACCTCCCAAGTTAAAAAAATACAAGGTGAGGACCAGGGTGGCAAAGTCCCTCCCACTCTATGTGAGGATCAGATTCATGACCACGTGAGGAACCTGAACATACACAAGTTTATGGGACCTCGTGAGATGCACCCCGGAGTCCTGGGAGAATTGGCTGATAAAGTCACCAAGCCACTCTCCATCATATTTGAAAAGTCCTGGCAGTCATGTGGAGTCTCTGGTGACTGGACTAAGGGACACATTGTACCCATTTTTAAAAATGGTAGAGAGGAGGACTTGGGGAATTACCAACCTGTCAGCTTCACCTCTGTGCCTGGGAATATTATGGAGCAGATTCTCCTAGAAGGTCTGATAAGGCACATGGAGGACTGGGAGGTGATCAAAGACAGCCAGTGTGGCTTCACTAAGAGCAATCCTGCCTGATGAACCTAGTGGCTTTCTATGATAAAGTGACTACATCAATGGACAAGGGATGACTTATGGATGTGATCTATCTGAACTTATGCAAGGCCTTTGACATGATCCCCCACAACATCCTACTTGCCAAGTTGGAGAGATACGGATTTGATGGGTGGACTGTTCAGTGGATAAGGAATTGGCTGGATGGTCGCATCCAGAGGGTAGTTGTCAATGGTTCAAAGTCCAGATGGAGAGCACTGACATGTTTTGTCCCTCAAGGGTCTGTTCTGGGACCTGTACTGTTTAATTTCTTTATCAATGATATAGACAGTGGGATCGAGTGCACCATCAGCAAATTTGCGGATGACACCAAGCTGAGTGGTGCTGTCGATATCCCAGAGGGATGGGATGTCATCCAGAAGGACCTGGGCAAGCTGGAGAAGTGCGCTCAGGTGAACCGCATGAGGTTCAACAAGACCAAGTGCAGCGTCCTGCACCTGGGTCAGAACAATCCTCATTATCAATACAGGCTGGGGATGAGGTGATAGAGAGCAGCTCTGTGGAAAAGAACTTGTGGTCCTGATGGATGAGAAGCTGGACGTGAGCCAAGAGTGTGCACTTGCTGCCCAGAAGGCCAGTCACATCCTGGGCTGCGTCAAAAGAAATGTGGCCAGCAGATCAAGAGGTAATTCTGCCACTTTTTTCTGGTGAGACCTCATCTGGAGTACTGTGTCCAGCCCTGGAGCCCTCAACAGAAAGGACATGGAGCTTATGGACCAGGTCCAGAGGAGGGCCACAAAAACGACCAGTGGGCTGGAACACCTCTACCATGAGTACAGGCTGAGGGAGCTGGGGTTGTTCAGCCTGGAGAAGAGAAAGCTCTGGGGAGACCTAATAGAGACCTTCCAGTACCTGAAGGGGGCCTGCAAGAAGGCTGGGGAGGGGCTGTTTACAAGGGCATGTAGTGATAGGATGAGGGGCAATGGTTTTAAATTAGGGAAGAGTAGATTTAGGTTGGATATTAGGAACAAATTCTTTACCATATGGGTAGTGGAACAATGGGACAGGTTGCACAGGTAGGTAGCTGAGGTCCCATACCTGGAGATATTCAAGGTCAGGCTTGACAAGGCTCTGAGAAACCTGATATAGTTAAGGATGTGGGTGTGCTGTTGGACTAGATGATCTTTAGAGGTCCATTCTAACCCAAACCATTCTATGATTCTATGATTCTATGATTCTATGATCTAGAGGAATGAAGGAAGCCCGTGTAATGGAGAAATAATATCCATCTGTTAAAGGATGGGAGATAGTAGTTAATGAGAATGTATAATCTGTATGTTGGGTATAAAGATGGTTTAAGCACATAGATTAAGATGTAAGTGTTGGTAAGAAGGACTTTCAGTAATGAGAATTAAATAAGATGAAATACTGAACGACAAGTACAATCGAGTCAATTTACAGAGGTGAAAGCCATTCAGATAGTGTTTGACCTTGCTGCACAGGAAAAGTGGCCAAGGAACTATCTTTATAATGACTCATGGATCGTGGCAAATGCCCTGTGGGGTGGTAGCAGAAGTGAAAGCAGAGCAACTGGCAGCACAAATGTAAACACATCTGGGCTGCTGGATTATGGCAAGATACTGCTGTTTGGGTGGAGATCCTGGTGGTAAAAGTACATAATACGGCAGCCCATGTACTCAAGAGTCAGGCCACTGAAGAGCATCGAAACAACCATCGGGTGGGTCAGGCTGTCAAGATCAGAGCAGATCAGGTGGATTTGGATTGGCAGCATGAGGGTGAATTATTTAAAGCTTGGTAGGCCCATGACACCTTGGGTCATCAAGGATAAGATGTGACATATATATGGACTCGAGATTGAAGGGTGGACCTCACCATGGATAGTATTGCAGAGGTCATCCATGGATGTGAAACATGTGCTGCGATCAACCAAGCCAAAAGGGTAAAGCCCCAATGGTATGGAGGACGATGGCTGAAACACAAATACAGAGGCCTGGCAGGTTGACTGTATCACACTCCCACAAACCCTCCAGGGCAAGTGCCACATGCTCACAATGGTGGAAGCAACCACTGGATGGCTGGAAACAAATCCAGTGCCTCATGCCACTGCCTGAAACTCCATCCTGGGTCTTGAAAAGCAGATCTTGTGGTGACATGGTACTCCAGAATTAATTGAGTCAGACAATGGGACTTATTTCTGAAACAGCCTCATAGATGTCTGGGCCAAGGAGAACAACATCAAGTGGGTCTGTCACACCCTCCGTCATGCACCAACCTCTGCGAAAACTGAAGGACAATGGACTGTTAAAAATCACACTGAAAGCAAAGGGGAATGTGGCCTCAAAAAAACTGGGACACACATTTAGCAAGGGCCACCTGTCTGGTCAACACCAGAGCATCTACCAGTCAAGCTGGCCCTGCTTGCTCAAAATTGCCATGTGCAAAGTCCCCGCGGTGCACATGAGGAATGTCTATGGAAAGATGGTCTGGGCCAGCCCTGCTTCAGGCAAAGGCAAACCCATCCCTGGGTTTGCTTCTGCTCAAGTGCCTGGGTGCATCTGGTGGGTGATGCTGGAAGATGGAGAAGTCTGATGTCTACTTCAGGGGTACTTTATTTTGAGTGAGAATGGCCAGTGAATTAAATTGTGTGTTGTTAAATATCTTTGCTGGATATGATGTAGATGGTATAGAATAAGGGGTGGATAATGTCCTGGGTTTGGATAGGATAGGGTTAATTTTCACCAGGAGGCTGGAGGGGAGGAGTGGTCTCAACCTGGGCAGAAAAGCCAGCCAGGCAGTCCATACTGATGTCATGCCCAGTACATAAAGATAGGGGCACACCCCCAGACCTTGTTTTGCAGAAACTTTCTTGGGGTTTTTTTTAGCCTTGTATCTTTGTATATATTTTTCACTGTTATTTGTTAATACTGTTGCTCATTTTGTTGTGCTGTTGTATTAAAACCTCTTTAACTCAACCCATGGGGATTCTGTATTTTTTTTTTCCTTCCTTTTCTCCCTCCCAGCAGGTGGGGGTGAAGTGGCCACATATCTGGCTCTAAACTATAACTAGGCATTCCATGCACTACAAACCAAACATGAACTATAAGCCAAAATATATAGGTGAAATATAGTCATAAATGTAGCCATCTGAGCAAGTTCACATCAAATACTGAGGTGCAAGTAATAATTTTGATGCAAAATTCTTGTAAAGTTGACAGTTCCCATTTCCCATTCAGCGTAAGCTGCTATGTTTTATACCCCATAAGAAGATGGTCTCTGTAAGGATATGGGTGTGCTCAGGGCACAAACACACAGCTCATAAAGCATCATATAAACACACACACAAGTTATAATAATTATGGCCCTCAAAGGATGTAACAGTTTTGAAGTATAAGGATCAAAGATAAAAATACTCGACAAATGAAAATCAAGAGTCCTTTTGATCACTCTAAATTGGTGTAGGGGAGTCCATGATTCCAGGTGCAAGTTTGTTGGCATTCAGAGTACCTGTAAATAAAAAGAAAAAGTGCTCGGTTGCTATACAACCGGCAGATGTTAAGTTAAATGGTAGGTACTTAACGCTACTGGTAGGTACTTAATGGCAGGTACTGTTAAGTTAAATGGTGCCGATGTCCCAGTCTGAGACATTTTAACCAGCACTGCTGTAGGGTTCTGGACAGTGCCTGCAGGTAGCGCAGTAGCCTCGTGAAGGGGAAAGGTCCCAGAATGATCACACTCCATCTTTTTCGTACCTGTTCTGCAGTATTTGCCACGGTGACAGCTAAAGGTGCGGAACTGGCATTCGATTGCCTAAAATCGGTTGTACGCTGCCACTGCCTGTTTGGCTTTTTCTCCATCCGGACAGGAGAATTACAGGGAGAATGCACACAAGTGACAATGTCTCTTTTTTCCGAGTCTGTTACCGCCCCGTCAGTGCCAAAATGCGCGGCTTCGGGCAAGGAGTGCTGCCTAGCGTCAGAAATTTTGGACTGGGGCAATGGTGCAAACACCTCTAATAAATTTACATCTTCAGGAGTTGCATGGGCCAGCTGCCGTGGAGGCAGTGCTTGAGCCGCAGCAGCAGCATTCATAGCACAGGTACTTTGTGTACAGTCCCGGACATCAGCTACGTACATTTTAAGGCAGTCTGGGAGGCCGCAAATAAGGGGAGTTAATCCTGCTGGGTCAATAGGAGCTAGCACAGGAGACCTCCTTAACACATCCCTCTCAGACATCGCTTGTATGCAAACCACTTTTTGCACAGATGCTGCAAGATCAGAGAAGCCAGGGGTCTTAATGACAAGGGAATCTCTGTTCTGCAAATCTGTGCTGCCATCCCATCTGATAACCCCTGCACTTAACAAGACATTACAATCACCTAGTTCAGTGGTTAGAAACATTCCAGGGCCCCAGTATCTTCCTTCTTCCTCACTTAACAAGATTCGGTCCCCCCACTTAAGCGAAACTCGCCACACATATTCCATCTTGGACTCCTCCGGATGCCTAGAATACTCTTCCTCTAGCTTTGCTAACTCAGCCAGAGACTGCGGCATGAAACACACAGTAAAGTGAGCATTACCACCCCCTTCGTCTGTGACTTCAGTTTTGATGAATGGCTGCATAGGCATGGGTTCTGGGGTAGGATCAGAATCTTCCACCAGAACATCGCTGCCACCATCATCCCAAATGTCTTTCTCCTTTGTTTCAGGATCTGGGCAGTGTATTAATCTGCAGAACTGTCTAGCTGAGACCAAGGAGGGTATCTGGCTCAGTAAAAGATGTAACATTTTCTGTAATTTCCTCTCTTGCCTTTCAGCTGAGGCCAGTAGCATCTTAAGTTCCCTATTTTCTGCATATAGGCTTTGGTTCTCAGTTTTAATCAGGGTTTGCAATACAGCTCCCCCGTCTCCCTGAAGGCTGGTCTCACCAATACATTTTAAATCTCCCAGGGGGTACAACAGACCTGAAGCCTTTTCATCAACCTGCGTCTTATACGCCTTTTCTCGCTCCAAAGCCTCCGAAAGAGAGGCTTGCAATTTCTGGTTATTCTCTCGCTCTGCTGCGAGCTGTTCGGAGAGGTATTTAGTTTCATTTTTCAGTTGCTTCTGTAAGGCTTTTACAAGATCTAGGAGAGATTCCATTATTTCGCTCTCCATTTGTGTGTTAGCGTGTTTCTCCTCATCCTTCCAAAAATTTTGGGCCCTCTCCTTCCCACTTTGGGAAGGGGCACAGGCATATTTTTGCAGCAGTTTATCCATGGCAATCCTGTCTGTAATGCCAATTTTACTGTTACGTTTGGGGTCGGAGTGAGATGTTTACCTTCCAGGACCCAAAGGATTCTCTGAGAAGTTCTGCGAAATCCAAGACATTTCTGAGAGTCCTATCTCAGCACCCAGGATGAGGGGCTGGGAACCGATACACTTGTGCCTATCTCAGATCTCCTGCTGAAACGGTGCTTATCAGTTTCGAGCCCAGTTAAGGACTCAGGCTGAGGCAGTTTAAAAGTTAAACAAATGCCTGTGATTTACTAAAACGACAGAGAGATTCGGAATTGCCAAACTGATAAACACACCAACTATGAAGGAATAATGAGCTCGAGTTAGTAATTCCCTGGTAACATCTGATGCAGTCAGAGGCGCAGACCTGAGTTACAGCACCAGCAGATAATAGAAATTAAAGTTACACCATCCAGTGAAGGCGCAGTTCTTACCAAGAAGATGTCTCTGTCATGGGTGGAAGAAGAGGAGCGCAGCCTGTTGCCTGTCTCTGCGAGGATTTCAGTCTTCTCTCCCCAGCCTCAAGAGGTGTAGTCCCTTTGTGGTCTTCACATCCTAATTCTGTCTGTCCCTGCCTTTTGGTGATGCTTAGTGTGATGTAGGTGGAGAGTCATGTATGTTTAGCACGGACCCCTTTAGGCTCGTTACCATACTCAGGGACATAAACTGTAACATTAATTTTGCCGTTAATTAGCAAAGGTCTGCGCTCAAACACTCTGGCCTTTGAGATTTGTTTGTGCCTGCTGGTGTAGCTGAAACAGAACTGTCTTATCTTCACAAGACTTCCCTCCTTCAGCCGTTGTGGTGTGCCAGATTAGCAGGTCTGCAGCCCCAGAGATAGCACAAGAATCTCATGGTCACAAACATCTCAACCTTTCTCCCAAAGTGCACTAAATTAGCTCTATTCCTGTCTCACGGGAAGCTGGGCCCTTAGGCCACAACCAGTCTTGAAGGAGCAGGTGACTGCTAAGAGATGCCACAGCATTATCTTGCCCATTGCCCCCTCACCTCCTCCTGCTTCTGCCCAGACCTCGAGGCTGCAGAGACGCGGCTGGCTGGGGCATGCTCTGCCCCATGGCGGGCACTTGCTGGGGACCTGCAGCTGTGGCACAGCATGTGTGACGGGCAGCTGGCACCGTAGCAGTGACAGCACAGCCCTGTGGGACACAGGGCAGTCCAACCACCTGTGACTTTTGTTAGCCAGCTCCCCTGGGGACATCAGCCGTCTGCATACCCTGGTGGGAGTGCCAAGCTGCTGCAGAGGGTGGCAGGGTAGGTCGGGGATGGGAAGGTCACCTGTGCCTTGTCCCCATGGGAAGGGCTGAGTGTGGATTGGGGCTGGATCAAGGTCTGGGGGGTTCTGCTGTCTCAGCTTGGATCCTGTGGAGTGCTCAGAACGTGGATTTAGAGTGCTCTAAGCAGGTGCTTTCATGCTTAGAGTCTCCAGGGCTCTGACCCATCTTGCTCTTCAGTTCTAGCAGCCCAAGTAATAACAATTGAGCAGCAGTTAACACCATCTCCCTATGGGAGGACTTCTCTCAGTGGTCAGAGCTCACAACAATATCCACCCAGAGCGTCCCAGCTTCAGGCAGAAAAATCACAGCCATCTCCTCCTTCCTCTGGGTGCCCGTCCTCTTCCTCAAGGTGTTGAGTGCCTCTCCCAGGAGCTTTTACAGCAAATGTGGCTTCCAGGGCCTGAAATGCTCTCTGGATTTTCTCTAGGGATCAGCTGGACACTACTATGGTGGTCTAGATGCAATGGCAGCCCACTGCAGCTGTGGGAATGGGCTGAAATATTCAAGTTCAGCTTTTAGCAATAAGCTCTTGTGTCTTTGCAGACCCTACCAATGCTGTCAGGGCAGCATTCCCCTTCTAATTCTCCCCTAGGTCCAATTCTCAAGTCCCATTCCTCGCCCGGCTGCAGCACAGGCACTATGCAAGGAAAGCCCCCTCAGGCAGGTGAGCCCTGTTTGCCAGCAGCCTGGTTCCCAAAGAGCACGTGCCTGGAGCAACAGCCGCAACTTTCCCTGGGAGCTCTGTGCATGTGGCTGGAGAAGCCTCCTGCCATGGGGACCATTTTCCAAGCACCTCCTCCCAGCAACCCTTGGTGTCTCTGTGACACTATTCTGGGTTTCCCAGAAGTGTTGCAAACAGCCCATTCCCAGCATCCAGCTGTTTCCAGTGCCCAGTAATGTTTGGAAGCCTCCTGTACCTCAGCAGGCAAGGAGTACCCTCATCCCAGTACGTGAGAGATGAATGCCCCTCACACTGCAGGGGCTGTGGTGATTATGGGGCCAGCTGGGCACTCTCCCCACTGTCTTCTGTCCTGGCAAGACGTGGGGCACCTGGAGTTTGTTGGGTCTTAGGTGCACCCCATGGCTTCCCCCTGTTGCTGCTGTGGGACACTCTGGGGACATGAGGCAAAGCCTGCCCGATGGGACAGGGACCCGAAGTTGGGGCAGGGTGTTAGACACAACAGGCAGCTGTGGGGTACCCAGAAATCCCTGGCGAGAAACCAAAAGCCCTGTAAGTGCACCTGCTGGAGGCTGGTTGGACACAGCTGTTTAATGGACGCTTCTCAGTACAGAGCGGGTGTTGCGACCCATGCACCCAAGGCCACCTTCTTGCCATGGCCATGGCTCTGGCCCTGTCTTGGACCTGGCATCCAAAATATCCCCATTGGCCTGGTACACCAGGGTGGTAGAGGAAGCAGTCATGGCACCAGTGTGCCTCCTGGTCTGGCAACTGGGAGAATCCCTGGAGAGGGCACCTGTGCCCTGGCTGGGGAAGGGGAGGGGGGTGAGCAGGACGGTATCCCCATTGCATCGAGGGGTGGAGGTGAGGAAATGACCAGGCTTTGCAACTAGGGACACCCTGGGGCACCCTGGCTGAGCCAAGGAATGCTAGGTGGGGACAGGACGAGAGGGCACTGTGGGGAAGGGGTCACAGGGGCAGGGGACAGCTGCTGGCGCTGCCATGGGACTTGGGCATCCTGAACCCCCGTGAGCATGGGTTGAGGTTTCCAGGGGCCCTTCACCTGTGGGCTGAACACATCCATCCACCTTAGGACCTCTGGGCATCAACCCTGCCCAGTGAGGGCATCGTCCCTGCAGATGACACATGGGGGGCTCTGGGATCTGCCTTCATCTTGAGCACTTATGCCCCCATTGAGGTGGGGATGCCTGCTTGCCATGCTGGGGAGGGAGTGGAAGCCAACAGGGCTGGGGTGGGACAGGAGTGGACGAGGGATACAGGGGAATGCCCCTGTGCATCCAGCCTTGCCCTCTTGTGCCCCTGGTGCTTTCTGTTCCCGGTGCTCCTTCCCACAGTCACTGTTGACATTAAATAATAGTTGATCCCCACGGGTCTGCAGAAGGCTGGGGGGTGCACGGCAGCTCTGGACTCCCCTTTCACCCAGTAACTACCCAGATCTGGCTCCAGGACCACTTCTCGGGAGCAGACTCTGCTCTCTCTGTGGGACCCTCTCACCGGTGTCTCCAGGTGCTGGTGGGCCAGGGGGATGCTGTGGGACTGGGGATCATGGGGATAACAGGTTCCCTGCTTCCTGTGCCCCATGGCATCCCCAGCCACTAGACCTGTCCCTACAGTGGGATCTGTGGGGAGCACCCCTGTGCCCTGTGGCATCCCCAACAACTGGACTCCTCTCCACAGTGAGGTTTGGGGGGGCACCCCTGTTCCCCCTGACATTCCCAGGCAATGGACCCCTCCCCACAGTAGGGACATCCCCAAGAAGCAGACCTCTCCCCACAGCAGGGTCTGTAGGGAGCACCCCTGTGCCCCGTGGTATCCCCAGGCAATGGACCCCTCCCCACAGTGGGCCTTGTGGGGGGCACCCCATACCCCATGACATTCCCAGAAATGACCCCCTCCCCACAGTGGGCCCTATGGGGGGCACCCCATGTCCCATAACATCCCCAAAAATGAATCCCTCCCCACAGTGGGCCCTGTGGGGGGCACCCCATGTCCCATGACATCCCCAAAAATGAATCCCTCCCCACAGTGGGCCCTGTGGGGGGCACCCCATGTCCCATGACATCCCCAAAAATGAATCCCTCCCCACAGTGGGCCCTGTGGGGGGCACCCCATGTCCCATGACATCCCCAAAAACGAATCCCTCCCCACAGTGGGCCCTATGGGGGGCACCCCATGCCCCATGACATCCCCAGGCATGAGAACCCTCCGCACAGTGGGTCTCATGGGGGGCACCCTGTGCCCCATGGCATCCCCAAGAACCGGACCCCTCCCCACTGGGGGATCTGTGGGGTGTGGGGGTGGCGGGGCCACTCCCTGCACCTCCCACCACCACTCCCCCAGAGACTCCCAGAGCCACACCCTCTCCCGCAACCAATCAGAACCCAGCACCCATTCCTTCACAGCCAATCTGAAACACAGGCAGGGGGAGAGGACGGTGTGGCCACTTCCCCCGCCAGCCAATCACCATCCAGCTCCGCCCACGGGGCAGGGTGGGGCGAGTCTCCGTGGCGGGAGAGGCCTCGCTGCCCAAGATGGTGTCGCGGGGCGGGGCAGGGGACACGTCTAGGCTGGGGGCTGCAGGTGGAGGGCAGCGCTGTTGGGGCGGGCGGCCAGGATATAGGCGACGTTCTCCCGCAGGAAGCCGGGCCAGTCGACGGGTCTGCAGGCAGATGTGAGATCAGCGCTCCCCTGGTTTCTCCTCCCGAATGGGGGCCAATTGTACCCCTTGTCCCAAACCACCCTTTGCCCCAAAATACCCCCCATCTCACCTGGCCTCCTCCCGCTCCGCCGCCGGCAGGGCCTTCTCCTGGCTCTTGCCGCTGCCGCTGCTGGCAGGGCTACTCTCCGACATGGGCCCCACGTGGCTGATGCTGTGGGAGGGAGGAGGAGGAGGGTGCTTTTCATCCCTCCTCCTCACACCCGAAACGGCGGTGGGGTGGGGGAAAAAGGTGCACAGGGTCGGAGTAGGACTGCGGGGTCACAGAAGAGGAGGCAGAGGGAAACAGAAACTCCCATTTGTGCACTGAGCCACTTTGGTGGGTGCTGGAGCTGTGGCAGGAGCCCCAACGGGGATGTCACCCCTGCCCCAGGGTGGATGTCCCCATACCTAACGTTGCAGGATGGCATCTCCTTTTGGTGCTTGCGGAACCAGGCGTGCCGGGCCTGGCGGCACTCGCTCTCTGCAATGAAGCCATCACTGTCCTGGTCCAGGGCGAGGAAGGCCACCCGCGCTCGCTCCCGCTCCTTGGCCGTCAGCAGCCGCAGCAGCGCATTCTGGAGGGGCAGAGAGGGGAAGGGGGAGCACTCGCCTCACGGGAAACCCCCCTGTTCCCATGCCTGGTGCTGTGGGAGTCTCCCACTCTGTGTGTCACAGCTATGGGTGCTCGTCATGGGACCTGGCCCTGGGTGCTGTGGCCATGAGTCCTGGCCATGGGAGCCAGCCCCAGGTGCCACAACCATTGGTGCCAGCTGTAGGAGCCAGCCCTGGGTGCGTGCCTGTGAGTACTGGTTATGGAAACTGGCCCTGGGTGCCATGGCTGTGAGTGCTGGCCATGGGAACCAACCCTTGGTGCCATGGCCACGGGTGCTGGCTGTGGGAGCCAGCTCCAGGTGCCACAGCTGTACCTGCGGCCGCAGTTTCTGCAGCAGCTGGATAGACTCGTGGGAGAGGAAGTCATGCCACTCGATGTGCCCCTTCTTGTCAGGATCCAGGGCGGAGAACTGCAGAGCTGCCTGCTCCTCCTGCGCCTCAGCCATGGGCCGCTCAAACTGCTGCTTGTGCACCAGGTGCTTGTAGTGCAGGAAGTCATCCAGCGTCAGACAGGTCTCTGTGGGGGACAGATTTGCTGTGCAGTGCCCGGAGAGGGACGACCCACCTTCCAAACTGCCTCCCCCAACCATCTGGAAGCTGGTGAGGGAAGTGTCCACACCTGGAATGATCTTACAGTGCCGCAGAGTCTCCATCAGGCTGTACATCTCTTCCTCCGTCAACAGGAGATTGAGGTTGTCCTGGAGTGGGACAGAGAGAAGCCATTGGGCAAAGGCACGAGGGGGCAGAAGAGCCCAGCCATGCTGAGGGACAGTGCCATGTGTCACCCAGGAGTGTTGCAGTGAACTCGCTGCCTGGCCCTGGGCTTTGGGTGGCATTCCAGCTCTGCCATAGCCCCTCATGTGCCCAGCAGCACGTCCTGTGGTGCCACATTCCCTGCCAAGGTGCTGAGGGGCTGGCTGCTGGGGTAGCGTGGTGGCGAAGGGCCACTGTCCCTTCCCGTCCAGTGGCTCCCCATCAATCCAAGTTGGGCAGCAGGAACTGGAGAGCAGGAGGCTCCACATCACCCTGGTCCATGCTTCGACACGGGACCCTGCTCAGGTCTGCACTGGGCATGGCTCCCCAGGGAACAGCCACCACCTGGCAGAAGGCTGGTGTCCTCCACCCTACGCACTCACACAGTAGTAGCAACTCCAGCCCGTCTCGGTGTGCGCCGTCTCTGTCACCTCCACGGCGCTGTCGTTCTGCAGGTACCCCATGCGGCGCAGGCAGCCGTCATGATACACCCGGCTGCAGACGCGGCAGGGGAAGAGGCTCTCTGCTGTCCACACCTCGCAGATCTCGCACATCTCGTCATTGATGACCTGGGGAGAGATGAGCAGCTGCTCAGGGGCGCTGGCTTCTCAAGGCGGCGGTCAGGGTGGTAATTTGCAGGCGGGGGTGGACATTGAGGGGAAGAGGGGATGTGAGGGTGAGATTGCCTGGGACTGACATAGCAAGTAGGTGGGTGATGGTGTTATAGGGGACCATGGCTGATGGAGTTGGAACAGGGTGAGTGGGTTTGTGGGATGAACAGAGGGTATATGGGTCTGGCTGTAGAGCTGGTGCAGCTGTGGGGTTATAGGTCCTCTGGGGTGCCGTGTTGTGGGTGTGGATGGCTGGGCTGTGGATTTGTAGGTTGGCTGGTCTTTATAGTTCTAGTGTGGGCGGGTGGAAGTGCTGGTCTGTAGGTTGGCTGGCTGGAGGTGTGCTGGATGGATAAGCTGTAAGGCTGTAGGTGGGCTGGGCTGTAGGCTGCTTGGAGTGGGTGGATGGATGGGTAGGGCCAAGGGTGTGGGCAAGTGGGCTGTAGGATTGTGGGCATGGGGGAGTAAGCCTTTGGGTTGTAGATGGGCTGAGCTGTAAGGGTCACAGTTGTGCATGGACGGGTTGAGTTGTAGGCTGACAAACACGTAGCTCACATTATCCTTCTCCCACCCCCAAAGCTGGAGGTCTATGTGCCCATGGAGCTGTATGTGCCCAGAAGTGACCTCTTCTCTCCAGGGGACCCTCCAGGTCACATCTGACCAGTTGCACAATCCTCCCTGCGTGGCCTCCAGCTGCCCAGTCTGGTCCCAGGCCCCTCTGGGGCTTTGCAGTGCATGGGATGGCTGTCACTGCCAGGCAGGTACTAGGGACACTTACATGTCCCTGAGTTCTCCCATACACGTCTTCAGACCCATCCCCATCCCTCCCTCCCTGTCTCCGTGCTCTGTCTGCTTGCCTGCTCCCGCTGCTCCAGGCTGATGTCGGGGGGCTCATCATCATGTAGCTCCCGCTTGGGCCGGATGAAGGCGGGTGGCGTGAACCTGTTGGCTCGGTCAAACTCCTCTGGCTCCACGCCCCGGCCATCCCTCAGCCGTTCCCAGGCCACCTTGCTGGTGCTGCTCTGCTCCGACTGGGAAGGTCCCGCTGATGCCTCCTCCTCACCCTCCTGCACCGCCTGCTCCAGCGTCCCCCGGCGTGTGGCCCCCGCCTCCGCCTGCTGCCGTGTTGACGGCTGCTCCCGCAGCCCATCCTTGAAGGCCGACACGGCCAAGCTGACCTTCTGCACCTTCTCCACCGTCTGCCGCCTGGACATCAGCACCCCCATGGCTCTGCAGGGAGAAAGAAGGTGCTCAGTGATGAGGCCTTGGGGTGCAATGCTCCTCTTGACTCTTGCACCACTTCCCCAGCCCCCAAAAATTGTCCTCGTGGCTTTCCCCCAGCTGCACAGGTAGCAGCTCAGGGCAGGGAGTACTGGGGGCAACTCGGCACACTGGTGATGGCAGGGGAGTAGAAGAGCAAGCAGAGAGCTGGTTTGGGGGCACCCTGCCTCGATCATCCTTGTTCTGTAGACAAGATGCCTGCTGTAATCCCCAGAGGGACTGGGACCAGCTGTAACCCTGGCCCTTCCTTGAATGCATCCCATTCTGCCTTGAATAAAGCCTCTTCGGGAAGAGGTGTCCTCCCAGCAGCTCTGCCCAGGGCTGGGGCATAGCAGAGCTGATGCTGGGTCTCTCACCTTCCCTAAATTTCCCAGAGACCTCCCCAGTCTCTCTTGAGCTCACATACTTGTCTGTATGTGTGTGTGCTGCTGCCCTGATTGCTGTGCACCCTGCATCCCACTCCAAAATGTGGATGAGGGCTGGCTCACAGCACAGAGCCACGCAGAGAGGCTGGGGCAGCCACAGCAGGGCTGCGAGTCTGCCGAAGGGAGAGGGAGCACTACCAGGGGTCTGTGGCATGTGGGGACCAAGAAGGATGTTTGACTTCAGGACCAAGGGAAGATCATCTCAGGATAAAACGGGGAGGGCAACGGCAGCACCAGTAGCAGGTTGATCTCTTTCTCCATGCTGAAGGGTGGGATGAAGCTGAGGAGAAGCAGCATTTGGTCTCCAGCATGGGGAGACGTGGGTCTCAGCCCCACTGGGGTTGGGTTGTGGAAGATGCTGCAGCCACGAGGAGCTCCCAGCTAGTGCTCAAGGACCATCAGGCAGCACTAACTGCCTGTGTGAGCGGGAGAACATTGGAGCAACCATCTCTCGCTCCGCCAGTCTCAGCAGGAATGAACCCAGGTAGCGGGATAATGAGCAGCACTCGCGCGCACTCCGGTATTTCACTGCTGCGGGGAGGACACGGCGCTGCAGGCGCTGCCGGGGTAGGGTAGTTACGGCTGCCCCACATCAGGGGTGCCGAGCAGAGGATGCTGGCTGGTTGCGCCCAAACACCGCTGTGAGAACACGCGTGTGATTTCCTAACCTCCCCCCACCGCCACGCGACCATCTGCTTGTGGATTCCCACGCATGGAGCTGGGTGTGCAACATGTGTGGGCCCCGTCCTGCGTGGGGTAGTCCCGTCAGCATGCACATGCGTGGGTGGGGGGATTTGCACCCGTCAGCCCCCGTTGGTGCTGGTGCCCGGCTTGCTGCGGCTCCTGGGGCTTTGCAAAGGTGGGAGCAGGGAAGAGCTGGAGGTACATGTCCAAGCCACAACAACAGCATCCCTGCAGCTGTGCCAGCGGGAGGGAAGACAACTGGGTGTCTCTGCCTCCTCACCGTGCTGTCACTCCCTGGCCTGGGCAGCTCAAGATCCCATCAGCTGAGGGCAGGATCCGCTCTTCTGCTGGGCAGCGTGGTGACTCTGTCTGCAAGCTGGGGGATTCCCCGCTTTGCATTTCCCTGCATCACCGAGCACAGGCCAGATCCTGGCTTCATCCTGCCCAAAGCTTGGGTAGAAGCAGGGAGAAGAGAGTGCAGAGGGGCTGGCTTATGGAGAGAAGCCAAAAGAGGGGTGTGGGCCCCAGCTCTTGGCACACCAGTCCCCCTAGTAGCTAAACTGATGCTCCTGATCCCCAGCATGCTGGCAGCATCTCCCCACAGCACTGTGGATCTCCAGGTGGCCCATCCCCAACCACCCTGTGATGTGGCAGGGCAACCCGGACAGCAGTGGGGTGGCTAGTGTATGGGCCTGCTGTAATCCCCTAAAAATGAGATTCTCTGTGTCTTCATGGAGTAGTCAGCCCCGTGCCCCAAGTCACTGCTGGAGGATCTTAGCCTGTCTTCCTGTCTGCTGCCACAGCTGGTGCCACCAGCTGCTGCATGCCTGGAGTCTGGAAGGTGTCACTCCTGTCACAACTTGTGTCTGATCTCAGTCCCACTGGCCTCCCTGTCCCTGCTAGTGCTGCACAGCTGGACCCTGCCTGCACATCCAGTGGCAGAATGGCCTCACTTCAAGCTCTGTCTCCAGACCTTGCTACATTTCCACAGGCCCCACTTCTCCCCAGATACCCCAAATCTTCTCTGCACTCTCCAGGACATTGGCTGTTTGGGGTGGAACATCACCCCCACACAGAGCTTGGCCTGTCTCACAGTCCTGCCAGACTTGAGTGGGTCCCCCTTCTCCCAGGGACCCCTGGATGTGGAGAGGGGAGACCAGAGGCACCCTCACACCATAGCACCCGATCTACTCGAGCAGCCTCAGCGTCCTCAGATGTCCCCGGGGGAAGGTATCTCCCCTGCTATTTCTGGCCACCCCCTGGGGTGCCTGACTATTGAGACCACCGTGTCACTGCTTTGCTCACCTTGCCCCAAGTCACTGGGAACTCGACTTTGCTGCTGGGTGCCAATGCAGGGACTATTTTTAGATCATCCCCCACAGAGGAGCTAAATCTGGGCAGGGGCTGGAGCTGCCCACAAACGCCCAGCTCCACTGAGTTCTGCCGGCACCAGGAGCAGGCGCAAGGGTGGTGAGCACCTTCTCGCTCCCTTTCCTTCCCTTGCCCTGACACCCTGCATTCCTGCCCTGTACCCTAAGCAGAATCTGTTCTCTGTATTGTTGTGATGGGGATTTGCTCCTCACTACTTCATCTCTGCAGCAAAACACTAAAAAAAATTTTGTCCCCTAGCACCCAGGGACTCATCTCTCCCAGCCCTGTGCAGCTGTCTGTGCAGGGAAACTGAGGCACAGAAGCAAGGCTGGTGCAGCTGTCATGGAGATCAGCCTGTTTCAGGCAGATATGGGGGCACTGGTAGGACAGAGGTGGTGGCCAGCATGGAGGCACCCTTGGAGGAGGCAGGACAGAGCATCCCGAAGCAAAGAGAGCTGCCAGTCCCTTCACAGATCCAAAATCTCCTCTCTCTCTTGGCAGAAGGAGCCCCCGTAGCTCATACTGGGCTTACAAGATGCCAGATTTGTCTGTGAGGGCGGAGGTGGTTGAGGGGTGGCGGGTGATGCGTGGGTGGGTGCATCGCAGCGCGGCGGGGGCGTTGTGGTGGCTGGGAGCTCAGGATGGATGCGTCGGGGAGCAACGCGGGGTGGATGTGTCAGGGATGTATGTGTCAGGGGTGGATGTGCTACGGCACGGCTAGCAGCATGGGGTGGGATGCTACAGCCCGGTGAAGAGTGTGCTGGCCCGCGGTGTTGCAGCAGCTGTGGGCATGCTGTGGGTGGCGGCTTTGGGTGCAGGGACGTTGCAGCAGCTGTGAGCGTGGGGTGGTGTCTGTGGTGGCTGGGGGTGTGGGATGGGTGTGTTTTGGGGGCCATGGGTGCAGAGCAGAGTCTTGAGATGCCCAGTGATGGCACGGGGAGATGGGGGTGCAGAGCCAAAGTGACCATGGGGTTCAGTGTTGCCTCCCTGCCTGCCCCCTTCTCAGCTACATTCACCTGCCCCATGGTGTGTCCTCGGTGCAAAGGCCCCACAGCAAATCAAGGGCCTGCGGGCTCCTGGGGTCGTGCACGCCTTGAGCAGGTTCCGTGCCCCCGCCCTGCACCTACCTTCAAGTGGATGCAGCAGGGGTGTGCCAGGAGCAGGACTCCTCCCTGACTGGTCCTCCAGGTCTCCTCCCTGCCCTCTCCAGGCTCCCGGTGTTTTTACCCTTCAGTGCTGTGCCTTCCTGGGAGCAGCATTAGGAACCCCATGGAGAGGACACCCCAGAGATCCCGGAGACCGTGTCAGCCCAGTCCCAGGGCTCAGTCTGAAGGGCACCGAGTAGGGCTGGGAGGAGCTGCTGTGTCTCTGGCACAGCCCTGCTCACCCTGCCAGCTGATGCCCGCCTGGGGCGAGGAGGGCCAGGCAGTGCAAGCAGCAGGCTCTGCTTGGGGGACTCCACACCCCGCCTCCAGGAGCTGATTGGGGATGCCCAGGGGAGTCCGGCAGCACCCCCTTGTCCCCTCTTCCTGGCAGATGGCTAGTGCTCGGACTGTGGCATTGCTGGGGCGGCTGCTGCGAGATGACCTGGTTGCCATGGGGCAGGGGACTCCCTGACTGATGGCACCGTCTCCACCCTCTGCAGAGCTGCAGCGGCCCGGTGAGGAGGTCGGGGCGGGGGGTGGCTGTAGCCCCAGCTCTGCTGTGTCTGCCCCATGGAGACACCGAGCCGGTGGCTGCTCTCTGTGCTGGATCAGGCTGCCTGTCCTGCCGCACCATGGCAGATTTTATAGGTGTGTCGCACGTTTCCATCTCCCAGAGGGGGATGAAAATGCTGTGACAGCAGAGTCCCTTCTCTTGCAGCAGACACAGCTCCTGCCCAGCTCCCCACTTCTCCTCCCCATCTCCCTCCCCAATCCCTCTCCCCATCACCCACATGAGGACCCCGATGCCTAGGTAGGACCCTCCCACCCCATCTTACAACCCCACTCCCAAGCACCCCATCCCAGGAGCACCAGGACCCGAGGGGCATCAGGACGACCCACCTATGGGTGTCATGATATGCAGCCAGCCCATGCCATGCGCTGGGCAAAGTGCCAACAGTGGCAAAAAAGCCACTTACCAGGATCAGGGTCCGTCTGGGGAGCACGAGCCCTAGAAAGCAGTCCACACGATGTCCATCGCCGCTGCCTCTGGCCACGACCCCCTCTCCACTTACAGGTGCTCACCGCATCCCACACCCCACGTCCAAATCCCCCTCAGGGGTTGGAACGGTGAGGCTGGTACCCGGGGAGCCAAAGCCCTGCACTTGCTGCCGAAGGATGCAGGAGACAGTGAGATGCTGGGAGCGGATGCCTGTGTCTAGCGCGCACACACACACACACACACAGAGGAAGCAGGGAGCTTGTGACTGGGGCTGAGCAGATGCAGCCTGGTTTGCTATCCCTGTACCAATTGCTGCCTGAGCTGTGTTAAACAGCTCTCTGAAACACGAAGCGTTTTTTTAACTGGGCTGACGTTGACTGGGAGATACCAATAAAAGCTTTCACTGCATCTCCTCTGGCCCCCAGGGCCGAACCGCCTTTCTTTGAGACAACCTCAAGGACTGTAGAGATGGGGAGGAATGAAGATCTCCCCTGCCCACCTGACAGGGTCTTCCCCAGACCCAACACCTTGGCCACAGGCTACCAGCAACTGCTTTAACCCAGTGCCTGCTGCTCAGCACTGCAGACAGGCGTGTCCTCTCCACGCTGGGGTGCAGCAGGGACATGGTGACTCCTGGCTGCATGCAGGCCTGTGTGCTCGGTGTGATGCAGCACCAGGGGGTTCGGTTCCCCTGCTCCCCAGGGCTGGATATCACCTGGGTCCACAGCACAGGGCTGGAGTGGGCTGGAGACTCGCAGAGAGTGTTAGAGAAGTGATGGGGCAGGAGGGAGGATGCTGGGCTGGAGAAGAGGGCACAGCCCTAATATAGCACTTCTGAAAGTGGGATATCTGCTCCACATGCTTCCCCAGCTGCCCCACGCTGTTGTGGTGAACATGGTCTCTCAGCCTCCTCAACCTCCCAGTGATAGGGTACTGCTGACTGAGGAGCTTGTGCTTTCCTTTTCAAGAACTGTACCTGGACATGATTTGGGGTGCAAGATCCTCTGAGCTTTCCTAGAAGAAGCTTCCAGACAGTCTTGAGATTAGTGTTGAAGGTTCAAGCAGAGGGGACTGGGCAGTGGTCATGGCTGCAGGGCTGCTCGGCCCCTCGACCAGGTTGAAAATAGCAAATCCTCTCCTGTCTAGGGGAGAGGGATGCTCTGCTCGGTCCCACTGTACTGTTCCTGTCCTCAGGACGCTGCTAAGGGTGAAACCTTTCATCACAATCTGATGCCCTGGCCATGCCAGCCACTGTGCCTTCTGTGGGGCAGGACCTGGCAGGCTTTGTGCAGCCCCTGCAGCCCCATGGAGAAGTGGACCTGTGTGCACATGTGCAGTAGTGTATGTGTCTGCAGAGGGGCTCAGAAGGCCTCGGCAGAACAGCAAGCAGCAGTGGGGAGATGTTCCCTTTCTCATGCAGAGAGAATAGGGAGCGCGAATTGGGAGCCATAGTATGAACGATGAAGGACTATTGAATGGCTGAGGCTTGCTGGCTCCTGGGAGGTGGGCAGCACCAAATCTGAGGTCTTTTCCATCTCTGGAAAATCCTGTAGTGGACCCAGTGTCTGATGCCCCTGCAGTGCCCTGCCTCCTCAGGAGCAACTAGCTGGGGCAGGACAGCCTCGAGGGTGCTCCCAGCACCATATTTGAGGCAGATCTGCCTCAGCCTGTGCCATGCACTGGTGCCAGGCTGGTTCCTGACTCCTGGATGCTGTTCCTCAACCTCTACCAGCTCTCCCTAGACATGCGGGCGTTGCCACTGATTCCACAACACTAATACCTCCATTAGAGATCCTTCCCACTCCTGCACATCTCAGCCAGGAGTGAGCTGAGATCATCTGCAGCTCACATCACCTACAAGCAGAGCCAAGGCCTGGGAAAGACAGTGTCTGGGTGTTGTGTTGGGACCTAAGCCCGTCCACAGATCCTTTGCCCTCTGGGCAGAGATGCACAAAGCCAGGCTGCAGACAGGATTTATCTGCTTTCTGCTTGCGGTTGTCAGGTCCTGTCGTACCTCGCTCCATCAGCTGCAGGAGCCTTGCAGAGAGCCTCCCATTGTCCTGCCCTGCCCTGGGATGCTCCTCTGTGCTTCATACTTTCCCAGAGATGCTTCCCTTTAGAGTGAATCACATTTTGCATTATTTGGCCTAGGAGACATGGTGGAAAGCTGCTGGGATGCACGTGGGATGGAGAAAGTGGAGGCCAGCTGTAAATGAGGCCAGAGGAAAACATCTCCGCAAATGAACCATGGCCCCAGAGGGCTAGGAAAAGGGAGAGGTGGTGGAGGAGGAGTGAGCCAGTAGGCTGTGAAAAGCTCTAAGTGCCTCTGCAGGGAGAGCTCTGCCCCAGTGTGCCCATGGCCAAGCTCCTGGAAAAGCAAAACCGATGGGAAGCCCCAGTCCTGCTCCTGCTCAAGCTGCTGTGGGGCTTGGGGGTCTTGCTGTTGTCTCCCCTTGTGCTGTGTGCTCCCTTCTGTAGCCAGGATGTACAGCCCTGTGAATAGGGCTGCTTGAGCCTGGGATATGGCAGCTCCTTACCAGTCCTTGGGTTGCACCAAGGCCCAGCTGGCAGGTGCAGTGTCCCACCCAAGGAGAGCTGCTGTCCTCTTCTTCTTCTGCAAGGAGCATCCAGCAGCCTCTGTCACGTGCAAGATGCAGGATGCCCTTGCACACCCTGAGGAGAAGGAAGACACAGTTCCCTGCCCTTCCCAAAAAACCACAGCGTGGTCGGGCCCCCATCAGAGTGGACACAATGGCAACAGGCTGGGAAAGCTCTTGGCAGAGCCGACAGCGCTGGACTGCTGGAGGAGGGCTGCAGGGGCGGAGGTGAGAGCTGAGCTGCAGCAGGAATGTGCATTTTCGTCAGCTCCCCCCCCTTCCCCTCCAAAATCTCTCATGACGCCCGCGTGTAGGTCACTGGCTGCTGCAGCGACGCGGCGTGTGGGCTCACCATCTGCGGCTGCTTCTGGAGCCCGCCGCCTGGGAACGCTGCCTCGTGCTGCCCCGGATCGCCCCAGCTCCCGCCTGGCCGCCAGCCCCAAAGCCACCAGCATCCTCAGGGGCCGCAGGGCAAAGGGTTTGCTTTTTGCTGGGGGGGGACCTGACCTTTTGGCTCCTGCCAAGAAACAGGAGCAGCAGTGGCGGGGTGCCTGTGCAAGCTGGCGTTCCTGCCAGTCAGCGGGGGGTGATGGAAAAGAGAACTTGTCAAAATAGCAAGATATCTTTTTTCAGGAGATTACAAGTTTGGCTGATGGAGATAATAGTGTTGATGCTCTGCGGGGAGGGTTCGGAGAGGCATCGTCGCACCTCGCAGCAGCTGGTTCAGGAGGAGAGGATGATGCCAAAATCAGCATGAAATGGGATAAAAACTGTCTGCCTGATGGGCTGCCGTGTAAGGCTGCAGGCAGGGAATGGCAGAGCGTAGCCCATCACCGGGAACAAGCAGTACAGGAGCAAGCTTGTGAGCAAGGGAGACCATAGCTGGTTCCCTCCAGCAGTCCCAGGCCCTGTCCACCACCCGTGTAGTCTCCATGCAGGGGAAGGGGCTCTAGATGCCGCCCATGGTCCTGATCCCAGCAGCTGACGCAATCCTGCTCTCCACTGGCACTCAAGCCATTGGTTGTCCTTCATGTCCACTGACAGCTGTCCATCATGCCCATCAACGGCTGTTCATCTCTGCCCCTGGACATTCATGACAGCTTATTGGTGGCTGTCCTTCACAGCCCTGGTCATCAATGTAGGTGCTGTGGATGATGCCAATGGCTGTCCATCGCAGTCCCACTGTCGAGGCCAGGTCAGCGGCATGCCTGTCACACCCCCAGCTGTCAGTGCAGCTGTACTCTGGTGATCCCACACCCTGACAGCTCAGCCATTGGTCTCTACAGCCGCTGGCTCCCTGCAGCCTGAACCTAACAGTGGAGTTGGGCTGCAGCCCTGTGCCCCCCACCCTAAAGTGCTCAACCTGCTTCCCTTAGCGAGGGACAGTTCCCTGGAGCGTCTCCTCACCCTGGGCTGTTCTGACACTTTCTCCCCCAACTCCTGTCCCCATCAACAGTCACCCCGCTGGCTTAGGGCTGCAGTGCTGATGCCATTGCAAACTGCTGGTGGGGTTGGTGGCTGCTCTGTGGCTCCTGTTCCCAATATTCACCCTGCTGTGAACTCTGGGACAGTGATGGGGACAAGGATGAGAATGGCAGGTCCTGGCTTTCTCCCTTCCTTCAGTGAGCAGGGTGCCCTGAGCAGGAGCTGCCAGATGGTGCCCAGCGTGGACGCAGCCCCTTTTTTGGCCCATCAGCGGCCGCGTGGTAACAAACCGAAGTAGGTTAAGACACCACAGATGCTGGCTGTGTGCCTTGCGGCTGTAGCACTGTGTTTGTTTGCTCTGAGTTTTTCCCTCCCATCCCAGGGCTGGAGGGCAGAGCTCTTGCAGAACATAATTACTGAGCAGTCTTGTGCGCACTGTCAGGGTGCAAGGGCTGGGTTTGCCTCCTCCCTAGAAGCTTTCACGGCACCCAAAAATCTCCCAGTACAAAAGCTTGGAGCATAGTTTGCCTAATGAATCTGTCTTCATCTCTTCAGGACCTGTGAGTCTGCAATCGTGATCCATTTGGACGCATGTAGGAGACAAAATCTCAGCTGAGGCAGGGCCAGGGACTGGTTTGTGTGTGTAGGATGCACCTCTCCTTTGCCCAGCTGCAAATTTGGGCTGAGTTCCCACTCCAGACTGACCCAATGTCCCCTCCTGGGGCATGAGCACATTGTGCTACCCAGGGTGGCATTAGCTCTGTCCAGGGCCTTTGGCTGGTGCAGAGCTGAGCGCTGCTTCCTCCTCATCCCCACCTGCATCTGATGCAGCCTGGCCTCACTGCCCTGTTCCCGCTTCTGCTGGGCTGAGACATGGCAGTCCCAGGTCTGCTGGATGTGCAGCCCTGAGTGGACAATGCATCCCATCAGCTTCTCCAGTTGCCGGAAGGAGGACATCCAGCCTGTGCCCAGCTCATCCATCCTCTTGCTTGTCCATCTCCAGGTGAGGCCTGGCTGCATGCAGCTGTCTGCTTCCTGCTACTCTCCTGCCGTCACAGCTTGGCTGTTCCCTTTTCACTGTACAAGACTGGGCTCTGGAGACCCTCAGAGAGAGTGTGAAGCACTCAGCACCATGCTGCCTTGTGCAGCTATTTACTTACATTGTTCTTTCATGAGCTCACTTCTTCCTCTTGATAAGGCGAAAAAGCTGCTGGAGACCGGTGTTAGGACCTGGGAAGGGGATACAGAGAAAGAATGTGGTCTGATGATATGGATGGGTGCCAAAATGACCCAAGGGGAGCTGAGGGGGGGGGGATGCAGGGGTAAGGGAAGCAGGGAGATGAAGCAGGTGGGAGGAAACCAACACCCCATCCTGCCTGAGAGGTGTTAACCTAGAGTCTGGAGTCTGCAGGAAGGTGTTCCCCAAGGGTGGCTGCCTGGGCTTAACCTGGACTGCCCTTCCTGGGGGTGATATGTCCCTGCAGAGCAGCTAGGGCACAGAGCTGTGGGTCTTTTGACCCTGTCCCTGCATCTGGCAGCTCACCAAGCCCGCCCTTGATGAGACGAGGATGCTCCCTTCTGACAGATAATAACTGAGCACTTTAGAGCTCTCTAATCTAGAAGCACTCTTGCAGGCATTAGCTAAATGACCCTCTTCACAGGACTACTCCAGCCAGCTTCCAGAGAGCAGCTGTATGCCCATAGCCTGTCCACTCCCCTCCATCTGCAAGTCCCCAGAAAGGGTCAATTCCAGACCTCATGGCTCTCCAGGGACTGCTGCCCCCTTGCCCTGAGGATGCGAGTGTACCCAAATAGCAGAGCCTGGTTCAGGGACTTGCCCTCTAGCATACTTCAGGGCTCTGGAGAGCAGAGGGAGATAGTAGACGCCCCATTCCTGGAAACATACCAGGTCAGGTTGAATGGGGCTCTCAGCAACCTACCCTAGTTGAAGATGTCCCTGCTCCCTGCATGGATATTGGGACAGATCATCTTTAATGGTCCCTCCTGACCCAAACCATTCTATGATTCGATGATTCAATGATGACTATATGAGCCTTGGGGATGGGGAGAAGTGTTGAGGCAGGGATGACAGGGATGTGCTGGGGCTGGAGTGGAGATGGGTGCAGGGTTTGCAGCTGCAGTGTCCCAGTACCAACCCCACAGCAACTCGCAAGGAACACACTCATCCCCACAGGGAGGCATGGGCAGTGCTTCCAGCCCTCCCTGTTGCCCACCCTGTGAGCCTGGCTGCCCCTCTACAGTGTCACCCATCTCCACTTCCTCCCTTGGAAGGGCCATCTCTGCCGCAGGCCCATCAAGCATCTTTACAGAGGAGCTTTTCAAGTGGAACGGAAATGCCTAATGAAGGCGGACTTCATTAACCGGTGCTGTCACAGGGATGATTGCTGCCTTCCTGAGCTGCTTTATGAACAGTAAAGCTGGGGAGAGGAGAGGGGAGAGGAGAGGGGAGAGGAGAGGAGCCTATCCAAATACCTCTGCCCTGCCGTCGAGGCTAATTCTGTGTTTGGGGTTTCAGGCAAGGGCCCCAGCCTGGCGTTGCCATACCAACCATATCAGCATCACTTTCGAACATTTATCAAGCAGGCTTGAAATGCAAGGAGGGGAGGAATTAAAAAAGGAGAAGAGGCCAAACAGAGGGTTGATGGGAGGGGAGAGTAAAAGGGCTGTCTGCGCCTCTTTCATTACGCTGCGCAGTCCCGCAGGGCAGAAAGCTCTGATTAAAATGGTTCTTGCTGAGATTCAGAGGCTTTGGGGGGAAAAAGAAAATGCCCCTGCCTGCTGGAGACTGTCTGAGGCACTGCTGGTGGTGGGATCATCTCAGTTTCTTCATCAGGGTGAAGGGAGGGCTGTGAAACAAGAGTGCCCTGGTCCCCAGGCAGGCAGTGTGGGGATGGGCATTGGGTGCTGGCCCCAGGGACCCACCATCCACAAAGCTGGCTGGGCTAGGGGTGCACCCAGCAGGTCTAGTGGCTGGGTGGGAGCAGGAAGAAAAGGTGGCTAAGGGTTGATATGGGGCTTATCTTACAGCTCAGAGGATGTGGCCTCTGTTTGTCCCTGACCTACTGCTGTCCCAGGGTATGGGAGCCCTGACCCCAGCAGCACTGGAACCCACTGGCACATGCCTGCCCTGCTTTCTGCAGCTGGACTGCCTGTCTCACCTGCTCCCCAGCTGTATCCTGGTCCCTCCTCTCTCCTGCTTCCAAAATCACCTCTTTACTACCCTTGGCCATTCTGTGAACTAGATCAGGCCTCTCCAGCACCTCCTTCCCAGCTGGACAAACTCTGGGCAGCTCTTTCTTGCCAGCACTGAGCCATCCCTCACCTCCTGCCCGCTCTCCCTCTTCTCTGTGACTGGTGTGGTGCAGGCAAGGCAGCTGCCCAGGGTGGGACATGGAGGCGGGTGTGTGTTCCCTCTCCTGTTCACTCAGCTTCCTCTGCAAACCCATTTAGCAGATAAAAATTTTATATGCTGAGCCATGCTGAAGCCCAGAGCACAACACAGTTTTGCAGATTTTAGTCAAAAGAGGGCCACGTCATGGGCAGGAGACCTTGGCTGCTGCAGGAACACAGAAGAGACAGGGCGAGAGGGAGGGCAGGTTGGAGGAAGGATGACATAGAAGGAGAAGGAAACCTCTTTCATTGGGGGTGATATGTGGCCTTTTTGGAATCCTGTCTCGTGAGATGGCCCTTCCTGTGGCATCTAAGTGCCTCTGCCCTGGTCCTCTCCATCTCAGCATCCCCTGGCTGGACTCTGACACCCACTTGAGCAGTGTGTGAGCCTGGTGGCACAGGACCATTGCCTTGGCTTTGTGGAGAAGCAGCCAGTCCCTTCTGCCTGCTCATTGCTGAGGCTTCAACATATAGGGCTGTTTTCCTTCAAACCCTCCCTCCTCCTCCTCTGCACTGAGCAAATCACTCCATCCCTAGCTCGCTGATGATGTGGCTCAGCCATGAATCACCATGGGCAAAGCTGCTCCTCAGGCATTTCTTGGTCTCCGGAGAAGATCGTATGCACCACGTTCTTTGCTGGTCCTGAACTTTCTCCCTGGCCATGCTTTGCTCCTCAGAGTCCCCAGATCTCCAGAGACCAGCCCTTGCCAAGGGAAAGGGCTGGAGGGAGGCAGAGGACTGTTTTTCTTACATGAGCTCTCTCCTTCCCCTCCCAGATGTCTGTATAAGCTCCACATGCCCCCATTCCCATCGTGGTCAATGAGTATCAACCAGCACCACAGGAGAGGCTATCTGCTCACCCTCATCACAGAGAGTTGCAGGGACACACGCCGTGCCCCATGACCTGGGGGACCCTGCCCATCCCACGGCTGCTTCCAGTGGCCTGTGGGTCTCCTGGGAGTCCCCTGTCCCACCTGTTATTTCTGTGATGCTGAGAGATGCTGGAAGTGGCTGTGGGCTGGGGGGTGGCTGCTCTGATCCACAGGCTGGGAGCAGATGCAGACGTCAGCAGCAAGAGTGTAGCTCAGGCTTTGCTGGGGAAGTGCTGGGATCGCCTGTGCTGCTTGGGGCTTTGCAAGCAGTCATGAGACGGCTCAGCAGGCGCAGTTACTGTGGTGCCAGGCCCCGGCTTATCAGCCTTGCTGAGCATCTCTGAGTGGTCCAGATGGCTTTCTGCTGGCAGAGTGTCATCCTGGCAGCTCACGTCTGCTGCAGACAGTATGCGGGAAGACCCCCTGCCTCCTTACGTGCACGCCTGGGGGCTGGTGTGCTCAGTGTCTAGTGCTGGAATTCATCCTGAGCTTGCCACAGTGCAAATCAGGGCATCAACCAGGCAGGAAGGCAAATCCTCCACCTCCAGGCTGTTTGCATGCTCCTAGCTGCTGCCAGCCCTGCTTTGTTGGAGCAGTTTGGCAGGTCTCAGTAGGATGCCCTGTGATATGGAGTGTGCCCGTTGGGAGCACCCTGGGGTATACCTCCTGGATCCTGCACCCTTCCTGTGGCTTCCCAACTACAGATCAAGGACCAGCCAGGAGCTGGGACAAGCAAGTACATACCCTGTCGCAAGCACCAAGCTAGGCTGTGTCCTTCTGGCTACTGCCAGCTTTACCTTGTTCTGCTGCAAACATTATGGTTTGTCCTCCATCCTCACTAGGTGCCCTTCTCAGGGGGAGAAACCTCCAAGCTCTTATCCCTGGGCTGTTTCTCCCCTGCAGCTTCACAAAGAGAGAGCCAGTGTGACCCTCGTGCAGGTGGTGGTGGGAGGGCACGTGGTGTCCCAGGACCCTGCATCTCACCCTGGGAGGGCTCAAGCTTCCATGCAGCCCTTCTGGGCTTCTGAGGCGCGAAGCTCCTTTCCAGGCAGCTCCACCCTTCAGTTTTACAGCTGCCTGGAACATCTCCAAAGGACTGATTTACTGTAATTCCTCTGGAAAGCAACTTTTGTGATTGCTAGCCTGGAGATCTCAAGCTGGACTTAAACAACAGGATCCTAAAGAGGCCATGAATAATTGAGCCTAATAAATATTAATAACTTGCCTGCTCAGAGGCAGGGCATGTAATTGCAAAGAGCGTTCTGGAAGCACAGCTCTGCAGGCAAGCGCGCGCTCCAGGCAGGGCCGCTGCAGAGCCCAATTAATGCTGATGCTGCTGGGCCATGCAGAGCCGTGTGTGGCCACCAGCCCTGGCACCTTTCCCTAGGGTTAGCGGTGGCCAGAGGCAGGGGGTGCTGGCCATCATGTGAGAATTTAGCTGTCTTCAGTGGCTGGTCTCCTGTTGAACCCAAGTGGACTTGCAGCATCCACCGCATCTTTTGTCAGGGATATTTTCCGTCTCTGAGCCTCATCCCTCAGGCACCCTGCAGGACCTGGAGCACCCACTTCAGAAAGTCCTCCCTGCCCTTGTGTACAAGCCAGATGGAGGCATGTTGGAAATTAGAGTCAGTCTGTGAATGCTCCCTGCTTTTTGACCCCTGTGACTGGATGACCTGTCTGTGGCCAGAATTTGTACAGGACTGTCCCTGTCCCGCAAAAACTGATGTACTGCAAAAGTCAACTCCCAAGCTACCAAGGAGGCACAGTCTACATTTTGTACAACCCAACAAATCCTCCAAGTTTGGGTGTGGGTGGGTTTGGGTGAGTGAAGACAGGAATAAGGGGTGGGGTGTGCATGGGTTTTCTATTTGTGACAAGGCAGTGATGGAGAGTGCATGTGGCCGTCTCTCTAGTCTGAGGGATGTCCTGCAGGGGAAAGGTGAACTTGTCACTTGAACCCCTGCTGAGCAGCACTGAACTATTGATCAGGCATCGTGCAAAGCCATTGATGAGATCCTGCCCAAAGCAGCTGAGATTTTTTAGATGAAATACAACCACAAAGCTCCAAATAAAACCCAGCCATTCTCTTCCAGAGGTGTTCTACTGCCTCACTGAATCACACGCCCGAAATAATACCCACATCTGTGGCTTTGCCAATGCCAAATTGAACTCAGCATTTCCCAAGCCTTTGCTTTTCAAAGGAGGTGAAGGAGAGTAGTATAAAAGGAATCACAAGGGCTTGCATGGAAGGGCATGGTCTGCAAAGTCTCAGCAGTGCTGTGAGCAGGGCAAAACTCTGTACATGGAGGCTGTATCAGAGCTTTCTGGATGTTCCAGTTTAGGGTGGCGAGCTTGTAGACCTGCCCCTTTGAAAGCTACTGTTGGCTTTGCTACCTGATGCTGACAATGCGACAAAGGATCCTACATGGCATACAAAGGAGTGGGACAGAAAAACCCTGAGCTTACAGCAAGGACTGGGGAGAGTAGAGTGTTGACCACAGGTTTCTGCTTGAAAACTGTTGTGCTGGGCCACTAAGAAGACCTGTGAATGCCTGGCAAGGGTATGGCGAGGCTGTATCCTCTGCAGGAGCTTCTCCCACACTAAGCAAGTGTTTCTGTTCCTCAAACTGCCTGGCTGTTGAGACTGCATCTTGCAAATGCGGTTTCAGACAATAACAGCTTGCAATTATGCAGTGCTTTCAAAACCAAGACATCCTGAATTTCGTTAACGTCTTTGTATAAAACTAGCTGAGGCTGCTTCTAGGATGCAAAGCTCCAGTCTGTGCGGAAATGTTACAGCTGGGATCACCCAAAGCTTTCCTCTGTGCTGGATATGGTTCATCCTGCAGGAGATTTTGGGGCACTGCTGGCTGGCTGGAGCCCAGTGCCTGGCCTGGTAGGCTAGAGCAAAGGGGGCACACCTCGTGGTCTCTGATCACTGCTTTCTGTGTTTTTTGTTGCTATATGGTCAAAGGATGAGGATTGACTGATGGTGAGGATTATCCATCAAAAGGCTCTGTGCTCTCTGGGGGAAGGGAAGACCTGACTTATCGAGGATCAGTAAAAGGAGCAGTAATTCCTCTAAGACCCATTATGGAGCATTGCGCCTCAGAAGCCGTTTCTGAGCACGTAAAAGCCAAACAGGGATTTCCAAGGGAAAACTGTGCTGGACTCTGAGGGTTGCCACCAATAACTCGACAGCTTGTGGATGGCAAGTAACGATTTAAGCACCTGGGTGTGTGACGCAGGGCTTGCCATCAGCAACAGGGGCACTGACACAGGATGAACCTTCAGCAAAGCCTCAGGTGACACTAGAGGAGGGTGTCTGACACCTGATACAGCCCCAGTCCGAGAGGGATTAAATTAACGTGAGCATTGACCCTCTGAAACTCGGGAAGGGGCATGCAAAGTGTCGCACCGATGGGCCATATGCCCAGGCTGGGAGCTGAGCACTGAGTGGCAGCGCTGATGGGAAGGATCTGGGGTTTATCATGGCACTGGGCTGAACACGAGCCAAGAGAGCACTCTCGTCACAAAAAAGGCAAACCACATCCTGGGCTACATTAGGAGGAATGTGGCCAGTAGATTGAAGGAAGTTATTATCCCCTCTCCTCGACGCTGGTGAGGATACATAGGTCGCGGAAGCTGTTCTTGAACAGCTGCTAACGGCATCTCTCCCCCAGCTTCCTCTGCTGATAAAGAGACCTGAAAACACGGATGATGATACCGGGTTTGCTGAAGGAGGGATAAAAGGGAACTGTGGTGTTATCTCAAGATGCTCGGAGCACTTGCTTGGGAAATAGATGGTTGTTGTGGTTCCATGCCAGCCAGGGACTAAGCCACTAGCTCCTTCCTCCCCCTCAGTGGAATGGGGAGGAGAATCAGAAAAAAAAGTAAAACTTGTGGGT
>VWZK01002487.1:15577-199422 GCA_013396935.1 Baryphthengus martii | reverse complement strand
AAAAAAAAAAAAAAAAAAAAGAAGAATTAGTTAAGCCCTCGGAGCCAAATGAATGATAGGCTTATTCTGAGAGGTTGTCTATCATTCGGAAATCTGTCTCATACACTGTTTGCGCCCCGTAGTGTTGAGTAGAAATGAGGTAAACACTGCAAAGAAAATAAACTGCTGCGGTGCTAAGAATTCTTCTTGGAGCATACTATAAAGGCTTGTACTTATCATGAAAACTCCAGATGTAGCGTGATGTTCACGTCATAATTTGATCAAAGTATGAATGACAGCTTTTGAACTTTTGAAAGTGGCCAAATACGTTCTGTTGCCAAAAATGTATCAGACTCATTTACTGGTATATAGTGTTCCTCCCTCTACTACTTTTAAGTAGGATGCTATTTTTCTCCTGTTCTTTTGAAATTTAGATACACAAACTCTGTTTAAGGAATTAAGTCCAAACCCATAAAATTCACCCCGCTGGCCAGAGAGGTGTGTTGGGTTAGAACAACACCCACACTGATCCCAGATCCCTGGGATGTGAATTTGCCTTTCGCTAGCTTTGTGTTCATAAATGCATTCACCATGTCCAGATTTCTCCAACTACACTGAGAAGTAGGAACAAACATACTACTTCAAGCCAACCGGGAACACACACACCTGTTGATTCCACTCCTTCAGCCATATAATAGAAGTTATGTTGTGATTTTCCCAACAGAGGAAATGACATACAATCATTCGAATTTGACAGACATTGGATTAGTGATGTTTGTGAATGCAGTGAGCTACATATTTATTTGCAAAAAGCATTATTCCAACCAAGCGAAAGTATGTGTTTGTAAAAATACCACTTAGATTTATTTCAAGAGAACAATGTCTCAAGGAAATTCAAGTTAGTCCAGTAAACTCAACTAATGGGACCTCAGTATGTTAAAGGCATAAAATAACTACTATCTTTGCATTCCAAAGGAGGATATTTATTTGTTTTGTTTTGTATGAAGCCTAACTCACTGTTTACCTTTATCTTTCTCCTGTACAGAGAATGCAAGACAGCGTCAGGATGGGGTGGTGAGCAACTCCATCGTGTACTTCACTGAAGATCCCCCAGAACTGCCACCCAACAGTCCCCATCCACTGAAGCTGCGGCGCATTCTCAACCTGAGCCCTTTCACTGTCACTGACCACACCCCAATGGAGACCGTAGTAGATATTTTCCGGAAACTTGGACTCCGACAGTGTCTTGTCACTCGTAGTGGGTGAGTAGATATTGAGTCAAGCATGCTTAAGAGAATCTCAGATTTTCTTCAGGATTAAAACCACCTTTTTTTTTTTTTTTTTCCCTGTTTAAAGCCAAGTATAGATAGTGGCGAAGTAATCAGCACCTCTGAGACAGTCAAGTCAGCATTTCGATTTTGCCTTTTTTGTGAATGGAAGAATAAGGGAAGGTCACCCAGTGTCCCTCCAGGGGGGCAAAACAAGACAGACTCAGAAGAAAAACGGCATGACATGAAAAACATGACACTTGCCGGGTATCATGTTTCATCCTGTTCTCCCAAATCCTTAATGTATTGTCATTTAGATAAGGCAAAGGTAAATACTAAATAAACTCTTTTGACTTCCACTATCATTCAGTTTTCAACAGAGGCACATCTGTCAAGCAGTATTGTTTGCAAAGAATGTGCCTGATTCTAGACAGCTAGCTAGGTGAGATGCTTGTGAAGACTGTGATAAAGATGTCAGTGGAGGAAAATTAATCTGTTCAGCTTTCTTTAATGGAAAATGGAAAGGTGTATAAACCAAAGTCCATAAAAAGCTGTTGAAGTGTGGGCAAACGTGAAATTAGGAGAGTAAAAAGCTGCACCATGTGTACAAGAAAAAACATCCCATAATTCTAAGGGAATCTCAGCTGTATTGGGATCGTTTCTTATCCCAGGATCAAGTGGTAAGAAGAAACTTTACAACAGCATAGCAAAACCAGAGTCATCATTTTCAAATGCGGAAGACTAAAATTCAGTCTTCTACAAAAAGCCTTTTGTTATTCAAAATTATTGCATATCAGCTGTTACTATCGATGCAGTGTCCTCAGCATTAAGAAAATAAGAACCATTACTGGGACACAGATTTAGGTCCTGATTTTAGGTGCCTAGATCTGGAAATTCTGATTTTTAGTTCTAGCACTTACAGGAAACGAAAAGCAGGAAAATATAACAATGACATAGTTTCAAAATTTAGTGTCTCGTGGCCTTCAGGAACTGGAAATAAAAGCCCTTGAATACTGAAAGTTAGGAAATCTGACTCTTGGGGACAGATATCCTATAGACCTCATCTTTCCTGACAGACACAATTCATTTAGGTTCACATAAATGAGAAATTATCACTCAAATTTGAAGGAATTACGCTGTTCGACAGTGAAAGTTTCAGAAAGCCTGTACTTTAACTTAGTTCATGTATTACTAAACCCCAAGTCCCAGCTCAGGGCATTGGTGTCTTGCTTTTGTGCTGTTGGTCTTCTACAGCCTGAGCCGAAGAAAACTCTTACTTTGTACCAAGTGTCAGTAGTTGTAGCTCCTCATTCAGTCATGTTGCCAAATAAAAGAGGTAACAACCCAAACTATTTCACTTAATGATCATGGCCAGGGCAACAAAAATACATGAGGTGAGGATGTTTTTTATAAAAGATAATCACTGGCGAATGGGTGAGATGGACAGTGCTATATGGAAGCACTTACAAAATGTCCCTGCAGCTGAACGGGGTAAAAAAGAATCGGATGATACATGAGATGATCATTGACCTTTCCTTTCCTTTTCTCCTCTAGGAGGCTGCTGGGTATTATAACTAAAAAGGATGTATTAAGACATATGGCTCAAATGGCAAACCAGGACCCTGAATCGATCATGTTCAACTAGACTGGTAAAGGAAGAAGAAAGTAACCCCAAAGGAATTCCTTCTAGATTAACACAAAGGCAATGTTCAGTGTTTCATTTTGTTTAAAGAAAAAACGTTACGTGTATGAGGAATGGCCCAATATGCCTCTGACGGAGGGATTGGATGCAGGATGGCGCTTACTTAATGAGGAAGGCAGTTGAGGAGCTCTGAGCAGCTGCAGACGTCAAGCTGTGTTTCCTTAATGAGATTCCCAACAGCTCAATTGGAGCGTTGGTGAGTGTAAGTGATGTGGTGCTTAGAGACAAAGAGCCAGGAGCACCAGTGGGACGCACCAATGTTCACAGTAACTTAAGGGGCAGGTGCGAAGACCGGCAGCCACTGTTTATGTATAAGCTGTTAAGAGATATAAAAAGATTTGTTTCCAATCTAGGGAGTGTGTGTGAGTAACGTCGGTTGTTTTTGTTACTGAAATCATGGCTACTTACTTGCTACCGAATTACAGCATTTTCATGAGAGGAAAAAATGGTCATATTTTAAAATGAAAAATGTTGTCGTTTTCATTTATTTTTGTAAAAGTTAAATGAGTCAAGACTGAAGTTAAAGGAGCAAGAATACACTTTAACTCACTTCAAAATGTAGTGTCCCCTGCTCCCTGCTTTAGTTGTTTGAATTTTATACAGTTTAGCATTTCTGTCAATCAACTTCCCTTTATTAGTGTTGAAATGTGACTTTTTTTTTTTTTTTTTGTAAGGATCTGTTATTTCTCTATGCAATTTTGCATACAGGTACGGTAATATTTAGTATCATGTGGTTTGCTGTGGCAACAGGAAAAAAAACACATAGAAGGCCATGGAGGAATTTTCAAAGGCACTGAAGGGAGACTGGTATCTATCTCTCATTGACGTTAGTCACAAGAGATTGAATCCCTCACCTGTCTGCCCTTCTGAACATCATCATTTTCCACAGACTAATGAAGTTCTGATTCCTGATTCTCAGTTTGGGTTTCTTTTCACCATTGCTGTTTCTTGGCATATTGCCTGCACCTGCCAAGAGATTGCTGAAGTTAATTTAACGGCCACAGACATTTATGGTGTAGCAGATCTAATCTTTATGCATCTGCCAGCCACAGGACTGTGGAATCCCTCCCCACGACACTGTGGCTGGATAAGATCAAAGGGACTGAGAATGCAAGCAACAATAGCAAAGCTTTAGTTATTGATCCGTTTGCAGCAAGAACACAAGATTTAACAGCCCCCCTTAGAGACTTCCAAGTCACTCAGGTAAAAACACTAAATTTTCCAATACCCTTGTTCTAGTCCTGTGTGAGATGCACAGAGTCAACATTGCCTATGTTAGTTAAATACTAGCACTTTAGTCAATAGCAGAACAAATCTACTCTCAGTAACACATAACTCATACTATCCAGCTTTATAACTGTAAGCTTAAAGATTGGAGAGAGTCTGCATCCTAACTTAGATGTCCTGAAGCCCCTTCAGGCACTCTGAGAGTCTGGTCCCTTCATTTTTAGGCTTCTAAGATCTATGGTCTTTTTGTTCAAATTCATACAGATAACGGTAGCTCAAGTCCATTGCATCCAGATGGTCTTCGTGGACAGAGATGAGTGGAATCCTTTCATGCCAGAGCCTGTTGCTTACTCCAGACAAAAGCCAGACTGTTGATCCAGCTTGTAGACAATACATGCATGATTATTGTGTCTGAGACAACTAGCCAGGTGCACCCTCAGTTAGATGGCCAAAGTTCCATGTCAAAAATTTCTCCTCTTATCTCTAGTGAACCCACTTCCTCCTGGTGTGTGTACCACTGCATTTACACAAAGTATGAAGTTTAAGTAAGAGAAACGGAAGTAAAGGGATCATTTAAATCTGCCAAGTACTCCATTCAATGACATAAATATACATTGCTCTGACCAAAGACCATAAATATTTCAGTGTATACGTTTTGCTAACTGAACATCTGCAGTACAATGTATTATTAAAGGGCTACTGTTAAAACAAAGTAAACTATGGAACAGAGTAACCCTTTCCTTCTGAAAATAGGAAATACTACATAACATTATTGTTTCTTACGTTTTTCTGTGAAGCTGTTATCAGTCAAACTCATAAAAAAATAACCAAGTCAACAAGCAGGCTCATAAACGTTGTATTCCCTCATTTGAACAGAGATGCCGTCATAAAATAAAATCAGTTCATTCTTACAACTAAGCTCAAGCAAGGCTAAGCTTCTACCCAAAATTACTAGAATCTAAGGGCTTTGGACTAAAATAAATAAGCCCTCTTTTGAGAGCGATCTTGTTCTGAAATCAAAACTGAAGAACGAACTGTGTTCTACTTTTCACTTATATAGCTCTTAATGCCTACATGTTTGATGAACGCTTTCTCCATCTTCCTTTATGTTTAAATACTCTCCTCACTTGAACACTTCTAAATACCTTTTGCTCATAAGCCAAGAGTAGTAAGTTTGGAAGTGAATTCTTCTGGTATTTGAAATCAAACTCAAAGCTTCCTGTATATTAGAGAAAAGGAAAGGTCTAAAGCCTTCTCTTAGTGAAGGAAATTTCAATCCATGTTGCATTATAATGCAGTCCATGTCAGAGCTAACTCTGAAGAGCATTCACAGTACTGACGGCGATGTTTGCTAACAGGAACCAGGATGGTATATCTAATTGAAAAACGTTGTCATTTCCTGAGAAAAAGACACGGAATCACCTAACTGAGGTTAAACTTGCCATGAATACAAGCTCACTTGGGTTATCAGGTTAAACTCAGTCTGTGCCTATGCATAGGCATACATTTGTGTAGATAATTCCCATTAATACCCAGAGGCCTGATCCACTAAATCCAACAGTCAACCCTGTGATAGCTTACTGCCTTGTCTTATCACACTGCATACAAGGAGCCCTCAGGGCTTAAACACAAGGCCCATAAAACCAGCATAAGAAACAGCAACAGAAGGAATTGAGATTTATGCACTTACTACAGATACAGTTTGACCCTGAGACTACCACTCAAACAGAAGGCAGCTCTCTTCTATCAATCAAACATGTTCCTCTTTAGACGGAATGCTTTGAATATCTAAGAGGTCAAGGAGAAAAGTTTTGGATGTTTCACTGTGTACTGCTGCTCCTTGTTCCAGTGTCTGTTCAAAGCGTGTTAAAGTCTCTTAGAGTAGGGCCTGATATCTAGCTCTCCACAAATGGGATAGTCATAGCTCACTTCAGCTGCTTGGCACTATCAAGGCTGAGGTGGTGCTAGAATGACAAGGAAGGCTTTGAAACCGGACAGACGGATGGAAAACTTCCTCCATGCTAGTCTTCATTGCTCTCAGTATGAGTGTCTGAATGGGAAAGACCCTTACTATAAATTAATAACATGCTTTTCTCGAAAAAATGGAGTTATGATGTAATGATTTAATGTATTTCCCCATAACAAGGCTATTATCAGTCATTATTTTCCATCTGTATTCCCAAATATGTCTCAGAAGTTACTGCATAGACTCCAAGAGGCATAGATCTCAGCCTTAAGTATTTATTCGAATTTTTAGGGCTCAAGATCAATTTGAGAGTTATATAAATAATTTAGCATATTAGTGCTCACTTTATGTGACCTCAGTTCAATCCTCGTGCTCAAGCAGTTGGCCCTCGAAGATGACAAACTAGAGAACAAAAATCTTTGGATGATGCAAGTTCAGTATTGTACCTTTGTTTTGCATGAACTGTGTTCAGTTACATTCAGCTTCTGATGTGTACTTGAAGCAATCTGCACCAGAAAGTTTATTATTAAAATACAGAATATGGATGACAATAGCCAGACTCTTTGCTGTCACAGTGATGCTCATTATTAATTCTTATGCTTTACTGAAGCAGAAAAAGAATGTTTAAGAATTACAGGAAATCCTCTGATTCCGTGTTGGAATGACACCATAATTACAAACATTGTTTTGCTTTGGTTTTGTTTCATTTTCTAATTGTAGAAAACAGTATATATGTTGTACCTTACTGAAAACAATGTTTGGACTCTATTTTTTAAATAAAACTGACTTACAGTACTGGAAACATTTCTTGAACGTCTTATTAATTGCAGAAGTATTTCACTTAATGACCCTGTGTGACTTTGATGCTTCCTTTTCTCACCTATAGGGATAACCCAAGCTTGATGAATGATTTAGGATATCTAATTCAGTTATGGGCTAGCTAATACTAACTAGGGAGTTAGGAAAGTTGATGTAGCGGACTTTAAAGAATCAGCGTTTGCTGTCGTCTGTTTCATTTTCAGAGAGAAATGGTTTTTTAATTCAGTATCATAATCCTTTTACTAAAAACAACTAAAAAGAGAAAGAAAAAAAAAAAGAGTTTTCCTATCAGGTTTACAATAATCATGAAACTTCTTTAAAGCTAGATGTTGCAAAGCCCTCATGATTTCAGGGTTGTGTATATTTTCAGTTGCACTTTAATTCAGAGCTAAGCTCAAAGACTGGAAATGGCAGGTTCAATCATACCCATTTAACGAGATGAAAAATCTCTTAAATCCCTGTCAAAGGCTAATCTTTAGGTAGTAGCAAAGACTACGGGTTTCGTCCTGATTAATGTACTAATCAAGCAAGTAGAAAGGCACTATGGCTTTGTGCAAATGAGACATTAATCAATATTTTATCCAAAAGAAGCATTAGAAATTTCAAGACAGGCTCCAGAGAACAAGTTTGATAAAACTGATAAACTACTATCTCAGTTTAACTTAAATTACTCATTTCAGAAGCTGCTGCTGGAATCCCAGCCCCTCCCCCAGCTTCTTCCACGGATTGCTGTGGTCCTAAGATGGCCCAATGCATCCACCGAAAAGCCAGGAGGTATCAGGCGTGTAGCAACTCAAATAAGTCGCAATAGTTCCTGCAGTTTGTATTTGGTCACAAGGGACTGAGCCTAGACCTACCTGTCATCACTTGTGATGGCACAGCTAGGAAATGGAAGAGAAAACGTTGAGAGGAATTCAGCGCTGCCCTGTTACAGCTGTGCACTGTGTGGTCTGGTTGAGGTCTTCACTTCATCTAAACCAAACAGGCTTTTGCCATCCATGTGCCTTTTTGCTCCTTTTGGAGGCCCTTTCTGCCCAGGTATTTCCTACAAGCAACATTGTTCCCCTGTGCTGTCCTACTCCTCCACTCCAAATGCAATCTTGTTTCCTGACTGAAGTCATTGCTAGACCACTCTCCATCATCTTTACTAAATCGTGGGAAATGGGAGAGGTGCCTGAGGACTGGAAGAAGGCTAATGTCACTCCAGTCTTCAAAAAGGGCAAGAAGGAGGACCCGGGTAACTACAGACCGGTCAGCCTCACCTCCATCCCTGGGAAGGTGATGGAACGACTTATCCTTGGTGGCATATCAAGGCATATCAAGGATAAGAGGGTCATTAGGGGCCGTCAACATGGCTTCACCAAGGGGAAGTCGTGCTTGACCAACCTCCTAGACTTTTATGAAGATGTGACCAGGTGGCTAGATGATGGTAGAGCAGTGGATGTGGTCTACCTTGACTTCAGTAAAGCATTCGACACGGTCTCCCACAGCATCCTTGCTGCCAAATTGAGGAAGTGTGGACTGGATGATCAGGTAGTGAGGTGGACTGTTAACTGGCTGGTGGGAAGAAGCCAGAGAGTGGTGGTCAATGGGGCAGAGTCTAGTTGGAGACCTGTGTCCAGTGGAGTCCCTCAAGGGTCAGTACTAGGTCCAGTATTATTCAATATATTCATAAATGACCTGGATGAGGGAATAGAGAGCACTGTCAGCAAGTTTGCTGATGATACGAAGCTGGGAGGAGTGGCTGACACGCCAGAAGGCTGTGCTGCCATCCAGCGAGACCTGGACAGGCTGGAGAGCTGGGCAGAGAAAAACTTAATGAAATATAACAAGGGCAAGTGTAGGGTGCTGCATCTGGGCAGGAACAACCCCAGGTTCCAGTATAGGCTGGGGACAGACCTGTTGGAGAGCAGTGTAGGGGAAAGGGATCTGGGAGTCCTGGTGGACAGCAGGATGACCATGAGCCAGCACTGTGCCCTTGTGGCCAGGAAGGCCAATGGCATCCTGGGGTGCATTAGGAGGGGTGTGGTTAGTAGGTCAAGAGAGGTTCTCCTCCCCCTCTACTCTGCCTTGGTGAGGCCACATCTGGAATATTGTGTCCAGTTCTGGGCCCCACAGTTCAAGAAGGATAGGGAACTGCTAGAGAGAGTCCAGCACAGAGCCACCAAGATGATTAAGGGAGTGGAGGAATGAGGAAAGGCTTATGAGGAAAGGCTGAGGGAGCTGGGTCTCTTTAGCTTGGAGAAGAGGAGATTGAGGGGAGACCTCATTAATGTTTATAAATATGTTAAGGGCGAATGTCACAAGGATGGAGCCAGGCTCTTCTCAGTGATGCCCAATGACAGGACAAGGGGTAATGGGTGCAAGCTGGAACACAGGAGGTTCCGCTTAAACTTTAGAAGGAACTTCTTTACAGTAAGGGTGACAGAGCACTGGAACAGGCTGCCCAGGGAGGTTGTGGAGTCTCCTTCTCTGGAGACATTCAAGACCCGCCTGGATGCCTTCCTGTGTGATGTCATTTAGGTTCCTGCTCTGGCAGGGGGATTGGACTTGATGATCCTTTGAGGTCCCTTCCAATCCCTAACATTCTGTGATTCTGTGTGATTCCCACTCCTCTCTATTGTGGTGGCCTGGATGCCCATCAAGCACGTTTTTGCAGACACCATATCCCACCTGTGGTGGACGAGCCTCTCTCGTGATATACAGGATTTTGTATGGCTGCCTGCTGGAGGACGTACCAAACACAGTGTTACCAGCACCAGTACACTGCACTGAGTTTTTTGATTGGTTTTTGGCTTGCTATCCTAATGCAATACTGAAAAGATGGACTTTTCTGAAAAATAGCTGCTACATTTGGACAGGTCAAACTATATGTGTTCACCACCTCGATCAGTAACTAGTGACTTCACAGTGAAGGCAATCAGGAGGTGGGACGTGACTGTGAGAACAGCATGATGAAGTAGTTAGGAGCCCTTAGGCAGAAAGAGACAGGAATTGCTGACCTGTAGCTGCAGCATTTGCTCAACTCCACATCCCTCCTTTAATCTTTCTTGCATTCGGAGCATAATTAATATGCTCAGTTTGAGCACATTATATGCACAGTTTGAGCACAGTTAATGATTTCAACCCTTGCTATCCTCGGCATTATCTCGTACAGACAGGGTCAAAACGATCCGAGTGTTCCTATAGATACAGTGCTTTCCCCAGCTGCAGCACTTAACTGGTTGGGAAGACAGCACCATGTGTAACAGCCAGATCGGTGAGAGTCCGTATTTGGCACTTCAGCTGTGTTTCATTTGAGAAATGATTCTGCGGTCTGAACAATCAGTGCATGGCTTTTTGAGAGGATTTGCAAAGCCCCTGCGGTCTGTCCCTGGCTCGCCGAGCATTCTGAGCAATGTCTGCGTGGGCCAGCCATCATTATGGAACACATACCCTGTAGTATAGATTAACCAGCCTTTCTTGCTCCACAAAGATTCAGTAAAGGGCACAGAAAAAAATAGGCAAATTGCTTAGGAAACTAGACAGTCAACTACTTTAGCTAGGGAGAGTTACTTTGTTGTCTCAAAGTTATGCTCCCAGAGGAATCTAACTCTCAGGAGAACCATCCCCTGTGGAGTGTTCACTGGTTTGTTTCATCACTAGGAAGGTTTAGTACCTAACATAAAGCTAAAATCATATCTGTTATATCTGTTTCTACCAAGTATAAAGAATGTGATTTTTTTTTTTTCCCTAATGTATTCTAAAAGACAATTTTCTTACCTTTTGAAATAACCTTTCTTTCAATAGTTGCTAGTAAGAACTGGACAGTGACTGTGCTGCACACAATTTGACATTGAGTTCTGCTGGGCTGGTGTATCAACTGCTTAGTATGTCTCCTTTGAAAAATGCAGCAGAAGTGAGTGACTGCAATAAATATGCCATGGGAAAGGACCATTTCTATTTCATAATAGATCACCTTTCTATCTCAAAGGGCTGGAAGATGGCTAACCGATTCTAGCACATTGAAATATGAATCAATGTTAATAGAAAAAGATTATTTAATTTTGACTACCAACTCATGCCTTAATCCAGCCACCTTCTTATGAAAGGGAGAGATGAAGACTGAGGACCTTGAACACAATTGTTTGGATACAATAGAATATCAGAACAAAGCGAGACCCGATTCGAGGGAAATATCTTTACATGCAGGTCTTCGCTTATTTACTGATGGTTCCTCAAAGGTAATTCAAGGCAAAAGGCACAACGGCTATGCAATTATTGAAGGACTGAGCCAAGAGACAAAGGAAGCAGAGTGATTACCAAACACACCTGGTCAGCCCAGACAGGTGAATTATACGCTTTAAACAGAGCCTTACAATTGTTAAAAGGAAAAGAAGGAATGATCTACAGTGATCCAAGGTATGTCTTTGGAGTGGTACAAACTTCTGGAAAAACATGGGAGAAGTGAGGCTTGATCAATAGTAAAGGAAAAGCATTAGTGTATGGAGAAATAATTAAACAAGTGTTAAAGAATTTGTTGCTTCCAAAAGAGATTGCAGCGGTCCATGTGAACGGGCATCAAAAAGGAGACTCCTTTAGGACCAGAGGAAACTGAATAGCTGATGAAGCAGCCAAAGTGGCAGCACTAGGCCATGGGATTGTGAAAATGTATAACCTCACCCTGCAGGTACCTGCACCAGAAGCAACTTCTGTATTTACAGAAAAGGAGAAAGAAACATTAAGGGAATTGGGAGCAATTGAGACGGAAGGAGAATGGATTGTCCCAGATGGGAAAGAAATGTTAAATAAACAAGTTATGATAGAAATAATGGCTATGTTACATCAATGAAGTCATTGGGCAATACAAGCCATGTGTGATTCAGTTTTAAGAAAGTATGGGAATTTATACAGTGGCTAAACAAATTAGTGAAAGATGTGTAACTTGATAAAGAATGTGAAAAAAGGTTCTGAAGAAACAGCCCCCAGGAGGAAGAAAACCAGGTCTAAGACCCTTTCAAAGTATACGAGCAGATTTTACTGAATTGCTGCCAGTGAGGAGACTAAAGTACCTTTTAGTTCTAGTAGATCATCTTACTGGATGTGTAGAGGCTTACTGCATGGCAACTGCTACTGCAGCTGCCATAGCCAAAGTAGTTCTTGAACAAATAATTTCTAGATATGGAATAGTGGAAGACAGATTCTGATTAAGGTAGCCATTTTACCTCTAAGGTACTCCAAGGGAAAGCTTAATCTGAGATATCCTGGGATTTCCATACCTCTTGGCACTCAACATCCTCAAGTAAAGTGGGAAGAATGAACCAAGCGATTAAAAACTATTGAAGTTAATCCTAGAGACTAAATTGCCTTGGGCTAAGTGTATATTCCCAGCTTTATTAAGAATTCAAACCTCCCCTAGAAAAGGTATAGGCACATCACCATATGAAATGTTACTTGGATTGCCTTATATGAGTAAAGGAGATGACTTCCCTCAATTTGGAACCATAGACATTTTTCTTAAGAATTAGATACCGGGGCTGTCGTCTTCTTTGTCTTTTCTCAACGATAAGGGGCTTTTGGCCCAAACACCTCCTCTTGAGTTTGCAGTCCACACCATATAGCCTGAAGAGTGGATCTTGATCAAGTTCTAGAAAGAGACCAAACTGCAACCCGAATGGGAAGGTCCATTCCAGGTAGTACTGACTACTGAGATGGCAGTAAGGATGGCTTAGAAAGGCTGGACTCATTACGCAAGACTTAAAGGACCAGTGGACCCTCTGCTCGAGGATGGACAGTGGCATGTATGTCCAACTGAAAATCCCTTGTGCCTTCAACTAAAAAAGCAATAAATATATAACAGGAAGGTGAATAATCTTAAATATTATTAACTGATGAAGTGATGGTATAAGAAATTTTGTCTGTAGTTTTTATTGGATTACTGTTTATTTGTTGTTACCATTAAAGAAGCTGATTGGGATATTAACAGAATTTATAGATTTGGAGCAGATATAAGTGGAAAAGATCCTGTTGTCAGGCTTAGAATAGTAGTGTGGAGGCATGAGATTAGTTTAAAAAGGGAGAAAACACGTACTATTACGTTACCAGAAAAAGGAGAAGAAAAATAACAATGGGATTAATAAAATAATCCAAAGGTAAAAACAGTAGCTAAAGTAAAGGAACTAAACATTTGAAATTGAAACAGGATATGGAGATCCAAATACCTGGGTCGAATGGGTTAAATATACGGTACAAAGCTTAAATCGGGGTAATTACTATGCACATGCCTCAAGGGGGACCTGTTGCACAGGTAGTTCCCTTCCCAATGGGATGGAGTAAAGATCCACGAGGAATGAGATGCATGATTTCCTTATACCAAGGAAGGACTGCATAGAGAAATAAGACTTGCAAGCCTCTCTCTCGGCTATTTCCTCCTCTGTGGAAAAAAGACGTCATAATACCTTCTGTTTTCTCTACAGCACCTGGTAACCATACAGCTTGTCTCTCAGGACAGGGTGCGAAGGGTACCAAGTACCTTGGAAAATTTAAGATGCGTACTGAGTCATTGGATGTGACTATGGACAAAGCAGGAAATTACTTGGCTATATGTATCCCCAGGGCAGATCTCTGGTACTATTGTGGAGGAAAAGTCCTAAGACCTAAAATTCCTAGAAATTGGAAAGGTATGTGTGCCATTGTTCAATTAATTGTCCTGTTCACCCCGGCATTTGAGAAAAAAACCCAACACATAGCACAGGAAAAAGAACAAAAAGGGATCTGGGAGCAGTATTTGATGGAAGAATTTATATTGGTTGGATTGGAGTCCCTAGGGGGTTTCCTAATGAACACAAAGCAAGAAATCAAATAGCAGCAGGTTTTGAATAAGTTTTTTTCTAGAGGGTGACAATAAATAAAAATGTGAATTGGATAAAATACATTTATTATAATCAACAGCAATTTATAAATTACACAAGGGATGCAACCAAGGGAACTGCAGAACAACTAGATGCCACCAGTAGAATGGCATGGGAAAACAGAATAGCTCTAGATATATTAGCAGAAAAAGGAGGAGTTTGCATAATGTTCGGTGACAAATGCTGTGCCTTTATCCCGAACAACACAGCGTCAGATGGAATCATAACTAAGGCATTACAAGGTCTTACCATATTAGCAGAAGAATTAGCTGAGAACTGAGAGATAGAGATCTCTCTAATAGGATGGTTAGAATCGTGGTTTAGGAAATGGAAAGGAATGGTAGTATCCATCTTTACATCTCTGATAGTAGTTGCAGGAGTATTAGCAGCTGTCGGATGGTGTATAATTCCACGTGCCAGGGGCCTGGTACAATGATTAATAGAGACTGCATTGTCTGAACAAATACCTTTGGGACCACCGCCATACCAGGACAAGATGCTCCCTCTCGAAGAACCAGGAAAGGATTAAGAAGGATCATTGTCAGGAGAGAAGCGCAAAATAATGTTATCTAACCTGGAAGCCTCATATGGAGTAACACCTCACAAATGCAAAAAGCAACAACTGTGTAATAAGAGAAAGGGAAGAACTGCAGGGGACGGCGATGCTGGTTTTACAGTAGAAGGATAACACGGCAGTTTGTGGCTGAGGGCTGTATTAAGTCACTGTGGTATGGTTATCAATGATGATGTATTCTGAGAAACTGCCATGCTTGTCGGTGATAAGGATGTCATCTGAGAAACGGCCATGGTTATCGAGGATAAGGGTATATTGCTGGGGGAGGGCTGAATTGTCATTAAGGGTAAGCGCATACTAACGAGTAGCTTTTAGATACTTACCCTAAAGGGGAACAAGTAAACAAGGGGCGTTTAGGAATTAAATCAGATAGTAAAAGGGGTAAATAAAGGAGGAACTTCCTGTGAGCTGCTTAAGCGCTTCAGATAGGCTGTAAACCAGTAGTACCTAACCAATGGGGAAACAAGGAAGGGACCGTGCAGATAGGAAGAGGAAATAGAAAGGTGAATTTTGTATCCATCATGAATGCCCACGACCTGGGACACTGGCTCTTGCAAGAACGTTAAATAAACGTGCTTCACTGTAGGTCTGACCAAAGTCTTCTGCAAAGGATTATTTCTTTGCTTCTCACACGAGGTTCTACAATGGTGCTTGGGACTTCAGCCTAAGACCTAGGCAGGTCATATCATTAGAGTTAGGGTTCAGAGATCCACCAAGTCTACTGCTCAAGGGACACTCGGGTTGAAGACGACATGCCAAGAGGAGCACGGCATGGCACAAACATTGCCCTCTCCACAACTTCTGATCTCAAGAGGTTCACTCACGATGCTGGGCACCTAGTCCTCAGGCCCATGTTGCCAGTACCTTTAGAATTAGGGTTCAGAGATCCACCAAGCCTAAGAGCTCCAGGGACACTCAGATTGAAAAAGACATGCCAAGAGGAGCACGGCACTGCACACACATTGCCCTCTCTACAACTTCCTATCTCATGAGGTTCACTCATGATGTTGGGCACCGGATAATCAGCCCAAGGCTGCTAGTACCTTTAGGATTAGGGTTAAGGCCTAGAGATCCACCAAGCCTTCAGCTCAAGAGAGACTCAAGTTGAAAGAGACATGCCAAAAGGAGCACGACACTGCACAAACATTGCCCTCTCCACACCTTTCTATCTCAGGAGGTTCACCCACGGTGCCTGGTACCTTCACCTCAGACCCTGGCTGTCCATATCATCAATACGTATCATCAGTAGCGTACATTGGTATAGGTTGGGGGCTGGTCCGTTCGAGAGCAGCTGTGAGCAAATGGAACTGGGACTCCTGGTGGACAATAGGATTACCATGAGTCAAAAATGTGCCCTGGCAGCCAAGAAGGCCAATAGCATCCTGGAATGCATTAAAAAGAGTGTGGGTAGCAGGTCGAGGGAGGTCATCCTCCTCCTTTATTCTGTTCTGATGAGGCCTCACCTGGAATATTGTGTCCATTTCTGGGGCCCCCTAGTTCAAGAGGGGCAGGAAACTACTGAAGAGTCCAGCACCGTGCCACTAAGCTGATTAGGGGAGTGGAGCATCTGCTGTATGAGGAGAGGTTGAGAGAGCTGGGTCTGTTTGGATTGGAGAGGGGGAGGCTAAGGGGGCACCTCATCAACACTTATAAATATCTAAAGGGTGGGTGTCAGGAAGATAGGACCACACTCTTTTCAGTAGTGTCCAGTGACAGGACTAGGAGCAATGGGCATAAACTTGAAAGTAAAAGGTTTAACCTCAACATAAGGAAAAACTTCTTTACAGTGAAAGTACCAGAGCAGTGGAACAGGTTGCCCACGGAGGTGGTGCAGTTTCTGTCTCTAGAGACTTTCAAAACCGGCCTGGAGGTGTTCCTGTGTTATCTGCTCTAGGTGATTCTGCTCTGGCAGGAGAAGTGGACTAGATGATCTTCAGAGGTCCCTTCCAACCTCTACCATTCTGTGAATAAGTCATCATCATGCCTGCTGCATCTCTCCTTTCCAAGCCTGTGGGAACATAGGTGAAACCATTCCCTTTCTCCCTGCCAAGCTGAGTTTAGGCAGCAGAAATCCCTGGACTTTCAAAAGCTACAGCAACTCCTGTTTAGTAAATCTCATCATGCCAGATCGCCTCCTTCCAAATACACAGACACCAATCCAAGTGTACCAGTTTTCCCTCTGTGTAAGGACAGCCAGGTAGGGCAGGTAACTAACACCCTCGCCCCTCCCTCCCCCCCCTTTTCTCACTTCCTTGCTCTGCTTCAAACACTTCTGCCTTTCTCCTTGTTCAGTCTCTATTTGCAGCCTATTCCGCCTCCCCACTGCAGCTTTTCTGTAATAACCCCCAAAACCGAAAACCAATCAACACATCTGCTCCTTCTGCTGAAGTGGGACTACTGGGCAGACTGCAAATTTGTCAGGAACAAAGTCATTAATTGAGCAATAGTCCAGTTCCCAGCATTATCTCTACTGAATAAACATTCAGTGACGGTGGATTGTAGGAGACAATCTGTTAAGGGACCAGGACCAGAAGCCAGCTTGCTCATCTGATAGCCTGGTACATACAGACCACAGTAACATATACTTTCCCATTTGCTCCTCTTCTGGCATCGTGTTAGAATTTTGGCTTCTTTGTTTTCAAGCTACAACAATGTAGGGGGAGGGGGAATTACTTGCTTGCCAAGATCTGTTTTTCTCAGGAGGACGCCCCATTCGTAAGTCAAGCATTTTGCCTCTCTTACTGAATCTGTTTCATTCTCCATGAACATACCCATTAGGACACGGAAGAAAACAGTCTTCTAGCAGTGGTTACATTTGCTCACTGGATGGAGAAGGAAGAACTGAACCCAAGGCTTCTGTCTCCCATCTGCCTCCTTGCTGAAACTATCAGGAGATAGTTTGTGTTAGGATAGTTGTGATAGGAGATCAGTTTGTGTTAGAGAGGTAAGTCTCTGTGTGCAGCAAAAAAAAAATAAAAGGAGGAACTGTGAGAAGTAAGTGGCCATTATAAGTGTCAAACTCAGACACTGTGAGATCCAGCTGGATATTCAGCCCAGGATAAGATCTACAGAGCGGTAAGGTTGAGTGTGCATCCACTCTCCATGTTTCTAATAGGCAGCACACCACCAAGATAACCAGCTCTTCCAGTTGCTATTGTAGGTGTAGAGTCATGCCACACATCGTATAGGATGTGTGCACTCTTCACATCAGCCTATTAACACTGACCATCGTCTCCAGTGGACTGATAGACAAGACTGATGATAGATAGAGGGAGTGAGGGACATGACCAAAATGTTTTGTACAGCAAAGGGGCATGCTGGAGCACATGGCGCTGCCTGGTGGCCAGCTCCTCGCAGACAAGTACAGGACCCGCTTTTCTGTGGATCTTACCATGTGGCTCCACAAAGGGGCCTTCTCTGCCCACCCCCTTAACAGTTTACTCTTTTTTAAACAGAGAACTGCAACTCACTATTGACACAAGATAAAGGACACAAAAGAAGTCGTTGATTCTTTCTACGCCTGCCTCTACCAGGTTATACATTTATCGAAGAGTCATAGAATCGTTCTGATTGAAAGAGACCTTCAAGATAATCAAGTCCAACCATTAATGCAGTACTGCCAGAACACCACTAAACCACATCCCTCAGCACCTCAAGTACACATCTTTTAAATACCTCCAGGGATGGTGACTCAACCACTTCCCTGGGCAGCCTGTTCCACTTCTTAACAATCCTTTCAGTGGAGAAGTTTTTCCTGCTGTCCAACCTACACCTCCCCTGGCACAACTTAAAGCCATTTCCTCTTGTCCTATCACTTGTTACATGGGAGAACGGATCAATCCTCATCTTGCTACAACCTCCTTTCAGGTAGATGTAAAAAGTGATAAGGTCTCCCCTGAGCCTCCTTTTCTCCAGCCTAAACTGACCCAGTTCCCTCAGAGGCTCTTCATAAGACTTGTTCTCCAGACCCTTCACCAGCTTTGCTGCCCTTCTTTGGTCACACTCCAGCACCTCAACAGCCTTCTTGGAGTGAGGGAACCAAATGTGAATGCAGTATTCAAGATGCAGCGTCACCAGCACTGAGTACAAGGGGGCAATTACTTTTCTAGTCCTGCTGGCCACAATAATTCTGATACAAGCAAGGATGCTGTTGGTCTCCTTGGCCACCTGCTGGCACATATTCAACTAGTTGTCAACCAGAACCCCTAGATCCTTTTCCACTGGGCAGCTTTCTAGCCACTTCTCCCCAATACCCTGTCAGTACTGCATAGAGTTGTTGTGACCCAAGTGCAGGACACAGCATTTGGCCTTTTTGAACTTCGTACCATTGGTCTGGTCCATTGATCCAGCCTGTCCAGATGCCCCTGTCAGAGCCTAAATATCACCCTGGGGTTAGGGTTAAATAGTACTTTATGTATTCATTAGCATGGGTTTCAGCATAAAGATATCCCAGCAAAGCCCAATCTACACCACTCCTTTCCCTCACACCACTGGCACACCAAGCCCCATGAGCAGAAACACTAGATTCTCTTCTCTACTTAGAGTGACATACAAACAGCAGTCAGAGCAGCAGCATGGACATCTCCTCCCCACCACAGCTGGAGGCCACTGCCACCGCCATCTCCTTCCATCTCCATTGTTCTGGCACTGTAGGGCTCTGGGAACAGAAACGCACAGAGGAAAAAGGTGGAGAAATACAACACTTCGCCAAGGATCCTCCCCGTTGTGATTGACCTTTCAGCTTGTCCTCAGAAGGTCTGACTCGCCATTTCCTTCCCACCACTCCTTCCTGCTAAGCTCACAGCTTGTCAGGGGAGGAGTACTCAGTGAGTAACTGCATCGCACTACATAGCCGTACCAGAAATTGTTGTTAGCCTTATTTTCTTACAGCTGCTCTGCCTTCCTTAGAACAACGGAAAACCAAATCCATCGTTACACTTACCACAGCTCCATCTGCACCGAGCACAGTGGGCTGGCAGTTCATCACAGCAGCCAGCCACCATTTATCCTCCTATCCTCCCTGCAGTGCCAAAAGGGTCCCACAACTGTCTTTGCATTTAGCTTTTCTATGAGCTTCAAAGAGAATATCTATCAGTCATAAGTATGTTCAAGTACCAGAGCACACTTGAGAGAGGCCAGTGTCCTTAACGTGCAGGAGGAGAACCAGGCACAGGCGCCCTGTGCTGTCTGGTAACCGGCAGACGACATCTCAGGCACCCCGGCAATGTGCTGGGGCAAACTCTCCCCTCACCCGCTGCTGCTCGGGGTATTTTGTGATTCCCCTGTTCCAGCCTCAAGATTCAGCCGCAGTATTTATTAATCACTGTCCGGGTAATGAGCAGAGGTTTAAAGTAAGGGCCCCGGCGGGATCAGGGAGCCGAGGCCCACTAGGTGGCATTCGAACCCTCGGCATGGCGGCAGCGGGAGCCCCGGCGCTACGGGCCGCGCGTAGGCTGACAGAGGCCCTCAGGGTGTCGTCGCTGCCCGCTGATTTCGGATTCTTAGAGAAATCCAAGCCGATTTGCTCTAAATCTGCAATTTTTCTAATGAAATTTTCTTAGATATGCCAATTAGAAGTTCTTATTTTGGTTTTGTTTGGTTTTTGTAGTTTTTTTTGTTTTTTTGGTTTTTTTTTTACCTCGATATACTCTGAAGGGAAAAAGAAAGAAAAGAGGAAAGAAGAAACGTTTTTCTTTGTTTGGACTGTTTGGCAGGGCTAAAGCATGACTGTCTGCTTTGGCTTCTTAAACCACATATCACATCTGTAAAAACATAGTGGCAAAGAGGAGGAAAAAATAATCTGCACTTCTTTCCTGGTGGTTTCTGTGGGGCTTTCATGTAACCAATACATTTTCATCAATTATGCATTTAGGTCACAGGAAGAGTTGGAAGAAGGAATTCCTTTGCCATTTCAAAGTTGCTGTCAGGAAGAAAATATAGTGAAGCTGATGGAGCTAGAAGAAATGCAGTTTTGTTCTGTCCTGATATTTTTTTCTTCTCCACTTTCTTTACTTATTCCTATTTGCATAAGCATTTCCCCTGTCAGAGCAAAATCTGTGTAGGGAATGCACAGAGGCCCTTAGAGCGTGAAAATATCTTTATTTTGTAGCGGTAATTCTAAAACATATGTAAACATCATTAGAGAATTGAGTAAGAGACCTTCTCTGCAAAGCATTTGGTCAGATCTTGAAAACAGCATAGGCTCCTTGGTGGGCAGCATTACCATATGTAACCTTTAGGCTTCTGTGCAGTTTACAACTGCAAGTGAGGTCCTTAAATACCCTTTTAAATGTATAATGAGAATTAACTGCTAAGGAATGGGTTTTACTGTAGTCACCACACAGAGTAGGCAAAAGCTGTTGTTAGATACTGAAAAATACCAAAGACTCTAAAATCTCACCTCTTCCCTGTACTGGGAGTCACAGGAGTCTCCTGTCCCTCTGGATCACATGTCAGAGCAAAATCTCAGAGCACTCGCTCACTTTTTTCCTTGAGAACTTGTGAAAACTTCTGGGGCTGTGGCCCTCATCTTACATACGCTTAGAACATCGAGCAGGAAGCAGAGAATGAGGGCTCAGGGTTTTCCACCTCCTCCTCCCCCCCCCCCCCCCCCCCCCTCTCCCTTTTNNNCCCCCCCCTTATTTTCAGTACCATCCCTTAACCCCTCAGCAAAATTAACATGGGAAAGGCAGGAGACAGAAGAGAGATATTACTGCAGTTAGGAGGAGGAGGAAGCTCTGCTTTACCACTCCTTCTCCCAACTCTGCTTATGTATTTTACATAATTTTCTTAAATGTGCAGTATATTACCAGGCATGGGAACAAGGACAGAACTGAAGTCTCCTACCTCTGAAGTAAATGCCACAGCAATTAGGCTAGAGAATTTCCCTTTTCGTATTGTGGTCCAGCATCATACATTCCTGGGGCCCAGCTTCAGCAGGAAAGGCGAAGACTGCTTTTGTCTCTGCTCTTTCCTAGTCTGAAGGTCAGGGCAGATCCTTGAATGATGAGGCTGTGGCTGCTGATAGCTCGAGGCTGAGGAGAGTCTTACAGCCAGGTGATGCTCTGCTGCTATATTGCTTCTTCCTTGGGTCATGTACCTGATAGTAAGTGGGTTGTGACATTCAGCAATGCCAGAGCACCTGCTGAGGCTGGGGAGAGGCCAGATTTGTGAGCCCCAAAAGGTGGGAGGTGGGCTCCAGAAGGCTGGCTTGGTTAAGACAGACCAGTTCTCCCATGTGCTAGAGGCTCTCTCCAAAACCTTAGGGAGTCATGGCAAAGCACAGAACACTTGCTAGGAATCTGTAGCTGGCTTTAAAAGATATGGATCCTGAATAGGAAGCAGCACAACTTGTTGCTCAGGCCAGCAACAGCCTTCCCTCCTAGGAAGGATGGAGAAAAGATTAGCGGAGGTGAGTGTTATCCCTACAGATCTAGAATACCCCAGGACCAGGGCTAGTGTCCTGGCATAGCACATATTTCCCTGTACCAGCTTGTTTGGATCAACGTAGCTGGCAGTGAGTAAATCAATTCCTACTGACTGACGGATCTGAAAGAGCAGATGGAGATTTTCTGATACCTCATTCGAAGTTGTTAGGGACCACCGCTGCTTGTTACAGAACAGGCATCTTTACAGCCCTGGACTGAGGTCTTTCTCCGTTAAGAATGAAATACAGAGTATGCCTCTTTAATCCAGGTCAATTTTTATTCAGTTGATTTCATTTTGGAAGTGAAAGAGCAAAGAACTACTTCAAAGGTTAAATTTAGCATTTGTTCTATACATACACAATCACTTAGGATATTTAAATTGATTCTTAAAATAGTCTCCCCAGTAAGCAGAAAAATTTCCTAACTGGCTCAACATTAAAAAAAAAAAAAAAAAAGTTACATTCTGCTATAATTAAAGTTACACATGCAAAAGTTAGCAGTTTGCTTATGTTTATGAAATAAATCAGCCCTGTGGGGCAGGGCATTTGGAAACAGGGCTGTTTCATGCCTTCCTCTCAGAGCTGCCCTACTTTCCACGAATACTAAATACACATTTCACAAAATGAGAGTAGCTTTCTGGAACAACCTCTAGGACTTTTACCTAAGGCTTGTGGTTCTGCTGTTTCCTAGTTTCCTCTAACAAATCGTTAATTATTTAGTCAATGTTGACCAGTAAGGACTGAAGACATTAATGTTCCCTCTGATATCATCTGCTAGTCCTGGTATTCTCCTGAGGATGACTCCTAAATCACTGGGCTGCTGACTAGCATTAAAAAGCAAAAATGGCATTTCCGAAAGTAAAAGTCTTCATTTCCTTTACTTTTCTTGCAAATATAGTGAAGTGGATCATGCTGAATGAAAGAAAATCTTTTTGTGACATTTTTGTGAGGAAAAGCGCTCAAAAATATTGCGGTTTCCCCCCATCCAAGAGTTTAGTTTTATTGTTTGGGCAAAAACATTAGTCATTTCTACAGCCCCTTTTAACCCCTTGCAGGCACTTAGACTCAAATCTTAGCATTTCTTCCAAGGTTGTACCTTACTAAACTGGGAGACTGAAATCTTGTCCTTTGTTAGAGTAAGTACTAAACTATCCATTTACTTTGTGGGGCTAGAGATTTACAGCCTGTTTATGAAAGATAAGAAAAATCAGGCTTAGAAATTACCGCTGATGAATTTTGCGGCAGTGGAAGTATTAGCTTTGCTTTTCTAGTTGATTTCGATTTTGAATAGCTCTGGTTTACTTTGCTTTAAACCCTGTCTGCTTTCTGTTTTCCAGCGTACCTATCGGCTAGAAATTACCTTTCACCCTGGAACTGTATTTTTTCTATTTCTGTGCAATATTATATATCGAAGTCCTTTTAAGCCATAGACTGGCAGGTACTATATAAATATTTATCTTTGTTATGATTGCTTAAAGCAGAAGGCTCAGAGGTATATAAAACAAAAATTAAGTAGCCCCACCTTCTGTCCTTGGTTTTCACATCTATTTCATAATCAATTCAGTGAGAGAAATCACTCTCAGAAAAAAAAACATTCAAACTGTCTTGCAGAACAGAATAAGGATAATTTTAATCCATATTAAATATGGATTTACAGTGACAGTTAATTCAGTTTTGAAATGACCTGCATAACAGTTTATCCTAGACAAATGTAACTGAATAGTTTCATAGCAAAAAAACAACAAACACAACAAAACACACCACTTTTATAGTCTCTTCTTTGCAATCAACCCAGATTTTTTTTTTTACTTTCATTGAAGTGGAGTTTGTTTGGAATATTGCAGCTAGTGGGATGGTGGAAAGGGGAAGGATGTCCTTCTTTGGGGAAAACGACTATGTGGCACTCAGCAGAATGTGTGTTTGCTGGACTGTTCGTGTGCTATTGTTCCAGGACCACTAAGGTTTACTTAAACCCAAAAGTTTCAGAGGGGCCAGATGCCTTATAGTACATGCTTGAGTGTTCCTTCCTGACTGATTTGCTTTTCCCATTAGAGTTTGCCCCATTCTCCATTTGAGGTTTGTTCCCTGCTCCTTTTCACTTCGCCTTAGCTTTTCATGGAATGACATCCAACTAGAGAGAGACAGTCATTGCCATGGTTTTCACTCTAGAACTGGACTTCCTGGCTTTTATGGCTTATAATCAATCCCATAACATCCTGTGATTTCTATGTATGAGTGGCAAGAACTAAAAGGGAGTTTATTTTGCCTATATGCAGACAGGCCAACTTTCACACATTAGGAGCAGCAACTAATCACCCACAACATTTCCTAAAGTTTATGGTGCTGGCAGACAGCTGTTTTCATTCTGATATGATGGTTTCTTTGCAGACTCCTGCTGCCAGCAGCACCTCAACCACTTTACTAGCTTTCCATGCGCCACACGTCCTGAGCTACTGACTTTAAAACTCCTTTCTGCTTTATACACACAAAGGCAAACTAGACTGCCAACAAATACTAAGGAAACAGGCATATTGTTACTATAGCCGTCTGCTGTAGCAAAAGGAAATTTTGGTTACCAGCACCTAGAGCTATAAGAAAAAAATGATAACACGTAGGCATGCATCCCAGACCCCTCAATAATAGCTTCTAACCTTACTTTTTTAGCTTGATTTTTTTTCTTCCTGTTTTAAATATTGGCCTTTGGAGTGGTAAAAATGCATTAACTCTACTGCTTATGGTACAGGAATTTTAAAAAGTTACCTGTGTTTTCTGAAAGCTAACCCAAATTACTGTAAATACATGTATCCCACATTTGCTATAAATGTATAGAAATTTGGGCCCTGCCTAAGTGATCACTGATAACAGTATTTAGCAGCACTTTAATATTTGATTTGATTAACATGGAGCTTAAGAGACTGGGGAAGGCATTCATTTCAACTCTGCGGTGTTGGCAACAAAGCTTTGTCTGTAATCTGCTATCTGCAAACTTGTTCCAATGTTTTTGTCTTCAAAGACTTCAAAAGGATGTTCTTGAAGCCAAGAATATACCCCACTGCCAACCAACAGTCCAAGTATCTGTCTTTGAGCAGAACTAGTGCTGGAAGACCAGTATTTTATTCCGTGGATAGCATGAGGCTGAGTTCACAAATACTGGTGAGGCACCCAGAAATGTTCCCTTTGACCAGTTCAGCCTGATAACTGGCAGTCTGAAGTTAAAATCTTCCATGAATGGAGCATGGGAAAACCTCAACAAATTCTGCAGATCTCTGAATCCCCATCAGTTGTTAAATATGGGAGCAGAAAGTGGACTGGGGGAAGGGGAAGAGTTCCCTTTAACCCATCCCGTAAATGAATATTTATGACCTCTGAGCAATGAGGTATTAAAATCTGAACGTCTGAAGTATATTCAGTTTCTTTTGCTCACACTCATACAGAACACATTTGTAATTATACATATTTGTTTAGTACAGTCATGCTGTTTTTACCTTGCATCTAATTATTTTTTACATTATTATAGTCCCTAGGAGTCCAGTTACAAACCTGAAGGCTACTGCGCTAGATGTGGAAGATATGTAAAAAAATATCTCGAACTCCTAAGATTTTAGGAAATCCACCTATTAACTTCGATATTGATTTTCCAGTTGGTTTTATCATGCTTCTAATTAATCTACTACACGAACAGACAGTAGCAAGCATAATTTACCAAAAATCTGCACAAAGAACAGACTTTAAACATGGCAGGATTTGCCAAACCATCTAAATCTCTATACTGCTCTGGTAGTATAATGCAAATTACTCTTTAAAATTCATTGAAAAGCCATAAGTGTTTTATTAAAAACCTTACCAACACAGGTTCAGTAACTAATAGGTGAAGGCACTATTTTATTTGTCTTTTACGTGAGTGATTGTGCTTATATGAAAAAAGAAAAAAAAAAAGAGGGAGTGCAGGATTATAGTGCAGGAATCAGAGTGAAATTCTGTGGGGCCTCCATTATATATAAGCTCAAACATGTTACTTGTAATGGCCCTATCTTGTGTTACATCTGAGGCACTTAGATTTAAAGAAGCTGAAATAAATGAGTAAATAATGCTTCTTTTTGAAAGTACCTAATGCACAAAAGAAATCATCATTCCAAAAGACTCCAAAGAGCACTTTTCTCAAGCAGCAAAGAGCTGTTTGGCTCTTGAAGAGTTGCTGGGAAGGACTATCAGAGCCTACTTAAGTAGATGTGAAGAGATATTCTCTCTTCAGGTGACTTCTCCACTGACTCAAAGGCACAGCCAAGCTTCTGCCATGTTCCTTTCTGTGACAATGGTGGAGTTACAGTGATTGGACAATATCCACAATATCCTCAGCTGGAGCACTGCCTTTGGTCTCAGCAACGTCTACTGCAATATAATGTTATGGTGATGGTGGATTGATAATCAGGTAAGAGGGAGGAAAGAAGTATTACAGCCATGTTTTAACTGCTTAAACTGCAGTGTACAAGATAGCCAAACTTATAAGGTACAAAGCTGCTAAGTACAGATAGGCACTGAAAACCAGTTTGACGTCAGCTGGATTCCTGTTTAATGTGTTAAGTGTATTCATATTGGGAATGGTGCCCAGTGGCTTGTTTTAGGACTCAGGATGCGTTAGGCAGAGCATCACTCCAGCCCCCAGTGAGACACAGCCCCTCCGGCAAGCCCAGCCTCCACAGAGCTCTGCTGAGTGTGATCCACCCCTGCTCCCCTCCTGTGCTTCTCTTTCAACCAGTGAACAGATTCCCTCCTGCCCTGAGCAAGACAAACGTCTTTTTGGATTTTGTTCCAAAATCTCAGGGGTCCCCTGCTGTTAGCTGTCTGCCTGAGGAAGGTCACTGTGGCCAGTGCCTCAGCTGTAGAAACGTGGGCTCAGAATTAAAGGCAAGAAGCAGTCCCAGCTGAGGCCCTGCTATTGGGGCCAAGAAACAGTGAGTGTCCTATTGATCAGCACAAAGCAGGACACATAACCCTCGAAAGGCAAATATTTGCACCCTTCATATCAGGCATCTAGCTTGGGTGCATGCACTGCTGGGACCCTCCTGCAATCAAAAAACGCCATGAGCCTCTCCTCTGAACTGCGTGTTGGATGCATGTACTGTTTCTGCACTGGCAACCTAGGGAGCCAGCATCCCTCCTCCGGAAATATAAAGGTTGTAAATACCTTAAGTAGATGGTGTGAGTTTCTCCCTCTTCTCCTCCAGCTCGTCAGTGGGTTGGTAATTGATGGCAATGCATACAGGTGAGAGGAGAACAAAGGAAATCACCTTTATTTCTGGAAGAAGAAAAAGAATGTTCTATTTTTCTTTTAAAGTACTCAGGATTACCGATTCATTTATTCATAGCACTTGGTTTTTAATCTGTCAGGGAATAATGACCCATTATTTTACACTTATGGGAAATGACACTTTCTAGTACCTGGTATTTGCAGCTGTCAAATTATATATGTCAGCATCTGTCACTCTGCAGTGGTGCTTAACGAATGAGTTTTGCATATCCCAATGAGCTTCCACAAGAACAGAGAAAAATATTAACACCTTTTCTGGCAACTGTAGAGACTGACTGCTTTTTTGGCCTATTCACTTCTGCTCCCTGTAGCCTTACCATATACAGCCTGGATTGCACAGTCTCAATAGTTAAAACAGACCCAATTAAATACATTAACATAGAGACTTCTCCCTGTAAACTGCAGAATGGAACAATTTTCTTTCCTAATTCAGATGACTTAATTAAAAATAACAGCATTAAAACGGAAGTATGGAATCCCTAACAGCATGAGATGTCAATAAAAATTTAAAACCTCTAGGGGTTTGTCCAGTCAGTTTGTAGGAAAAACAGTCCTGTATGGTCCACAGGCTCTCTGTGAGGCTGTCTTCTGCATACACCCAAAACTTTCCAGAGGAAAAAGCAACGAGTCACTCAACACATCACAAAAATGAGGGTAAAAGCAGCAGACAGTCACATATTTACATTTTAAATTTCGCTATCCTAAGAAATTAGGAAGTTACTCAATTACCACAAAGAAACCACCAAAACCCTATCCCAGATAAGCATGGCAATAGTATTAATGTCTCTGCAGACTTTTTTGTGTCTCTAACTCTGAACAGCTTCATCACTTTCAAGGATACAGTGTCAAACGTTGCTGATCCATATACAGAGACAAGAACCTTCCTTGACAGATATTCTTTACACAAGGTCACAGAAAGAACCTTTTCCTTTTTTTTTTTTTTTTTTTCACAAATTCTTTATATTTTTCTACATTTCAAACTGATACCTGTTTTGTAACAAATGATCTGCTGCAAAATGCAACGGTTTACCTAGGCATTATTTATATGCCAAGTGGCCAAGCACATCATTAGCACACAGAAACAACTTCGTTTATAAGGCTCATTGCATCACTGTGATTTATGAAGAGTGAAAAGGACAGAAGACAGACAAATCAGACAGCAAATAATAGTTGATGCTGCTCCTGGGAGGAAGTATATTGTTCCTTGACTCAAAGGCATATTAGTCTTTTTTGTTTTCCCCCCCTTTTTTTTTTTCCTTTGTGTGTGTATATATATATAACAAAGGCTCACACAGCAATTCATTTTCTTTAATAATGAACTAATGAGCTTTCCAGGATTGCCAGGTCTTCAGGGCTCTTCATGTTATCTGTGAGCAGGATTCGGGACCTGTCTTAGAGACGCAAACCTGCCCTCAGGCTAGAAATTTTGAAAAGGGCAACATACGGGGCTTTGGTCTGGACCTTTTGCTGCAGGATGTGCCATAACCTGACCCCTTGATTTTAGGGAGGGCAACTATGGTATATTAAAGCAGCCATATTTTTCAGTATTGGATTCTGTGTGTTTTAACACAATGTGTTAACTTTAATGATGGGGGCAGCGTTATTGCCTCAAGGGAGCCATGATGAGGAAACTTCATGCCGAACTTACGTGACCAGATACAGCTGCTCCTTGTATTAGATATAAAATGAAGTATTTCAGAATCAGAGTCTTTATATTTTAAAGAAGATCCTGTTTGTTGGGATTCTCTACCTCTAATGCATGGCAGCTGCCAAATCCTTGTACACGATAGGTGCCTCACAGGTCTGTGAGTCTGTGTGTTTTCCATGGCTGAATGAGGAGTTAGGAAGAAGTAGGAACAATCTGCCAGGAACTTATTTCCATCTTATTTCCTGCTTAGACCTACTTTTCTACAGTTCAGATATGCACCACAGAGGAATGCAAATTACTGAATCTTTGCTTACACTGAACAGGAAGTGATATCAGCACAGTTGAGTTCTGGAGATTACACGAAGCTTTCCACTGTTGAACCTGGTAGATACCTAGGTAAGACAAATCCATACACTACAGATTGTACAGATCCTATGTACAGACAGCTGGAAGATGGAGGGCAAGAGCAGTGAGATTCCAATTTACTCCTACCCACAAATGTCTGTATTGTTACACAATACGTTTAATCACAGAAATCATTTAAGTTGTTCACTCAGTCATACCATTTTAATAACTGAGCAGAAAATCAACCCCAATGTCTTTCTTTCCCCACGGTATTACATATGAAAAAATATACGTCAATGAGCTAATAGCCAAAGTGGAAAGCCAAGCTGAAGATATAGCAATATTACAAAGGAAAATAAATCAGTGATGTCATGAGTTCACGAAGCACTGCTGTTAAAAGAGAAAAATGATCTTCTGAAATTCTCTTTCCATAGTTGCTCTAGTCAAAATTGGTTATCAGAATAACACTAGATATATGAAATTAATTTATTCCCGAAAAGTCAAGTTTTCAGCAAAGCTGCTATTCTTAAATAACTCTTCTTGACCTACTCAAAGCTTCTTAGAATTGTCTGTACACCCTAATAGCAGTGATTTCAGTTATATGCTTTTGGAGATTCATTCACAAAGGATTTGATCCCAAGTCCTTCCTTTATGCTTGTATCGAACAATAAAAAGTACCAGTATTCATTCTAATTGGAACACAACAATATTTCAGATATTAGCCATGGGATTAATCTGACTAAACAGATTTGTGCACTGTAGGTGTCTTCTACATCTGAAATAATCACCTTTGACTTCCTCTGTATGGAAATGAATAAAGGCATTACAGCACAACCCATCTTATCCTAAAGTCGGCATCTAAACCACACATCCAGTGAACCTCACCACATATCTAATTCTCTCTGCTAATGAAAGAAGAAAAGAGAGTAATAAGATGGAGTAAGTATCTATGGGACAGAAATCTAAAGTAAAGTGGGAGGACTTTTATCATCAGAAAATATTAAGACAAATGTGAATCAGGTTGTATTCAGATTTATGATGATCACTTCCAGTACTTAAATGGAAACCTGTGTACTTGAACCTCCTTTCTTTCAAACACTATATGCAGCAGGGACTATTTGAGCTGCATGTTCAATAGGGAATAACAAGGTTTGCTAAATCAATAAAAATAAGTAACAAGAAAGCTCAACAACAGAAAGGAGCGGGTAGAAAGTTGAGTTCAGCTGGCAAAGGCTCAAATTAAAACCCTTCAGTGAAATCACCAATAGTAACCCGTGAAATTAGAGTCAGTGACCTGAAGCACAGGCTAGACCTAGCATCACAACATTTTTATCCTTCTAAAATGCTTAAAGACAGTCTTTCCTGTTTTAACTATTTGGACGTTAATTCGCCTTATTTTAGTGCCCTCACAAAACCTTATTCAATTGGGCGAATCACCAAAGTGGAATATAAACCAGCAGTGAACTAATGTAGTTTTTGTGGCATTAAAGAACATGCATGATAAATTTGGGGTTTTAAATACAATAAATCAGTCATTTAAATTTAATATAAGCTGCATAATTTCATTCTGCTTCATTAGCCTATATAAACACAATAAAATCTGTCAAATGCAAACAAAGGGCCTCCTAGAGGTGGTATTTTAATTGTAATAAAACTGTCATCTAGATTAAGAGGCCAGCTGAACAATTCATTTCTTCATAGAAGTTAATGCTATTCTAGAAAATGAGCATTAGGTTTAATTTCTCCTGATGCGCTGGTGCTCAGGAAACGAGAACTTTATTTCTGGTCTCTACTGCAAGCAATCTTGTCCATGGCCCTAGCATCACATCAGGAAGAAAAGGGAAAAAACCCAAAGAGCTGAGTTGCATCATGAAGCTGCCTCTGTTGCCTCCTTCAGACTATTGCCTTTAACATCAGGGGGAGTTTAACTTGGAGATGGGATTCCAAAGAAGGCTTTCTAAGCTAGTCAAACATCCTCCAATATGCTTTAGTCAGGAAGGAAGAGGGGGTTTTCTCTGATGCCTCCTGTACAGACCAGAGCACCACAGATGCATGCCCACCCTCCCTGGGCATGTTGTTTCCCAGGGGAGTCCCTGAACATTCCCCTGGCTAAAGGGTGCAGGCGTGCGTGGAATTACCGCCCAGCAACATGCGTTTGCTGACCAAATCATACCTGCATTTCTTTCGTCTTGCCAGTAGGAAGGAATAATATTGTTTTTCTTGTTTTTCCCCTTAAAATCTTAATACAGCTTGTGGCTTGCTTTAGCTGGCTGAGAGGCAAACCGTTCAGCTCATTCACTGATTTGCTTTAATTGTTTGACTAGATGTCTTTCAGCTGGTAACTATGAAATATTCAAAAGTGACATAATCTAATTCCAGCTGGGATAGTCAACCACCAGAAGCTAATTTTCCTGGCTTTACCTCCTCCTCCTCATCATCCTCCTCCACCCCTCTCTCCTCCATATACAGTCATGGTGCTCTTCCATAATTTATTATTTCACCTGAGACCCTATGTAGCATATACAGGGGGGAAAAAAAAGCAGCAAGGACCTCTTTCATCAGCCTATTGTGAAAGCACTGTCCTGCGCTGAAGGGAAAAATCACCTTTCACAATAAAGAGTTATGTGCAATTGTTTAGTTTATCCTTGAAATTTTATTCCATAAGGCAATTACCTCCCTAAAAACATGGCTCCATAGTTTCTAGGACAGCCACTTAGCAGCCAGACAGAAGACACCAATGTGTCTTTGACTGTGATTTCTTAATATCCCATTTTAAAAAGAAATTTTCAGCAGCTCCTCTAAGTGACAGAAGCAACATAAAGCTTTAACAGGGGACAAGAGGCATCGTAATTTATTCACCAAAGAAGAGAATCTGCTGGGGATTTTATGGATGTATTTACATTTCTTTATGAACTATTTTATTCAAATTGAGTATGACCCTCAGATTTCTTTAGCTCTGGCCTGGAGATCTCTGCTATGCACAAGGGCCAGCAGCCACTTTCATTTGACTAGTCAGGCTGCTGCTTCTAACCAGAGCCATTAGCTGAAACCTTCATAGCTGAGAAAGAACAGTTACAGCTTTAATTTCAGAAGGCTGTGATTTCTAACATTGAAACATACCCAACATTTCTGAGGAGACCCTCCTGCATTACCCCTTGAGCCTGCACACTTGCTCCTCACCTTCAAGGGGAACTCAGGACAGAAAAACCGCCCTGGAGCCAATACTGCTCCCTTTTGAGGGGACAGGAGAGGTGTTTGCATAATTGCCTATGGAGCAGGTTAGACACATCCTGATGGTTGCTACTGTCCTCCAGTGTTTTCTCTCCCTTGTGCAGTACAGAGCTCTCCCTGCCAGGTGCTGGGTCTTGGAACAGAGAGATCATCATCTTCCTATGTCTCAGCCAGACATTTGTAGCAGGAGAAATGTCTTGGATCAAACTGAGTTCCAGAATCATAGAACTGTCAGGGTTGGAAGGGACCTTGAAGATTATCTAGTTCTAACCCACCTGCCATAGGCAGAATACAACATGCCATGTTGACCTTACTAGAAAAACTAGTAATCTTTCACACAGGTAAGATATTTAATGAATCCAAAACATTTCCACATCCCTTTGAATTTCACTATTAAGGTTTTCTTGATCTGCAGAGGACTCTAATCTTCAGAAGTGAGAGGCCAGTGTATGAAAATAACTGTCTTGAGGGGTTACCAGATCACTGGATATCACCCTTATTTTGTAGATGAAACACAGTTTGTGCAAAGAAAAAAAAAAAAAGAAAAAGAAAAATAATGAAAGCTGTAAGAGATGAGGACAACTTTAACAAGTGCAAGATGATGTATTTCTGTTCCTGAGGAGCATAGCCAGGCAGCTGGCACATGCAGCAGGAGGGAGAGGAGGAGGACTCCCCACCACAGCATGCCACCCCACTGCCCCTGATACACCTCTGTGGGCTGTCCTCCTGATAACTCAGCTGCATTCATTTCTTCACCCAGCACCAGCTCAGCAACTGCTGGGCTGAGAGGATGGAATGGGAGGCTCAGGTGTCCTTCCTGCCTCTGTGGCCCTGCTCTGATAGCTCCTGACTATTCTCCAAATGTTTAAGTATTTACAGAATCCAGGCTAAACCTGCAAGCCATTACAGATAATTTCAGCCTCCAGTGAAAACTCAAAGAATATCTCTAAACTGAGAGGGGAGTGGAGGAACACACACCAGCCTATGCCCCTTCCTCTTCCTGCCTGCAAACACAAAGCCTCAATGTACAGCTGAGAGCCAAGATGCCTCGAAACTGCTCTCCATACATCCCTGGGGCGCATCTGCACAGAGAAGTGCAGCAAAGCCCAAGCCCCCTCCCCCCCATTTTGAGGCAGCAGAGCCCCTGAAACCAGCTTGGATTCAAAAAGCCTATGAAGTGCTTTGCCTGACGTAGTCCACCCGGCATCTTTCCGTGCTGGCATGATCATAGAGCTTTAGGAAGGGAGTTTGTTTTTAGCTAGGCACTTCAGACAGGAACCTGTATAAACACAGCTCTGTGCAAATATATATAGCCTGTGCAAATATTAGGGTAGTATACATGAAAACAACCCTATCATTTTGTTCTCTTCAAAGTCAAAGGTCCCCGGAGCAAACATTGATATGTGAGAGCATGATGTCATTTTGCTGGTTGAATTTAAAGGCAGTAACGAGCAGCAGTAAAACTTAGCTTCCAAAGAACTGGTTTCAAAATGTATCATCAGAGAGGCTGTCAAACTGTGGTCATTTTGTGTGGAGCTGGTAGTGGTTTACTACAATAGAATAGAGATCAATGCAATCAGCTAATGTCTTTGGACTTTACAAGGGTACTATCAGCTGAAAACAGTTAAGTAATTCATAAAAAGATAATGATTGGAAAATATTTTTGCCTCTCTTTGTACTACCTTTTGTTTTCCTGGAGTTTAAAATTGCCCTGTTTGTGTGGGCTGTTCATCCAGCAAGTGAGAGATGAAATAATTTCTGCACCTTCTTATAGCAGGAGGTAGTACTGAAAATAAATGTAGTTATAAATCTATCACAAGGGTTTTAAGTTTGTCACAGCAAGTTCTTCCTAAAATAGCTGTGAGTCATTCACGCTCCCTTTGGCATATTACAATTTTTACCCGTTGGGAATCTGCAAGCGCTCACTCACATACCTTTTGATTTAATGCTAGAATCCAACCAAAACATCAGAGCAGCAAACAGCCATTTTCAACCAGTTGAACTCAGCAAGTTTTTACTCTGATCACTTAGTTTAACTGCAAATCATTTGAGAGACCTGTATAATTAATTAGTATGCTTGGCACTGTTCAGTAGAGTACCAGCAATGATACCTTTAAGCACTGACACTGGTATTTGTGATCTTCTTTGGCTTTGGAGATGTGACAAGGTCTATCAAATGTATAATAAAATACATTCAGCTGCATACAAATCCATGTAGCTCTGCAGTTCAGCAGCATCAAGGACACTGGGTTTATTCTGCAGTTCAGAAGAGATATCCTTGGCCAAAGCATGCTGGCTTCTACATATCTAACAGAAAAGAGATTTTTTTCCTGTTGTAGGACCTGTAGATAAAAGTTAAAATAGCAATATCAACATCAATACTAATGAATAGTCTCTCTCATCTTTTGACAGTAGAGAATCATATTTTGGATACTCAGTGGATGTAAGATATAATATAAGAGCAGCTTCCGCTAGCATCAGTTGAAATTTTTTTGCAGAGATATAACTAGATCAAGATTTCACCAGTGTCAAATGTAATTGTTAGCAACAGAACTGAGGAGGAAAGTCTTTCCAAGTCTTCTGCCCATTTGTGAGTTTTTGTTTGTTTTTCATCCAAAAAGTAATTGAAGAATCACATTTTCTAAAATTTCCATTATCCCGTAGCCTGAAGTATTTTCCTTCGGGCAGAGAGGGAAGAAGAAAAAAGGAGAAAATGGAAGATTACTAAAATGGAAATAAAATAGAACAGGATACTGGCACAAATGTAAAAAAGCAAGGGATGTGTTCATAGAATAACAGAATGGTTTGGACTGGAAGGGACCTTTAAAGATCAAGTAGTCTAAGCCCTCTGTCATGGGCAGAGACATCTTTCACTAGACCAGGTTGCTCAAAATGCCATCCAGCCTGGCCTTGAACACTTCCAGGGATGGGCCATCCACAACCTTTCCAGTGCCTCACCACCTTTATAAAAAATAAATAAATTCTTCCTTATATCTAATCTAAACCTAGACACTTTTAGTTTAAAACTATTACCCCTTGTCCTATCGCAACAGGCTCTACTAACAGATCTGTCCCCATCTTTCTTATAAACCCCCTTGAAGTATCACAATGCTGCAATAAGGTCTCTCTGGATCCTTCTCTCCTTCAGGCCAAACAATCCCAAGTCTCTCAGCTTTTCCTCATATGAGAGGTGTTCCAGCTCTCTGACTACTTTCATAGCCCTTCTCTGGACTCACTCTAGCAAGTCCATGTCTTTCTTGTGCTGAGTGCCCAGAGCTGAATGTAGCTCTGTTTTCTGACAAAACATCTTGTTATTAGTTAACTGCATGAGAGTGCACCTATATAGAATGAATCTAGGGAGAGCTAGTGGTAAGGCCAGCATTTCTTCCCTGGGCTCTTTCTAACCTTTCCCAGCATCGTATATGTGATGAAGAGTGTATTAGGTTCTCTCGGCAGTTTTGGTCATGTCTATACAATGCTTAAAAGACAGATTTTAACTTTGCATGTAATTTTAGAGATATTTCAATTTCAGCTGGCTTCTATGGTTCACTGGCTGCATGCGACAATGGAATTTAATGGCAAAACTCTTGTATATACAATGGGAGTACAAGAAGGAAACGCAGGTCAAAACCAACAAAGCCTAGCTGAGATTTCTCCTGTTTTGTTTCACCCCCACCTTTTCATGGCATAGTGCACAGGAAAACTCCTGGAATCAAACCAATCCTCATCCATCATCTAGGAAATGCAGAAGCAAAAGTGTTGTGGGAAAATTCAAAGGTCTGTTTTTTTCAGTCGTTCTTGGATTTAATAACAGCTGGGATTTTCCTTGCAGACAAGCCAGTGGGAAAAAAATATACAGGGGAAATTTGGGACAGATACACTGGAAAACATAATTAAAGTTCACAGATCTATCAAATATTCAGTATGCTTGTATTAAAGGGCAATGTATTTTTACACCTTAAGAGCTGGTAATTTCACTATGTCTGTAGAAGCCAGTTATACCAACCTAAATTAATTTTTAATTAATTCATCTATTTTACCACAGAAGAGTTAGAAAATCCTTTAAAAAACATGTTATAAAGGTATATTCAGGGATTTCCAGTTGTCCCAATAATTTTCTTCTTAATTCAGAACTGGACACCAGATATTTTATTAAAAAAAAAATGTCTTGAAGGCAGCTTGTATCTATTATGTGCTCTACAGTAGTCAAATATCTGTCCAAAAGAAAAAAAAAAAAGTGTACTTGAAAAAAAACCACCTTTTTACTGATGAAAATTAAGGTTCATATGTCACTGAAGGTTATTAAAGCTGGGCTCGATGCCATGTTTTGCCTTGATACTTCAGATTCCAGTAAAAGATTGATTATTTTTTTCCCAACAACTAAACTCCCCTGCTTTCTTACAATCATGCAGAATGATACCAGTTAGACTAGTAATAAATTGCTTACATTTTTCTGAGCATGAAGTCTGTTGATTTTGTAACACTAAGCATTTTCTTTCTTTTCTCTGTCATGGATTTTTGGCTATGATAAGCCATACAGAGGATGTCATGCGTTTGCTATACGACAAATTTACTATTAAGGAAAACCACACTGGCTACACTGGAGATAGAATATGTGGACAGGGGCCACCATTCTGAGGTTTTATCTTCAACTTTTTCTAGTCATTGCTCACAAAGACAAAAAATTTTGCAGACAAAGCTATTTCCTGGAAAACTGAAGTATTTTTCTTTGGATAGAGGGTAGAATAAAGCCCCCAGCAGCAAAAAAACCCAGCAGCGCTAGATAGGAAGCAGTTGTATGTGGCTGAACAGTTTATTTTTCCACCTGCGAAACACAGCATGCCATAACTCTTGTACTTTTTAGCTTTATGCCCACTCTTCTTGTCTTCCTCTTCCACACCTCTTTTTGCCATTTTCTCTGAGTAGTTCATTGGATTCCTTGGAGACGATGCCTATGCTGTGTTGGCTCCCTGAGAGCTGCCTGCGGTCAGTGCAAGAGGGAGAGAGGGGGAGCTGATACTCAAGAGGGCAGTTCAGCAGGTCCTAAAACAGGTGTCCAAGAGAGGTGGCTGAATTGACTTCTAAAGGCTTCCAGCATTTTTTTTTAAGCGGAGCCTCAAAAGTTAAACCAGCCCATCTTTTAGGCAAGCAGACGTGGTTCCCACTTGGAGTAAGCAGTATGGGCATAAATAACCTGTACTGAACTGGTGAAGCCTACTACAGTAATTCATCTGGGCTTCAGACTGGCTGAGTTATAGAGATCTGGTTGTCATAGCACATGAGGTTGAAAAGAGCTTCAAAGGAGCTATTTCCCACTTAGACTTTAGCACAAATTCAGTCAAGGTATGAAGGCTTGTAAATTAATAATTCCCAGATGGCATGGGAGGAACTGCTAACAAAACTCTTCTTTATTTTTATTTTTTTTCTTCCTTCACTTCTGTGGTTATAAGCAGAGCATGGATAACCAGCTCAGACTAGGGATCTAACCTTTACACTCATAGAGATATGTCATTTTTTCATCCATATTTCTGGCTGCAAGAAAGCCTGTGAGCTGATTTGGTGAGTCCCATATGCAGAGGGACTGTCATATCAGACCTGACCATCTCTCTCTCAGACAAAACCCATAGCAGCATAAGAAAATTGTGGTGGGAGTCAAAGACCAATGGCGTGGAAAATTCAATGTTTTTTCAACATTTGTGGTCAGGCCCAATATTTTTAGCCTTTGTCCCACTGCTGAATAGTTAAGAAATTTCATACCTCTCTGACATCAGTAGTTGCTGGAGTGGCTGCTCTCCTCTCCTGCTCTTCTCTGTGGCACCTTACATGTGTTGAGAAGTGTGGCTGTGCACTAGGAAAGCATTGCTGTTCATAGAGTTTGCTCCCAGGCTATTTTCTTCCTGTTAGTGTAACTGTAAATGTCTTCATTATCTATGTACACATATAGAAACTCCAGTAAAGAAATTCTTTCACAGACCAAGTAGTGAGGGACCGTAGGTGAAAGAGTGAGCTGCTTTGTCTCACATTTTTTCAGAGATGGGGGCACTTGAGCTGTGGGAGCTTGAGCTGGAGAAAGCTTCCTGGAGATAAAATTCTGATCTTGCACCAGTTGGGATTTCTGGCTGAGAGACAACAGATGCCTCTGGTTGGAAATGGCTTCCTAAAGACTGTTTCAGCACCTCAGGTCATTGCAAACCTTCCACTCATGTTCACTACCTACAAAGTCTCCCATATGACACTTCTAAGCCTTCTGTTAGTAAAGCAGACCTGTGTATACACTGGGTACAGAAGTTTGCATCCAGGGTCTGCTTCGTCTTGTGTATTTTTAATAACTGTTTTACCAAAAAAGTTGAGGATATCAGCTAATTTCCTGTTTTTCCACTTTATTGCACTGCTCAGGTGGCTTTCAGACAGCTAAAAGAGGATAGACAGAAAACACTAGAAACCAACATTGCCTCAAATGCTAATGCAGTCTTCAATGACTTGAGCTATAAGCCGCTTCTAGGCTCACGCATTTTTTAAAAATCTGCTTGTGAAAACGCGTATGTATTCTTTCCTTCCTTACCCAAGATGTTCGCAGCATTGCTGCATGCATTTAAAATTCTCTTGCTTTGACCGTTCTCTCAGATAGTCCTCACAAAGTAAGTAAATTAGTGGAGAAAAAAAATTAAGGGGACGAGGGGGGAGAAATTTGGTAAGGGCTCCTCTCCTGTCATCTGGGGATTATTAGTTTACAAACCCTCAACCTTTGACCTGGTATTTTTGCTACAGTCTGAGTGAAGAACAAGCTCCCTTTGAAGCTCTCCACATCATGCACCAAGGAATGCAGGATCGCCAGCGCTTAGACTGTTTAAAGCCTGGATGAGTTATTGTAGCAGGTTTCACTGGCTCAGGGTGGGGGCAGGGCTCTTTCCCCTCATGATCAATCAGGAGAGACCCACCTTATCTAATTTTTTTTTTTCCTTTGTAAAAGCTGTCTATCTATTCTCAGTATTCATCAAGGCACCCTTCATGGAGACACGTAGGCACCCAGAGAGGACATTTCAGCTGACATGATAGGATGTGCCTGGAGGTGATTATTTCTCTCCACTGAATGCAAAGGGAGACCAGAGAGATAAAGTCTGATCAGACAGAATGAGCTGAGCAAAGACTCCAGTTTAGAGACACCATTTGAAAGAAGGCCAAAGCCCTGTTTCTTCAGTGTTTGCAAAAGCTGTTACCCAGCACCGCCACAATCAGCCATACAAAGGATTTTGGAATAAAGACTACTACTCCCAAAGGAATATCTTTATCTAAATATTTACAGACAAGTTTGGTATAAACCATTAAAAATAAAATCTTGGCATTTTCTGCTTTTTCTTGTTCCAAATAAACAAAGAAGAGTGAGGGAGTCTTATTTCTTCACTTTTGCCAAAAATTAGTCATATCTTGGTACTCTAAACACCATGGCCAACTTTCACAATTTCTGACAGATCTCACAATAATTCACACTGTAAAAGTCTTCAAATCATCCAATATGTAAGAATTTTTTTAAAAGAGAAAATAATCTTTTAGTCATTATGATTGTGGAGAAAAGCTAAAATAAGCATATGACTGAAATGCACTTTAATATCCTATATTAATTAGATTAACATATTCATTCTGTTCTATTGTATTTTGTTCTGTTCGGCTTTGTTCTCTTCTACATATTTAAATTAAGACTCAGCCAGGTGGTAATGTCTACATGTTTTCTGAACAGGGAATAAATTAATTAAAACAAAATCAAGATCACAAGCAGTACATCTAAAAGCAGTCGTGCATGAAAAAATAAATGCATTCCAGAGGTGATATGCAGGAGTAACAGCAGTTTCCCAGTTGCTTCACTGTGTATTCCAAAGATACTGCTTCAAGGACCTATATTTTCCTTCAAACACATATATCAGTAAACGTATTTTTCAGAGATATGAGCTCCATTCCTATGAGTTAGTGCAGAGGGAGAAAAAAAAAAAAAAGGTCTTAGGTGAAAAGAGGTAGAGCTTTTTATTTGGAATGGCATTATATTTATGACCACATTACTATAGCGGAAAAATTAAGAATTTGTACTTGAATTATTCATCTTTGAAGAAGGACAAAATGGTTACCCTCTAACAAGGACCTAGCAAATGCATCATAGTTTTAAAGGTCTGGGCCTGGCTGAGTTTGAGAGAAGAGCACCTTTTTGAATAGAAAACAGCCCAGAGTACTTTCCGCTTCTCCCTGCCTTATTTGACAGGCAATCCTCATTTAATGCATTACAGTACATGAAGTTAAAAGGCAGAGGGGCTGTGGGCACAGCAGCCCTGTGTGACAGGACCGCTAGAATCCTGGAGCAGCCAGAAGTGCCATGTGGTCCCTGGGTCTCTCCCTCCAGCACCAGCCAGCCTGGGACACCAGGCAGCTCTTCCCTTCTCACAGCCGCCCTCTTCAAGAGCTGTCAGGTATAATAAGGCTTCCAATTTGCAGCACAGCCTGAATGACAAACCGTCATACGTTTAATCCAGGCAATATCCCAAAACCAGACAGAAATTCACTGCGTTGCAGAAGACAACCTTGCTAATACACTGAGGCTGAAATGAAGACAGTGCTATCAAATGTGTTAAAAGAAGGAGAGAGCTTAAAAGGCAGCATGTTTGAGAATGCTAACAGAAAGGATGCAGACATGCCAACGAATGTAGTTGGACACCTTTTAACCAAGAGGGAGCTGGGAATAGTAGCAATCTCCCAGAAGGCAAAAAAAATCCCTTATTTATGTGGATTTATTTAATACTAATATATTTTTAATAGAGAAGACCAAAAAAAAGTACAAAATGGTGGCCTGTTATGTTTGTGCTTTTTGGTAAAATGTGTAATTCTTGTCAGAAACAGAGAAAATAAGGACCGTACCTTCAAAGATGTAGGTCTGATAGTGTGTACCTGTAACATATTGATTTTTCTTGCCCTTGGCCCTGTGATGCAGTAGGTAGGAAAACTCTTGAGAGAGTCAAGGTGACTTTTCTATTTGAAAATAACACTGCATTTACCCTTCGTCCTGAAAAACTGTGTGTGATTTGTTTCAAAGAGATTTGTTGGCTGGGGTATACTCTCTGTCATGGCATCACCACCAATGCTTTAGAATGATAAAAGACAGGGATGAAAGACTCCTGTGTTTCTTTTTGCAGCAAATGAAGACTGATTGTGGCTCTATGGTATAATATGGGTAACGTGGATATGCTTTCTGGAGCTGACTCTAAACTGGGATTCATCCTATCTGACTTGAGATGTCTACCATAAAAAATATATATTATACCTGGATTGCTCACCCATACCTCTTTTCATAGTCAGAGAGAGAGGCATTCCTAGGATTTGGCTCCTGTAGCATGCGTAGAAACATACCTTATGAAAGGAGGTGCCTGTTTCCAGGTAATTTCACCTGTTAAGCCCTTGCTAGGCAATCCAGCCAGATGACCAACTCAGATGTAAACATCTACATCTGTTTAGCTAAATCATATCTGAGTGTCCTGTTGACTTAAGTCGTAGTGCAGTGTGGAAATAATGCATTGATGTCTGCAAAAAGATGAAAGGATTTAGGAAGTAACTGGGATTTAAAAAATATGCCTACCTCATTTAGAAACACAAAAATCAAGTTCATGGAAGCAAGTCTTCCTTCCCGATACAAGGCACTTCAACAATTTTCCAAATGTCTTATTTTATCCTTGATATTTGATTACGTATGTAGACATGTCACCCATTGTTGGAAGCCCTTAGAAAGAAAACTTTTACTGTTGAAGTAAAAATGGGTTGTGGCAAGAAGAAATAAATCGGTGTCTGTTGTGCTCCTGAATTGTTTATGCAGTTTTTCTTTTCAAAAGTCTAACTGTTCTCCTACAGGTTTATTTTATTCCTGACTTGTTGCTTGATAAATTTAATTTGTGATTACCATCTCATTTAAAACTCATAATCCAAATGCAGTAGACAAATGGCTGGTGTAACTGATAGGTCAGTGTTGCATACATTGGATGTGATCTCTGAGAATGGAAAACGTATTCTGACATTTAGAATGCAGTTTTGCTATGGTGTCTGCCCTGAAGCTATTGGAAGCAAATCCTGATGTTCTTAGTCTGTTTTATTATGCTTGTTACTGAACCACTTCTGTCCTACACTGAGACTTCTTGCTACATCAATACACTGCTTTAGAATGTAACGTACATTGCTAAAAACTACATGTACCTTATACGTTTCTAAAGCCAGTCCCAAGAGAGTTAGACTACTTTTTCTTCTCATCTCCAACCAGTTTTGTTCATTTTTTTACAATTTCTTGCTTTATATGACTGTATTAGAAGCAGAGAAAAATCAATATGGAATGGTTAGAGCATAACATTTAAAATAGTAATATTAAAGAGTTAAAAGCAATGTACAGAGAGGAAAGCATTTAAATGAAACAGAGCAGGTGAAAAAGAAATACAATGCATCATGCACAGAGAATGTGTTTATTGGAGTAGTCCCTATTCCAGATCAAAGATATTGCGATAGTGGCTGGAATCCATAAAGTATTTTCACTGCCAGTAAATGTTTCACAAAACCATGCAGGGAAGTCTAGGATGGTTGGGGGTTTTTTATATTTTTATATTAAAATATATATTTTTATATTAAAAGAGGAAAAATGCATAATCCAAAAACCAACTCAGACCAGAAGTTGTTAAACCTCTGATCAGGATTTCCTCTATCTGTACTAGAAGAATAGAAAAAGAATAAATACTCTCTGCTGAACAGCAGCCAAAAACTGGAGGAGAAGACTCAGTATCAGAACCACAAGCAAGCTCAGATGGGTGCACAGCAGGGAACAACTTTGAAGCAAGACCTTGTGTGTGTTTACTGTGACCTGGAATTCTCTTTGGCAGAAAGGAGAAAGCAAACCAAAGCAAGAATCTGGACATGCTGAAAAGATGTCTAGAAAAAGGCATAGATAAGGTCTTATCAGCTGTGTTGACTTTGGCTGTGTGCATATGTGATAGCTAGAACTTATAAACCTGTCAAAAGAAAGGATGTGGAAGTCAAACTGAGAAAGTCTGGTGCTGGGGTTTCTACTAAGCTGCCAAGGTCACTTTGGGCTACTGGAATCAAATGTTAGAGAATGAGAATTTGTTTCTGAAATATTTCTTTGGTAATGTGCAAAACCCACGGACAAACAACTCAAATATATGGAAATGACACGACCTATCACACTGAAGAATTGAAACCTGCATATATAGGAGTTTGCCCCCATTCAGCTGTTCTTCATCCCGCTCTCTAACGCCTCCAGCGTGGCCACAGCATAGAGCACTGCTGTAGAAACTCATTTCTGCAGCTGTCTTGCAAATCTTCATGTTAAATACCACTTTCTCCAGATGAACATCAGACACTGACAGCCTGAAGGAATGTGAGCATAGTAACTACACTTTTACTATGTTTTTGCAAGATAGCTTTCCCATTTCCCCTATTCTCCTGTCTTCGATCACTTACTCTTGATATCAGAGTCAAAATATCTTTGCTTGGGAATTTTATCAATTTATGGTCCTGGAATTTCTTCTTGACCCAAAACCCCTCTGTGGCACTTCATGTCTACTGAAAGATGTGACTGAAATAAGGAGAGTCAAGCCAAGACTAGATAAATTATTGCACACTGCTAGATATAGTTAGATTCAATGTACCATTCTGAGTTTGCAAGTGTTACTATGTGAACTTTTAGATTTTAATTCATCTCACCTATCTTGAGAGAGAGACTTCCAGGGGCAATTCATCACTTCCAAAAATAGATTTTTAATACAAGTAGGACAGCTTTGGGGTAGGAAGATAGACTTGAATAGAATATAGAGTAAGCATAGTAAACAAGATCAAACACTGATTTTTTTTATTCAATTGACCTAGAGTGGAATGTGTCATCCTTAAATGCACAGCTACATTTCTCATGGAGATTTTGCAACAGTTGATTCCATCCGCTCTCTGGAGCTGAGAAAAATTCTGTATACTGAACTATTTGGAAACATTGCCATTAAAAAAAATAATTATATATATATATTTGAAAACGCAGTATGTTGAGGTCAACAATTTTCATCTGAAAGTCTTTGGATTTGATGAGTATTTGAAAACAAATAAAAGGTAAAGTTTCTGAGGTAGCTTGATCTGGACTTCTAACTGCTTGACCATCAAAGGTTGCATTGTTCTTTGCACATATGGTATTACTATGATTAATAAGGCTGGGATTGTTTATTTTTCAGGAAGTATAGAAAACCCCAAAATTTTCCATGAAAGATCTCTTTGATTTCTGGCCAGCCCAATATTTGATCTCATCTCCACGTTTTGCAAAGGTAAGCCAGTAGTCAGATATTTGGTATTACCCTTGTCTTATATTTCTTTGCTTACAGCTTTACTTCAGTTATAAGGAGCATGCACTGTTTCGAGCTATCACTAGTCACCTTTGCATTCATCTTCAGAACTCTGTTCACACATAACACTACCTGCACCAGCCTAAGCAAGTGGGAGCTGAACACAACACTAAGCAAACATCTCAGGCAGAGACCATAGAGGTTTGGCGACCTGCTCAGCCACCTGTAGAAGCCAAGCCCCTTTTTCAGGAAGGAAATATTCACGTTCAGTAAGAAGCCTCAAAACACAATTCTTTTTTAAAGCCTAAAATTATTTCACTCAGCATTATTAATTTCAACAATTAGGAGTGAACTGAGATCACAGACAGTAATACCAAAATCCCGCAACGAAAAATCATTCTTACGTGAAATTCAGAGATAACTAATATCAGAAAATCTTGCAGGAGGGTTTGTCCCATGAAGGTACATAACAAGTCTCTCCAGCCAAAGAATACAAAATTAGTACCATGAAAAACATCCAAGCAAAACTGTACCTTGTGTCCTCTGGAAGTTTATCTGTGACTTCTGCATCTCCTAGCCTTAGAAAAAAGGAAACAGTACATAGTTTGCTTTTTGTACTGGTTTTGTGATTCTGCTAGTAATTAAAGATTTCTTATTAAAAGAATGTTTTTGCATCTTGCGTTTTGCAAATCTGTATTTACCTTTTGATTTGTTAGTTACCCAGGTAGATCTTGGCTTGCCAAAGCTCAATTTGAAGATGCAGGGCTCTGAAAAAGCCAATTGAGTAGCAATGTCAATGAAAGATAGTTTTTCTATGTCTTCTTTGCTTTTGGGCAGGAAAAAAAAAAAAAGGTGTTTGGGTTTTTTTTTCCAAAACAAACGTCATAGGCTTGTCACTTAAGGTCTCTCTGGATTCAGTCAGCTCTTTTCTATGGAGCTTGTGCAAAAAGTTGGTACTCAGAAGTACTGGGGCCTTTTTTCCAACAGCTTGGTCTATTTTTAGCAGAGACCTGTGACTGGGGAACCACATTAGAACCTACATTTATGTGTTTCCTCATGCAGTGTTTACATAGACCATCAAGTTTGGCTGGAAGTGAATGTCTTTAATACAAGAACACACTCCTTGAGCCTGTTCCTTTCCATTAATAAAACCAGAGCATCTTTACAAGTACAGGACCTTTCGGTAAGATTCATCTCGCCTGAGTCTGTGTAGTAACAGTGAAGATATCTGCATCTGAGATTATTAAATTGTCAAGCTTCATTTGCAGTCAGCAGTGAAATCCTCTAGAGTGTGATTCATCTGGCTTATTTGAGATTTTACAAAATGATGAATTGCACTTAGAAGAACATCTTTCTCTTTATTGATTGCGAAGTGAGCCTGGGATGTTTACCTGAGGTGTAATTACCTAGTGCTGCAGCTTGTAACATAAAAAGAGAGAAAGAGGGAGAGCTGTCTTGTTGGAATAATGCCTCATAATATAAAGGCCAGTACTAGTACTTCAGGCCTCACGACTAATACTATTGACTATGATCTCTATATACAGCACTGGGTATTTCTGCTGCCTCCTTGTAACTTGTTTACTGGGTCACTTGTAAGAGCTTATGAGTTGCACTCCCTCCACTTCTGACAACAGTTGGTCCAATTGTCCAAAACTAGTATGATCTGATTCATGACCTTTCTTGACCTCTCATTAGGATTACAGCTGGGCTCCGGTTTATCAGCAACAGTCTGAAACAATTTTAATCAGTGTTGACCCCCACAGCCAAGTAAGCAACCCTATTAAAATTAATGAGATGTCAATCCTGTAAGAGCAGGCAAGACTGACCTGATGGCAGCAGAATCTCTGGACAAATCAGATGCACTCAGGTGTCTCGTCAACTTTGCACTCACTTTATTTTCCCACGTGAGCCACCAGAAATAGACACTTCTGCTTCCCTCTACCTAGCACTCACTTCCTCAGGGTGAACAACTGCCCAGAGCAATCCAGTCCTCTTACTCTCATAGGATCATACGAGAATTATGCAGTTACGCTGTGGCCATGTAATTCTGGCAATTTGAAGGAACAATTTGTAGGAGAGTGAGACGAAGTGAAAATACTGTGAAAAGAGTTGGAAGGTTGTTTAAGTAGCTATTATTGCACAAGAAATAAAGTTGAGCAACATTTTTATTCTGTATATTTTTAAAAGCTGAATGTTAATTGTTTATGTCTGTTGAAAGTTCATAGTAAAGAGAATATATCTGATACTGAAGAATGTTTGTAAAAAAATTTGATGTAACAAACAGTGATGTCTCTGGAGAACTACATTTGAGCACTTCATGTTACTCTAATCCTCAACTGTTTGAAGTTGTCTTTCTCCAAAGCTCATCACAGCAAGGGATTCCTTCTCTACTGAGAAGCAAGAAAATGAAGAATCGGGGACATTAAGTCTGATGAAGAAAATTCAGAATGAAAATTATTCAGATTCTTGTAGGTGATGCTCTGAATTAAAGATTTTTAAAAAAAATATTTAATTGAAAGATATTTTTTTTTCCATAAAAAGGGAAGATCTCTCCTTGCATAGCTCTGTTTGGCAACCATTTGGACACATTATAGAATGGCCTACAGATCCCAGGCATATATGACCCTGATCTACCATCGTTTCTCATGCCTTCCGTGGCTCAGTATCCCATCTCATGAGGTATCACGTTGGACAAAAGAGGTCATTTTCAGAGGAGTATGCTAAAGACTTGAGTACATGAACTCTTAGAATAAGATTGGATTAAATCCACTGAAACTAGTAGAAGATGCCTCAGATATTACTGGGGTCTAATTCTGAGCCCTCAATATGTAAGGCCCCAGCACATATTGGACATCAGAAGTTCATGTTTCTTGGCCGATGATAAGTCCTGCTGATTGGAGAATTCTTCTGATTAGCATTAGGGATGAAGCTGGTGGTCTCTGGTTTTCTTCAGCTTTAATCCTTTAGCTGATCAGGAAAGCTGTTTCAGAGAGCATTAGAGAAGTATACATGGAAAGAGGACAGAGGCCTCTTTGCTGTGCAACTTTCAAATCCTGAGGGAACAAACAGGTAAGCTGCAGGGGATCTCTGAAAGGGTGCAATTTATAGCAAAATTGTCAAAGCTTTCATGCAGGGGAACTGACTTCATGATAAACTGATGGAAAGCTGGGGAAGTAGCTCAGAGCAAAAGCATCTTACGGTTCTTATCAAACACTCCAAGATTATCACAAACAGCTTCACACATTGGTGCTCTGGGATTGAAAGATATGAGATTCCTTCCACAGCAACCCTCACTGCCCAGAAGTTTCTCTCAATAGCTTTTTGTCTGACCTTGTAGGTAATTGTACATGGGCTATAATTGCAGAGTTCTTTTTTTTCTGTATTTTAATTCAGTGAACAAAAGTGGTTGCCTTAGGTTTTTGAGACTCGGTATCTTATTTTCAGGGGCTGACATTACTATTTAAATACTCTGTGGATTGAGTTAGCTTTATGTTTTGTACATAGTCAACCTAAAAAAGAGGGGAGAGGAAAGGCAAAAAAGCAGCAACTATGGGATTGTTTTCAGTTTTTAAATAAGCTGGAGCATATTTAGACACTAGTAATTTTTGCAATTGTGTTAAAAACTCCACAGCTTTCTAACATATTGTATCAGATTTTTATATTATTTTTGCAACCTGTAAAGAAAAACACCCAAGAACTCTGATGAATGCAGTGACCATGCAATTTCCCATACAACTATAAGACAGGCAGCTGCACCACCAGAAAATTATATCCTTCAGTATTTCCAACTGAATACTTATGAAGGCTCAACAGACTATCACATTATAAATTCCGCAGACCCGTTTGTTAATCATCCATCAAGTGAGTTGGAGCAACTAAACTCAACCTTGATTACAGAAACAACAGGATAGTAGAAGTCATTCCTGAGCATAACAGCCTGGGAAATTCTTTACAAGCAGGCAGGAAAGAAGCAGAGTCATGTTTCTGCAATCAGGAGAGATAACAGGCCAACTAAAGATAAACACAGAGGTCTCAGACAGTGCTCTATAGCATCTAACAATAGTTTGCTTCCTGCACCTGCAGACAACAGGACTGTGTTCTATGGGGACGAAGCATGAAAAGGATGGAAGGCAAAGGGTGACTAAAGGCAGTTTGCTTTATGTTTTTTAAAATTCCCTTCTCTCTCTTCCAAATCTGAGGTACCGAACTTTCCTTCCTTCAGGCAATGTGAGACAATCTCCCCATCACCCACATATTCTCCCTCTGAAAATTAAGCAAGGAAACAAAAAGACAGGAACAAATACCCTGATAATTTGGGATGGGAAAGAGGAGTGAGGTCCTCTTCTCTATAATGGGTCTTGGCTTTGTACAGGACCTTTTTTCAGCCATCTCAAGACTGAGGTATTGACACGGCCTAGATGCAAGAATTTTCTGCTGTTGGAAGCTGAGCCAAGCTGCTTTGAGAAAGAAAATCCTTAAACAGCACTGGTGACTGCTGTCATTAAGATGGGCATGGAATTGGAAAGTGTTGTGCTGTGGGTGGGACTGCTGCCCATCCCTCCTAAGTCCCTTTTTCTCCTTCATTCAGTAAAATCGTCACTCAGGTGTAAATACGAGATATTGCCATGAAGAGTCAGAAAAGAAGGTGGGATGGTAAGAGCGAAGAGCCTACAAAATATACTTGTCTGTATCTAACTAGCTGTGAGCCAGAAAAATCAGTGAGACAACTCATACCTAGTTTACTATGTTTCTTCAGTAAAACCTTGGAACAACATGTCTTTTAACCAACAGGACTCATGGCACAGCTGACATTGGGAGAAAATATGTGTGGATTTGACAGGGTGTGCTCAAAGAGCTGTGGGAGACATGGAGGGCTTATGACAAGCTCCTTTCTGACAGCAACAAAATTCCAGCATTTGAGCGCTGCAGTGCCTAGACACTCGCTTTGACAAGAAGAGAGAAGCAGAGTCCCATAGTCACCCCATTAGTGCCTTTCAGAGACAGGGCAAGACAGCTGTGATGCTGTCAGTGTCAGCTGCACTGACACCGTGGGAGAGAGCTGTGGTAGTAATTAAAGTTAATAGAAATTTTTCTGAAATAAAATAAGTTTCATTTCTTTCAGGGTCCAATGTGAGACTAGGATCCCTTAGGATACAGGGAAAGGAGAAAGAAAGCAAAAAGCAGATTAAATCTTAACATCAGTTTGGCCATTTGATTCCAACTACTATGTGGGTGGATGCAGAAATGAGGGAAGGAGAGGATGCTAATCAACACTGCTGCTAGTAGCTGCTAAGAGAGGAAAACCAGACTATTGGCATCAATTTTTATGATCTCTTCTTGGAATCATCAATATCCTGGAGATTTAATGTTCCTGAAACTTGGGATAATTCACTCTAGTCTTCTAGAGTAAGATTAGGAGTGGAGGGAATGCATAAATCCAGTCTGTGTCGATTTGTAATAGCATGCAGTCTTACTGTCTTTCAGTGTCTTAGGAAAAAATCAGTGCAAAATGTTAAAAGTAGTGTGGTTGGGTTTCAATGAGAGTTGGATTTTCATTGTTCTCTTTTTTTCTTTTTTTTTTTCTTTTTTTTTTTTAAATTTTTTTTTAAGTGTACCAAGTTAAATCATACCATGTATCTCACTGAATTTTAGTTCCGCTTTATGGTCCTAGTGATTATGAAGGCAATGCAGTTATCTGGATTGCAGTCTCAACTGTAAACAGGATTTAAATTTCTTAGATCTGAACTCAAACATTTTACATTGTTAAATATTTGAAATGTTTATTTTTATGTTAACATTTTGACATGACTGTGGGTTTTGGATACTTATTCAGAATATTTTTTGCCTGAGTACTTCTTACCTCTTCCTATCCTTACACACATACACATTCTACAGACTTTCCAGGCAGGTTTAAAGCCAGCAAAGGTAGCTGCTCATTCAGCTAAGACAGAGGGCTCTTAGTAATGATTTCTTAAAATAGTTAGCTATTAACTAGTTGAATGTCTGACTAAGCAATGCATTCTGCCTTAGGTGCTTAAACTCAAGGAGTGAAGCATTTTCCTTTTCTTTATTTAGAATAAAATCAGAAAAGTGATACTAACCTCTTTACAAGAAAAGCCAGGGATTTTATTCAAGTACTTAAAGCTTGGCTCCCTATGTAGCCCATTACACTCTGTGTCTCTTTTCAACTTTGGGCAACACATAAATGATCAGCATTTTGGAGAAAAAATATAACAGCAAAACCAAAGTAGCTTATCTGCAAGTGACTGAAAAACAACTAACCTGAGTGTTAGTCAACACATACATGATTCACAATCTTCCATTTTTCTCTCTCCCTTGTTTTCCCTCCAGATTAGTTCCTCTTCACCTCCCTTATTTCTTCCCTTTTTTACTATGCATCTCTTTATCTGATTACTATAGGAATATAGTAACTACTTGATATGTTTCCTTACAGGTACATGCATTTAGGTTTATCTGGATTTAATTGTTTTCTCCACTTTCTGACAAAGGTTCACTCTGTTTGAAAACTTTGCATTTCAAGCAACTTTCAGCAGTTCTCCAAAGCAGCTTTGCTTAGGATTTGGCCCACTTCCTCTATGTGGGACTGCCTAAGTAATAACATTGAGAAAGCCCATCCCAATTTGCTGCAGGCATCCTGCCCAATGTAAAGCCACCATGCCTACTCAGACAGATGGGTTCTCACATATAACACAAGGTATTTCTCAACAATTCTATGTCCACATCTGCTCATTTGTTACCTGCACTGATACCTTCAGCAGACAAGACAGACACACTCCGTATTACCTACTCTCTATCCTAAATGATGACCTAGTTACAAAAGGTTAATTAGATGTCCACTCTGAACTGTAGCCTTACATTACTTCTTCACCTAACATTGACATCTATTCACTTGGTCCAGGAACTCCTCATTTACTAATGCCCTGATATTAAATCAGACCCCAAAAGCTTCTTTTTCACATCACTGAACTATTTGGTTGTATTTTTCTTCTTTAGAATTTAGCTTCTTTAAGGTATTTGGTCTTCCTCTTACTTTGTCACCTCCTATCATTCAGCAGAGAAAATATTTTTTTCCATGAAACATCAGGGAAAAGTATTCTATCCTCTTCCTTTCCCAGCACACCCTAAACCCCACCATAAGGTGTGGCCTGCTGCCTCTAGTATAGGACTTGAAACTGACAAGGCCTATAACCTGGAAAGGCCCAAAGCTGTACAGGTTTGAGAAAGCAATGATCTTGAGGGTCACTCTTTACTGTCAGGTAGGTGATAGCATTAGAAAAGGAAGGCGTGCTTGTAAAAAAGTCTCTGAGCATATCGAGCATATTATCTGTGTAGAGCTTTGTGGAAGGCTTTTTTATTTTTATTTTTATTTTTTTTTGTAAACATCACATCCAAAAGTTTGGTTTGGTTTCTTTGGCTAGAGGGAGATGCAGAGAGATTTCTCCCCAGCAGGTCATGAGCAAGATCCTTTTCTGTGATGGCCATACATTGCTGTATGTGATCATAACAGAGATCAGCCAGCCGGTGTGGTGGGACAGCTTCCTGAGGAGCTCTGGGAGTGCTTCATGCCTACACTCACACTGTATTCAAAACTTGTAATCAAAGCAGAATTTATTTTGATGAAAAACAAGTGTTGCAAACCGTAGACAGCTGCAAATGACTAAAACTCTGTTGTTGGAGGCCTTGAGCTAGAATGAACTAAAAAGAAAAAAACAAACCAGTGAAAAAAGGATTTATGGACCCTTGTATTCTTTCTTTTATTATTCAGGTGCTTGATATTCTTTTTAAGAAATCTTTTTCTTAAAGCATAAGGATTTTAGCATATAATGACAGTATTTAGTCTGAGTGTACAGAGCCTTTTATGAAAGATTTAGGTGTGGTTCCCTGAAGACTGAAGAAAATGTGAGGTTGAAAAACAATTTGAACATGAGTAATGCACCAAAGTTTTTCAGTGTCCTTTATTTTTCTGTGTCAGATCATTAGTTAAATTCAACTGCTCGCTTTTGAATCCAAACTTCCTCATAGTTAAGACAATTGAGTTCTCTTTAATACCAATTCAGTGCTATACGCATTTAAGTTCAGAGACAGAGAAATGTATTTTTAATGTCAATGAACTCACATTTTGATAAGATTTGATCTGAAAAGTGATCTACATTGAAACAAGGGGTCTTTAGTAGTGTTGACTGGCAATCACACAACATAGTTTATGTATTTAGAGAGCTGTACAACATATTACATAAGTGACATTATCCCTATGAGATTGATACGGATTGTTGTCCCCAGTTTGATAGGTAAGACAACTATAGCATAGAGATGGTGACTTGTTCAGTATGATATACTACGCAAACATGAAGTTTGCCAATAGATTTTGTTATGCTCTAAGTATGAAAAATCAGCTTTGCTGAAGGTATCTAAATCCTTAATATTTAAATTCACCTAAAAAAAGAGCTGAGAAACTGACCTACTCCCCATTAAAAAAAATACAGTGTGTTTGTACATAAATTATTAAATCAGTTTGTAAAAACCTAAAAAACAATGTTATGGACAACAAAACAGTAAGAGCTGAAGAGAGAAGATTCATGTGGCATAAAGAACTCAATGACGTAAAATTTCAATTAGGACTTTTGTAGAAAATGGTCATGAGATGCATCAGAGAGATTCAATCCAGAAAATGCCCTCCGTATTGTAGATGCCTTAGGTCTGAACATGTTTTTTGAGTAAAGTATTGCAGCTTTCCTAATTCTTGTAGTCAGCCACAAAAAACTTCCTGCCAAACACCCACAATATTCATAACTATCTATTTTGAGATTTATTTCATAGCTGTAATTGAAACAATAGGTGAAACTAACTCTTGCAAAGCATGTTCTTTAAAATAATGTTGTACCTATGGATATCTAAAATGAAAAAATAGAATCATTATCAATCCACAAGCACGTTCAATAATTTAATGTTAAAAATGCAACAGAAATCATTCACATTACGGGATATAGGCAATGCTGCAAGGACAGGAAAAACTACAAACTCAATGTCCCCAGTGTACTAAAGTTTTCCAGATGTTGACGCTGGGTCTCAGATGACTAGACAAACGCTAATTCCACCTCGAGTGGCCAACCAATGAAAGAATACAGAAGCCATCCTATTACACCCGGCCAAACCATAGATGCAGCGCTGACAAGAACATATTTGCTCAGGGAGGATAAAAAAGCCACAGAGGAAGAGCAAGGAGTTATGTCTCCCTTGTGGTAGGCACTGTATACCCTTGTAATAGGAAGACTGTCTGCAACTCAGCAGGCTTACGTTTCATGCAGTTTGGCTGTAGACAGTGAAAAATAGGTTACTTCAGCCTTGTGAGTTTCCAATATTGTACAGTTCTTGGAGATTTTAGAAAAAAAAAAAATCACTGTGCGTTTAACTGCTCATTTAAAAAGTTCTGAAGAAGCAACAGAAAAACGATGTTGTTCAAGTGCTGAAGACAATTCATGTGAGCACCTTCTCAAATGGTTTACCTATCTGTAAGGGTAAAAAAGCACCGTAACGCACAGTAAATGTTACATGAGGAGGGCCATAGTCTAGTTTTAATACACCGCCATTTTGCCAAGGTTAAAATCTTGAGAGCAAACCAGTTACTTACTTCACACAATACTTAATAAGAAAAGTGAAACTTACTGCCACAGGGTGTTGTAGAAACTAGAATCAAATATGACCACAAAGAGACTGAATAAAACAATGAAGGAAAAGACCATGAACCCAAGCTAGCTAGGTCAAGAGGTAAAGAAGGTATGTAATGGTTCAGGCCACTTGTGAGAAGAAGTTTTGAGATGTGTACCTTACATATGATTGAGAGTTCTTTAGGTTAAAGCATACATTCCTGTTTAATCACCGGAGAGAGTTAAGTGACTTCTGAAGGTTATTCAAGTGCCTGAAGGTAAACTGTGCAAAGCCACTGGGATAGGTTTCATTACCACAGAAGATCAGTGTTTTTAATGCTCTATGCCCGTGTGGCTAAGTGGAGAAGCAACAATTGAAAGGCCTTAATAAGAAAAATCCCTTAAATTCTTTGCTTCACCTGCCATGTACTGTATTCTCTAATAAGAAAGTGATATGAAGATAGCCTTTTCATAAAATTCATGTTCTCTTTTTTTTTCATTATGCAGCTCAATAAGCAGACTCCCTCTCCCTGCAAAAATCAACCTCTCTAAAAGTCATGTTCACGGTATACAGACCTACATGTACACAGATTTTTTTTTTTTCACATACAAAGACAATTTCAAATGCAACTGCATCACGTCCCTTTGTGAAGAGATGAGCTTTCATATCCAGAGTAGGAAAATGCGGTCATAACAATTTGTTTTCTATAGTAATTACTCCTTTAGGCAAAGAATGATATTGGCATATGTTTCAGTTTAAAATATTCTTGCTTTACATTTCTTTCTCTGTAAAACATTAAATATGGTTTATTCTTTCTCTGAGTGGTCAAAGTTTACAACTAGGTTTTAAGAACATACCCACTTCTTTGATAAACACCTGCTTTTTCATTTCAAGAGCTCTAACTGTAGTCCAAATTAATCAGCACACAGATTTGGACTTCCAGATGTAGGACATGTTAGATCAATGTGGCTTTTAAGGATATAGGAAATCCTTTTGCAAATGCTTAGTGCATATGGTACTTTTGAAGTTGTTCAAGTTCATTTTCTCCCTCCTGCTCTCCTCCCTCCAAAACTTTCTCCTATGCTTTTATTTCGTATTTTACATGTCTCTTGGATAGTAATGCCATGGACCTTTGAAGGCCATTTTGTTGCCTAAATGCAGGCACGCAGTTCTGTGTCAGATGACTTAGTTTAACCAAGATACATGCCTGGAAACAGCAGACATCACGCGGGCCAGCTGGGAAACCCACGTCTTGCTGGAATAGCAGGAGATAGGTGAGACATCCAACAGTGCCTAAAATCACACTGCATGCCTTTGTTCAGGCAGCTGAATCCCGCTGTAAATGTTGGCAACACACTGCAGCCTACATCTACCTCTGAGCTGGTTGTCTAACCTCACGTTATAGTCAGTGGTCAGAATTAGGCAGGACTCTTTCCACTCTAAAGCTGGCTTCTAGGATGCTGTGAGTCATGTCCAGAAGATCTGTTTCTCTCTGTTGACTAGCAAAGATATAAACACTAAAAGCTAAGTGGGGTGAGTTACACCTTAACGTCCACATGAACTGATGCAATCTGTGAAACTCCTGGCCAAGTCAAGTGTTGCTTTGTATGAACATGGAAGAATTTGGCCCTGTATTACCTCATTTTTACTTAAATTTTTCTATGATTAATTGCAGTAATGAAATTCCTTTAATTGCCCTTAAGTAGCAAGGATAAGTTTTTCCCTTTTTTACTCACATTTTCATTTGGCTAAATGCATTTTTCAGAAGTGAGCAAGTAGCCCATTCTAATTTGTGAATTATATAAATTATTTAACTGTTCTGGCTCTTAGAATCAGTATTAAATTAATTCTAGGTTCCAACTACTAGTATTTTTCTGTTTATTAATATGTTTATGTGCTGTGGTGTGAATAGGATGCTACATGCACTTGCTGAGGAGTTCATATGGTACAAGTACTTTTACAAACACTGTAGTCATAGTAAATACTTCACAGATTGAATTTATGTGAGATCATAGACTGACTAATTATATAAAAGAAGCTTTAATATACTGCAGTCTTCAGTACTGCTGTATGACACATACTGTGTACTGTATATGAAACATATGTCTGTCCCATATAATAATTAAGGGCACGATGCTTTCACGATAAACTCTTGTTGCCAGTCTATCTAAAGTATGACTATGGTTATCACAGGATCCGAAACCCTTTGCTGTTATGGTGACTCTGTGACATGGTATTATCCCCATTTTAGTGGATACAAGGACAGCACAGCACAGGCTGACACACACACACACCCCCACCCAAGGCCACAGGGGACATTTCAGCTAATATAGACACAGCAAATTTTATCACCCATCATGGCCTGCACCACCCATGCTTTTCAATTTCTAAAAATATGCATTGCTAACTTATATCTCTTACTTTTGTGGATTGTAGGGTGATTTCTTTATTAAGAATTTTATTAAATATTCTACTAAAATCTTATTGTAATATTGCAATAATCTTGATCTTTGCTGCATGTATTACACACAAGATAATGCTTAGTACTTAAATGTTGTGATCATCATGATATATTCGTAAAGGAGAAATTTAAAACTACTTGGTTTTGAAATAGTTTGTATTAGTAACTCGTGGGGTTATAAGAACACAAGAGCATATTGAAGTCAATTAAGAATGCCGATAAAAGAAATCATTGGTTTGCACTGCTCTTGGAAAATTTAAGCAGAAAATCAGCAATGCTGTAATGGCTTCCCTTTAGGAGTAAAAGGACAAAAAGCACAGCTAGTTTTTGGGTGGTTACTCAGTTTACCAGGGAGATTGTCTGAAGTGGCAGAGGATCAGACTCAGTGATCCAGAAAGTCTTTTCTAAGCTTTTACTCCTCATTTGAAGTTTTATATTTCCTGCCGTTTGATTACTTTCTTTTTTAAACTTCTTACAGGACACTTCCAGAGCTTTCCTTTCTAGCTTTTTTATTTTGTTGAAAGAGGGAAATGATTCTGTTTAAAGGTAGAAGGTAGGCTTCTCTTGATTCCTTGCCTTGCTTTCTTTTGAGTCCTTCTCGTTGTATTGGTATTTGTCTATTTTTCATTAGTTCACTCAATTCCACTGAGTAGCTTTTCCTTTTAATTCATTGCATTATTCTTTCAAGGCATTATGTATCTGGAGGAGATGAAATACAGCTCAGCTTCAGTGAAGCACTGTGGGTTTTCTTCCTGTCTTCTTCTGCTCATCCACCTGATGTATGTGCATGGGGCATCAGCAGGAGATTTGTGGAGCAGTTTGCAAAACCAGGAGAGTCACATTCATAAAGAAAATCTAAGAGAAGATAAGTCACCTTTATTAAAACCAAGCCTCTGGGATTTCCTTTTTTTTTTTTTTTTTTTTTTTTTAAATCCAGGAGAGAGAAAGATTCCTGGTAAAACTCAGAAGTCGAAGGCTATGATTCATTCATCTTTGTAAGGCGAAAAGTAAACAAAACTCTCCCAGAGACAATCTGGAGTATTAGGACTTTATCCATCCTGTTCTTGCTGAGGGAGTAGAGATAGAAGACAAAAGCTGAGAAAAACAGGGCTTCCTAGAGTGATTTTCTGCCTCAGCCATTAAACCATACCTCATAGAGTTTAACTGACACCTCAGGGTCTAGACCCTTAGCCTGCTTTTGTCATGGGCTTGCTTCACCCTTCCAATTAGAATGACTCTTTACTAGAGTATAAATGGAGCCCCACCAAATTTGAACCAGTTGTGTTGATTCTTCACAAAGCAGTGGGCCTGGAAGTCGGTCCCTCCCCGCGGACACACTGCTCAGATACTTCCACGGGTTGAGTGAGTCTCTGTGGATTGTATGAACCTCACCCCCAGTTCCTCGTGAGTGATACCTTGGGTACTCTTGTGATGGAGGTTTTCCCTTTATGCGTGAATGTATGCCCATTTCGGTTCATCTTTCCTTAGAGTTTAGGAATTAGGTGTGTAGTAGTTATATTCCCAACAGATGTCCAAACTGTAATTTGATTTTTGTCAGAAGGAGTGCCAGGCAACTTTGGTTGCAATAATCCCCCTTTTTTGGATAGCTGCTACAATCTGTTTTATGGGTGCCTCTGTGACACTGTTCTAGATTCTGCTTCTCATTTTACTATTATTCACTATTATAGTAGTGCAAACTGAGAGAGAGCTTCTTAATACACCGCGGTAGATGCTAGTTTGGAAGACTCCTTTTAGATCATTCTCCAGAATCAATGAACAGCAACCCTTTTTCTGATGTGGACTAAGGGCAACAGAGCAGCTGCAATAACAATGTGGTCCAGATCAGGTCTGAAAAGCATCAGCTGAATCATCCTGTGTGGCTCAAATCTTGGAAGTTACTCTTCTCACACCAATTATGAGTTGTGCTGATTCTCTGATCACAGCACAGATCTAGCCCATAATGTTGCAGAATTTCCACAGAAAATATGTGAAGATAAGGTCTGATGCAAAAAAACTCTGAGAAAAATCTGTTGCTTAGAACACCTATTCAAAAAGAGTGTAAATAGGGCCCACTATGTATCTGTGAGCAATCTGAAGGGAAATAATGAGAAACCTATGTGCTAGATTTAGGAAGCAAAAACTGGAAGTTACTGTATGAGATTGGAAAAGAAAAACTTCAAATGTGGCAGATTTCACCTGGGTTTTTTTAAGGGAAAAAGTAACAGAAGTGGTTTTAATAGAGGATATTCTAAACAAAAATGACTGTTTCAAGTAGATCGTGTACTAAATGTAATCACACATATGCTTAGAAATCCAACTAACCTTGTTCAGGCTCATCCACCATCAGAGTAGTTCTTGCCTGAATAAAACATGCTGGGTTGACCCCTCTTGTGTAACACAAGACAGGATTCAGTTTAAGATTAAGATATCTAAAAAAAATAAAAATATTAGCAACAGGCTTGCAGTTGCCTGGTGGTAGATGTTTAAACATCATTTTAGACGCGATAGGGCCTCCTACTTGGACCTCCTTCTTCAGAAGATTTCCCATGACTTCTGTGTCATGCCTACCCATCCTTTATGGATATGCTGGATATCCTGGCACATCTCAGTTTACATGAGGCACCTACCTTCAGGCTGAGTTTAGCAACTGATTTTCTCCTGTAGTTCAAATGTAGACACCTCTGTTCACATTTCTTAATCCCAGGCAGAATCCTGGCCACATACCGTCCAGTACATCACTGGAAAAGAGCTGTGGTGACATTACCTCTGGAGTTCTAACAAAGCAATAAATCAAGCAAAAAGCAGAAGCTTTACTTAGTAACTGCAGTAATAATTGACAATAATTCAGCTGGAGCAATTGTACTGATGTGCAAGAAGAGAAGTGATGAGAGGACAGTAAAACAGAGGAGATATGAAGCAGAGAGAGTTTTGTTGATATTTTTCCCTAAACTACATGATTTTACAAAGAAAATATTCTCTAAAGGTAAAAAAACCATGCACTAAAGACCAGGAGGCTTTCTGTTGTATTTTTGTTATATCGTATCTGCCGTTCAGGTACGTGGACAACTGTGAAGACCAGGTGGCACTTGTGTGATAAAGTTTCACAGAGCGCAAAGTCCCTAGTTATTCATAAAAGAAACGTCAGAGAAATAAAGGTAGGATGATTGAAGGAAAGTAACAGAGATGTTCACATAAGAAAGTGTGCAGGACAGATGCATAAATATTATTAGAAAATTTCACAGTGAGTCCCTGTGGTGAAATGAGCAGCAGGTGCTGGGCTGCTACAGGGGAAATTAAGCAGGCAGTCTGAAGGGCAGATAGATACCATAGCCCTGGGACACATTCATTATAGCGGAGGAGATGTGAATGTTCCCTTAGCACATGCAATTACGCTCTGCTGATTTGAAAACAACTGATTTTATTGTGAAAAATAAAATAATGAGTGGCCAAAAAAGCTCTTGGTGTTTTCTGAGGGCAACAACTTTTCTGTGAAATGGAAACACCTGACAAGTCTGGAACTATGAAAGGAACACCAGACAAGTTTGGAAATGAGGTCTTCAGAGAAGGCATTATTCTCAGATTGCAGGACAGGAGCAGTGGAGAGTGCTGGTCAGACAAAATTCAAAAAACTCAGAGAAAGGGTTTCTTTTCTTCACAGAAGACAATAATTGAAAAACAGTAAGATTTTAATAACACTGGTACCTCTACATAACAAATATTTTGGCTTAGATTTTGCTTAAATGTTTCCAACACATTTATCTTGTAAGGTGGCAAATGAAATCCTGTTCCAGGGAAGGCCAAAACCTGCTCCCCCAGAGATAAATTGAGAATAAATTCACTGATCTCAGTGGAGCTAGTGTGGATTATACTATCGTGTCACAAAATGAACGTACAATTTGGCTCTTGCTCCGCTAAACAAGGGAACTGTCAACTTTATAAATGAAACCAGCTGCATAGCAACAGCCTGGTTTCCCTCATCCAACACACACTCTGCTTTTGATTTCCATTTGTATTAAGGAAGCTTTATTTGAGTCATTAAGCATTTCTGTATTAGCACATCTGCCTCTGACTACAGAAACCAGTGATATGGCTTCCAAAAGTAGCAGGCATATCAGCAGTGAAGGAAGAAAAGGGAAGATCCAGAACAGTTTTAAAACATTGTAAAATGTGTTAGTTATGACTAATTGTTTTAATCCATATATTAACTGGCTGAAAATACAAGACGAGATTCAAGATTTTATAAATACATCAAAGACTTCTGGTTACATCAAAAGACATTCACATTATTTATCTATTATGCTTAGGGCTTAAGGCTTCCTATTCAAACCAGTTGTCATTTTTTTCCTTTGAAGAGCAGATGCTCTAACAGAGCATTGATAACTTCAAAAGACTGCACCTTGTACGTGGAGTAGCACTTAGTAAAAAATTGATATTATGCTCTTCTTTCCCCATGTTGCAGAATAGAAACATAAAGCTAGCTAATACATGTTTTCAAAAACTCCATCACCATAATTTTAAAAAGAAAATTCCTCATATTTTGCCTCCTTTCAGCCTGTTGTATACTTATTTGAGAAATAGGAAAGGCCTGGATTCACATCTGCTTGGACAGAGGGATGAAATCATCACCCTTGCTCCAGTTTGTATTGCTAAGCCTCGTGCTATATATGGGAAACTCTATTGCACTCTTAATTCTGGGATGGTCAGATTGAAGAAGGTCAGAATCACTCACCTAAAGCTGAAATCAAGTCAGCGTTTTTGAGATCTTTCCCATAAGATTTCAGTGAACGTTGAGTTGATCCCTCGAATGCTTCATAAGTCAAGCAGAACTGAGAATTAAATCATAGAAACATCGCAAGGTAAGAGGAAACACAGTGCTTTTCACCGTCAGAGAATACTAAAATATGCATAGAATTTGGGAATGTGATTAATGAATGGGAGGCAATAAAGAAGCAAAGGAAGTTATATGACTGTAAGTGAAGAACAAACCAAGTCAAAACTTGCTAAAAGGGCAATCCTGCTAAGGAACTGTTGCTACAAAGATGATGGAGCCAAGCCCTCTCAATTTAAGGTAAAACAGAGGGCAATGCCCACAGAATGGGAGTTTTGTTTGGATATTAGGGAACTCTGGAAGGCAAGACATATGAAAAATGTAGGAGAGTAGTGCAGTGTTGGAACAGATGCCCAGAGACATTACAGGATCTCCCTTTCCAGAGGATTTCAAGACATGGTAAGACAATGTCAGCTTTTTGAGCTAGACGACTTCAGAAGCTCCCTCCAAACAGTGTTTCTACAACTGTATGTTTTGATGACTGAAGGGCACCATCTGCTTAGCATCAACATATATTTTTTTGGAATGAATCTTGCTTGCAATATGGCAATACTTTGTTCATGCTGAACATGAAAGGGCAGATCTGGTGTCCTGGGGCATGTTTGTAGTCAATATAAATCTGTCAGATTATTGGCATTTTGTCTGAAATTTGTGTAAAGCTTCCAGTCAGCTTTTCTAAGTGTCCTTAACACTTATAGAGAGGTTTCACAAGTATTTTGAGTTCCAGAAATCGCTCCTTTAAGCACAAATGGCAGCTGGCCTTGAGAGGCTTATTGGTTCCCCTAGCCACCCATAAGAATGAATATCTTCGCCACTGTATTTATTAGTGCAGAGAAATTGTTAATCTTAACAGGAAACAGTCATTAAAAGGAAGCATAACTATTCTGTATTTGTGTATAAGCTTCTTTTGTTGCCACTTTGACTTCTTATTAGAGTAGGTAACTACCAGCTTCACCTCTCTGCCGTGGAGTTATCTTGTTTTTTACAGCTTTCGACTAGAGCAGTTTGAATAATCCTACAATGTAGTCAATAATTTGAAAAAAAATGTTCTTATTGACAGACAGGATTACCATAAATACCTAGTGTAACCTAAATACATCACTGAGTTAATTTCTTCTCTAAGATAATGCATACATTTTAGAAAAGAATGCAGTCTGGATTTTAAAACTGCTGCTGCTGTAGAAACTCCTGTTATTCTACATAGCATGTTCCAATGTTCAGCTATTCTGGCTATTCCAATTTGGTATTGTATTTCTAATTTGATTTTATTTCGTTTCAGCTTCCATTCACTGTATTTTGTTGTATTAAAGATTATCTCTATATAAATAATATCTAAACAGTGCCACTTAGGGTAGTTTTCAAATAATTTATAAAAGTACACATTAACAATATGATATTGTCTCTTACGTGCTTGAAATTCTGACCACTGAATAAGAACACTAGTGTAGGTTTCTCTTCTGTCTATTATTGCAAGTAAATGCAGATCAAACAAATCAGAATGAGAAAAGAAATCAGTGAAAGTACAGTACACATATGAAAGCTCATTCCCAGGAGTTTATAATAATGGTAACATTGGCTGGCTAATTTTTAATTTATATCAAAAGCAATATTTGTACATCTAATGCAATTCAGTCAATTGGAGTTTAGAGTTTTGCCTGAACTATTTAACTCTTCTGCAAGTTTAGAAAGGGAGGATCCCAGAGGTACTTCTCCTCAGAGTGCTGAGCAGAATTTAACCCTCTGACTCATATAAAATTTGATGCCAATTGTATTCCTACATTCCCATCTCTCCCTCCCCTTCTCCAACTTACTAAGGATTACACGAGTTAAATGATAAGAAAGGAACCAACTTGGTTTGTTTAGGTTCCCATTAATGTTTGAAAGGAGCTATGGTTGGTCTTTATAAACATATTAACAAAGGAAATCCCATGGTGGAGAAAGTGTTATTTAGGTTAAGGAACTAATATAACCTGACTGTAAAGAAACTTATGCTGATAATTAGAAGACTTCTAGACATTATTATAGAGAAGATCTGGAATAGCTTTCTACTTGGAGGCATTAAGGCAAAAAAAAAAATCTAATTAGCTGTAAAATAGACCTTGATCAATTATAAACCCATGGGGTTAAATGATGTGACTGCCAGACATGACAGGGGACTGAACTCATTGGAATCCCTCTACTACTTCGATTCTTACTGGAGTATTTCAACCCCTCTCAGTTAGTTCTCCTGTATGGTCAGAATTCCTTGTGTGGAGCACTAGCTATATTCATGATATAAGTGAGAAGAAACAGGACTGAAAATTTCATGAGACATTTCAGTTCATTATATCACATTCCTCGTTGACCCACAACTTCCAGAGCGGGAGCTTCATCGTCCTTTTGCACAGCAAACTGTGCACTTCTCCAGCACTGGTGCATCTCTCTAAAACGGTGTTCGCTAGGTAGGTATAAATCTGTAGCTACACTTCTACTCTGTCCGACCTCTTCCTCTGCTAATGACATTATCAGCTCAAGACGGGTACAGATTTCTTTCAGTGATAATTTTCCTTATGGAAAATTCCTTCAGGAACAGGGAAGTTTCCTCTGTTCTTAAACCACTGCCATGGATACACATCCCCCATTATGGCATGCTCAGAGTATGACACCTCTTATTTGAGGCAGCAGGACTGTCTGTCTGCACCCTTACTGGCTCACATGTCCTCTAGCAGTGGAGAGCACCTCCAAACCTCAAGGATCCCAGGAACCTGTGACCATGTAGTTTTGTTATATTGTCCTCCACAGGGCTTATCAAGCATATTAACGGTAGCACCAAAGACATCTCTCCAGTTGCATCTGTGTGTCCAGCTGCAAAGGAGGCACATACTTTGAGACACCTTACAAAAGATAAAGCTTCCCAGCCTAACAAAACTTTTTGCATAAGACAGAGACACAAAACATAACATGCCTCTTCTAAGTTCGCAACCTGTGTTATATTTAATAGTTTACGTTTACTCTCTCTGCCATACCTTATTATATAGAATTGTACTCATTTATCTTTGTGAAAACCAGTCTGTGCTATAAAGGAAAGACTGTCAAGAAGTTTTTTATCCTTCACACTTTTCTTAATTTGAAGACACTTTTCATTTCAGGAGTTTTGAAATATGACAGAATAGGAATTTTGTCTTGTTATGTCTTAATGTAGTTTAGGTTTGGATGGACAACATTATCCTGGAAAGTGCACTGGGCATAGTATCCTTCAAACCGGCTTTAAATAGGAAAGGATAAGTAGGTAGGAAAAAATCACTTGCATTCTGTAACGCCTTGTCTGTAGATACTTGTATTCTACCTCATCAAATAATGAGGCAGATCACCACAAGGATAGAATAGATGGATAAAATAAAATAGCAGTTTAGCTGTTTGTGCCTTCTTTTACTGAACACTGCTTGGTTTTTTTTTTTCTGTTAACCAACTCTGATTTCCTTCTTGCAGCTTGCAGAAACCATTCATTTTAACAGAACATAAGCCACCCTAGAGCCATGAAGTTGAAGAGGTTACAGAATTTAATCAGCTTGTTTACATTATTCATCCTTTTAATTTTTAGCAGCCTACATTTTCTCCCTCATTCTCTCAGGGCATTATGGCAGCAGCAAAGCTTTTCCAGACAAAGCTGCCAAGCCTGAGCTTTCGAATGTTCTCCCTTCACAGCTCACGATGAATGCCACTGTGGTCTTACTCCAATTTAAAACAGGAACCATTTCAAGCTATAAGGTCTGTAATGGAAAAAAAGTTGAACTTGCTGTGGAATTAGGGTATCTCCTTGTTGTCTGGTAAGTCTGAATGGGACATATCCCAGGTGCTTCCCTCCTGGTATTTAGAGCTTCACATTTGTGGAGGCCCCGCTTTCCATGGAAGCTCTCTCCAGAACCCTCATGCATTTCTTACCTGTCCTGCTGCAGCTCTCCTGGACAAGCAGTGACTGTCACCACCATGCAGGGTTTACTCTGGAGTAAAGGGCCCTAGGGGATTTTATTATTCTTTATCGTCCCCTTGTAACATAGCCAACTGCCATGGCAGAGAGGTTTTTGGGAGTACAGGCACAGGAGAGAACACACTCACAAGCATAGTATGTAGCAAGGTCATGGGAAGGGAAAAAGAGCCCCATTATGGCTCCAGGAAGTGTAACAAGAAACAAGCAAAATAGAATAAGAAAGCATTGGAGAATGTCTAAAGAATATTCTTTAAAAGAAGAATTCCAGTCTGATGTAGAGATTTGGGATTTTGCAGTGCATAGCCCACGACTGTCAAAACCACGACTGTTTGTGAAGTAACGACCATCTGAGGAGCAACCTTCTAGCGCTTCGAGCTATAAAAGCTGCAGATGTCAGGAGTATCTTAAAGGGAAATAGCTTTAAGAATGAAGTGTTTGAAGAAATCTTGTTGAGACATACCACACTGAAGATAAATCAATGCAATCATTCCTGGAAAGCCTGGCTGACAAATTTCCCTATCGCATAGTTTGTGGGGATAGCATAAAATGTTTCCTGCCTTACTCATGCAAACATTTCTGGTAATTTCAGTAAGACCCAGACTAAGTCTCTGAATAAGGAAAATATAATTCAGCCAAGAGTTTTCTAGTGCTTATGAAAATTCCCCAGGAGTCAGAAAGAAAATTATAGCCATTTTAAGGCAGCCTAGAGTATAAGAGGTAATGCTTGCTATGGACTTTTCAGGGGAATTTCAAATTTGATATTGTTATTCTGATTAGATTCACCAGCTGCAGAGAACAATTTTTACAATACTGCAGTGATTTAAGATCTTCAGCAAGAGGTGATACGGTTGCATATCTCAGGCAATAAATACATATACTGGGGAGGCAGTTAGTTCAGCTGCAATACTACTGAACTACTCAGCAGATAGTACGGTTCTTCTGTGAAGTTTCTGGCCCTTCCAGCCAGTGGTGAATCAAAGCACTGCTTACGCAAACGAGCCAGTTGCTATTTATCCCATTTAAGCAACGTGACTACCTGCACAGATTGGAAGTGCGTTTTTACTGCTGAAAGTATTGCTCTTTCAGGACAAAGAAAATTCAGTCCACAAAGAGTTATCTGTTCTGTAGCAGCCTGGTGCCTCTAAAATGCAAGTTTCCAGCAGTTCCTGGCAGCAAGATGGATGTGGAAGACAACTGAGGGGAATGTTGGGAGGAGCTGGGCTCCGAAGAGGCCGCATGGAGAGAGAGCATCTGGCTGCGGGGAATCATGACCCCAGCCACTGGAAACCACACACAAGGAGACACTTCCCAGCACTGGCAGTCACATCCTTTCCAAGGAGATCAGCAGCTCTCGTTATGCGCTTCCTTTAGGACTTCAATAAGCATCGAGACTTTTCTTCCCATACACTGTTGAATCAACTTCAGAAACAGAAAATATTTCAGGACCCCTTGGGAATGGTCCTTCACTATTTAAGCAAAGAGACAATATTACTGTGGGTATTGAGTCCTTTCTTGGCCCAGTTTTTAGTTACATATAAACTTGTATCATGATTGTCAGTTATCCTAAGCCACGCAATACCAATTTAAAAAGGAAATAAAAAAAAAAAAAGTGGCATTGAGAGTACGATTTCCAAAGGTAATTATTTTGTTCCAGTCAAAATATTATATATTTTTCTAACATATGAGGGAGGATGAAAAAAGACAACAGATTTCCCCATGGCATCTTTCTGTTCTTCTGCTGCAACAATTAAGTTAACATGTCATGTCTGCTCTACATTCTAACAAGGGCAGATAGTCAGGATCCTAACCCAATTCGTCCAAGACCAAGAGATATGAGATGCTTGTTTCTATAACCCTAGAAGCGAAATCATTACCACGACTGAGATATGTCCTTAGTACTAATATCCTAGACCTTTTCTCTGTACCTATGAGCAGTTTATGTAATTCAATTTTCTTGTTCTATAACAATCTTCTTCTTTTTTTCATAGGATTGACAACCTGGTAACCACAAATTAATATGTACCACACAGGCATGTGTATATAAACCTAAGACACCATCAAATGAACAGGTAAAAGTGGAACCAGGTATTAGTCAATGGAATAAAAAAATTGCCAGAATTCCTTCTAATACCTGGTAACAGTTTTAATTTTTAGACCTTCAGACTAATAGCTTTAGCCTTTGAAAAAAAGAAACTATCTGCCCAAATAGTTCAGATCTAAGTGGAAAAAAAGAAAGTTTTGGCTCAGTCCTGATCATGGCTTCTAAAAGGATCGTTCAGCCTAATCCATTCTCTTTCTAATCTTCAGGAAGAACTAAAATTGTGGTGCCAGTTGTTTGTTTTTAGCCTAAATTTTTATATATAGCATCCAAAAATGTGTCTAGAAGAACTAACTTGACTGAGGTTAAAATGTTTTTCCTGATTTACAATGTTTGGTTAAAAATGCATTTAGGCCGATGCAAGCAAAGCAGAGTGTGACTCTAATTTGAAAAGAATTTTTTTAAAAAGTCAGGTAAAGGGAAATGCTGACAAGCCATAACTATCCCGGTGCTAGAGAGTAAAATGGCGTTAAATAATGTGCATATTTTGTGAGGTATTCTTTTTCTAATTGACAGTAGAAACATGTATGATTTGCAAATTCTAATCATGGCAATCACTGCCAGATCAGCAAAGGTTTATTTATAACTTCATCTGCATAAAGCAATTGCAGTGGGCTTGATCCCATCTGAAATGAATGAATTTACGGACTGAGCCCAATATTCAAATGCTCGTGTTTAGGTGTCTACCCTAGCCTCTGGATGCAAGTAAGGTGTTACAGCGAGTTGGACTCAGTATCTAGAATTACTTTTTGTGAGCTGAATAGGTCTTTAGGGAGGAGGAAAGCTCAGTTACCCGAACAGGCCTTTCAGGATTGTAAATGTTTTCTCTATTTTGACATTTTCAATTATTCTGCATGGCTGCAGATGCTGCTGCAGAAAGTCATAGGTTGGATCTGCCAGCCCCAAGCGATGAAGACCTCAGGTGCCCTAGGGCATCTCATTTGGCACTAGCTGACAAAATTTAGGTAACAGAATCTCACTTTTTTTTTTTTTTTTTTTCACTGTGGTTTCTAGAGTCTCAAGTCAGTTGCCTAAATAAGGGTGGCCTAAAAAGAGGCCATTGCAGAGGACTAACGATCTCAGGAAAAGCTACTCAGGTGTGGCGAATATAGTTCAGGTCTTATGGGTGACCCACACTGTGATGGCAGCTGGCAGACGGTCAAAATATCTTACCCTAGGGCATCTTAAAAGGCACTGGGTGCTAAGTTTGGGCAACTGAATAGAGTCATTAGTTTTCACTAATTGTAACAGGAGCACAAGAGTCTGAATCTGGAACTGAATTTCTGTCTGAGTCTTGTGTTTAAGCCGGTTATCTCCGCTTCCTCCACAGTTAGCAGAGGGAGATGCTTCCAGGGTCCCTTTCCGTAGACTTTTATTTCCTTGTGGTATGAACCTCTCAGCAGAAAAACCTCACCCACTCTGCATTGATTAGAGGTGGAGCCTGTGTAAAATGTACGCCGGAAAACAACAAAGGAGAGATGAGAAATATGCCATCTATATTGTCCATTATTATTTCAGCACATCAGCCCCTTCCCTTTGTATTGTTTCAGATAAGATCTACTGAGTTCAAAGGAAAATCTTTATATTTTAATGAGAACATATGTAGGTCCAAAGAGGATTCAACTCACTGAACTTAAAAGGAGTTCTGTGTAATAATATGCCAGACTGTTCTACTTTTATAGGCCACCTGTTATAAGTGAAATACTTCGTGGGCTTGTATTGGCAAATCATTGAATTCCTGGGCAATTGTAACAGAACCACATTTTGGTACTGAATCCTTTCACCTTTTTATTCTCATACTTAAAGTGGCCAGTCGTGTTCCTCTACAGTCTCTTACTGTCATTTTCAGAAAACCTCTGCACGGAAATGTAAATTTTCCTGCATGCGCAGGTCTCACTCTGGAAGAGACCCAGAGGTCTAGAGGCAGTATCCTATCTCTGTTTACTGCTGTTGCCAAGCTATAATAACCTATTTTTAAAGCAAGCATAATTCTACCCTTTAAAGCAATTTCGAGACAGGAACTGTTTTTCCACCTTCTAAAAATTGGGGTGGATGGTGTTGATAGTTAGTATTCACCTTTTTTAAACAAAGACACCCAAGCTTATTTTGTGACTGCTTCTCAACTATATTTTGATTATGTGCCTCCATTAGAATTAACCGTAGCAGAAAACTGGAAAAGTCATCTTTGTTTCATGTTTTTTACACCAAGAATAAAAACAAACCCAAAGGAAGATGTTACTTGCTGCAGAAAATTCTGGCTCCATTATCTGCCTAAGATTGCAGATACTATCTCCATAAAACAGATTTTAAAAAATATTATTCCAGAACTCTGGTACTTGAGCAGCTGGACAGTTTAGACAAAGTAATGTCTTTACTTACCTAAAATATAAAATTTCTAGGTGCCAGGAAGCAAACAAAAGAAATCAGCATATACTGCAGTACTAAATTTAAATTACTGTGCTAATTAAAATTCCTCTGTAATCCAGATTAGATTTCTTCTGATTTTACTATAAAAGTAGTGAATATCATCTGCATTTTAATACTAGTCCAGACTCATCCTGACTCGGTTGTGAAGTATTTTGCTGTCAGGAAGATTTCACACTTTTTAGCTGAATATATTCTCAAACCAGCAGTTCTTCAAGTGATTTCTAATTATGCTACGGTTATACTAGGCAAGAAGAACACATGGTTGATATCAGCTATATTTAATGCTGTTTATCGGAAAGGGGTATGACATCAGTGCATAGGATAAGGGCTTTCAGTGGTGTTTAATAAGATCAATGCTACAATTTACTGGGAAATTGAAACAAAGTTTCATGGCAAGGGCAAAATTCATGTAAGAATATGGTTGTGATTTTCTGAAATATGGAAATAAAATGTAAAAAAATACAGCAGTAACATCTGGGTGAAAATAGGCATCTTAACTTTAGTTTTCAAGAAAAGGAGAATACCTAATTTTGATTCACAGCAGATTCGTGTTTCAGCTGAAACTTCAGACTGTAAATCTCTTTTTGACCCTTTTGAATATGACAAAGGGCTTTGCTGGGGTGAGACAGCAGCTGAGATCAAAACTTCATTGTTATTTTCCCACAGTGATCATCTGTTAAGGACAGAAAGTGCCCTTGCAGACTGTACCACATGCCAGAAGGACAGGGCAAGAAAGCCCCCTGAGTGACCACACTCTGGGGGAGGATTCGTGGCAGCAGATCACCATACCCTGAGGAGAGGCTAGCGAGATGCCTTTCAGCTCAGTTACAGTATTCTCTTTGGTTTCACAGCTGAGCAAGGACCTTATAACATCTAACTGGCATCTAATGGCCTGATGTGAACTAAACCAGCATCAGTGTGCTTGTACTCAGTCATATCCCCTCCCCTCTATTAGATATTCTTGTATTGGTTCAGTTCTGAAAACTCACAGTTTGATGTTCTGATGTGGAAACAGAAACCAAACTAAATTGTGCAATGCTAGGAGGAAGAGCCACAGTGTGCCAGTTTGTCAGACTGCTGTATACTCTCTCAGCTTTTCCCTCATGAAGGCAATTTTATTCCTCTTATGAAAATATCCTCTAAATTGGTTCTAAACTCATACTTTTGATAACGTTGACATTATTTAATTCTTTACAGTTTGCAAAATATCTGTAACCGTGTTAGAGTCCCAAATGCTACATTCTTGACCCTGAAGGTTTTCTTTCCAGCACTTGAAGTAGTACAGCCCCACCTCCATAGCCTGTGCATTTCAGTTTTATCCCTCTACTTTTCACTTGCCAATGCATACAAATGACGGCCTAGGTAAACCTTTTCAGGATGCTAACGGCGAATGCTCCAGTTCCCACGACAGTGCTAGCAGGGTGCAAGGCTATAAGGAGAAAAGGAGGAAATTAGCCTGTCACTCTGGGAAAGCAATGCCTACTGATACAAGGAGCAGTCTAATCTCAGTAGCCTTTCTAAACAGTTTACATGGAAAAAAAGAACAACAAACAGAGCGAAGGAAGGAAGAAAAGGATTTCTGTTGTAAATTGACAGAAATGGCCGTATTGGGTTTCCGCTGATGAAATCTCTGCACAGCAAAGGGTTAGAAGGAATAAAGGAAGCTTTATGCTGCCTTAGGGTGAGAGAAAACAAGACATCATGATGAAGGTGAATATGTAAGCAAGCTTCTCAAAATTTCTATGAATATTTGGAGATTTACACTTTGTTTCTGGATGGGCAACATATTCACCAGTTTCTTCTTTTGGTAACTTTGATGGATTTTTTTTTCTGTACATGACTCAGATATTTATGAGCATCCAAAATAGAGATCATATACTCTTGTCAGAGAAGATAGCAACTCTGCTGTTTTAAATGCAAATTAAAAATTATTGAAGCAGACTGGATTCTGCATAACCATACCAGTAGTGTGCTAGTAAGAGCAAGTTATTTCAACTTAGGCCATACAAATAACATTTATAAATACAATCCAAATGTTTGGTCTTTACTGGATTAGCAGTGTGCAAACCAGAATATATTTGAGAAATCTCTGGAATAAAGAATATATTTAGTATCAATAGACTGCACAAAAGAGACAAACTTCTAGATGGCCTTTTGGACATGAGATTCATGTTCAGTGGGAAGATAATAAAAACCTGAAGTTTTAAAAAATACAAATGTAAAATTCCTTACATCATTCTGCAGCCACGCAGTTCAGAGATACATTAAAATGTCAATATTTGAGTACTGGCACTTATGGAAATACTAGTTCAATGAAGAAGTGAATCTGATTTGATGAATCAGATAACTGGTAACACACAAAGTCTAAGAGCTTAGTTCTTTAGTTTTATTTCCTAAAGCAGTGACAATGCAAAAGAAAGTATGAGGAGAAGACTTAAAGCTTTAAATAAGGAACATAATGACCCAAGGTATGTCAATTAGGTGATCTGCCCTCAGGAGGATGCAGGACCTGTGGTTACACAACATGAAGTCTCTGGTAGCAATCTTAGCTGCAAGTATTCCCATTACTATCTTTTCCTGAGTTCACCTGCACAGTTTCTTGAGTGAATAAACTGCGAAATCTGTTGGGGAGCCGATCAGATTAATATAATTAATATAATTTCTGGCAGGTTTTTAGAGTTTGGTTGGGTTTTGTTGGTTTTGTCGGGTTTTTTTTAAGTTCAGAACTGCAAAAACGCTTGTCCTAGGGCACAAGACAGGATTTCCTCCAGACACTACTACTGATTAACGCTTTGTATTATGAAATCTATTACCCTGTATGTGAAAGCATAATATTACAAAGCTGGTGTCTTGCTGATGAGAACAAAGACATTGCATGAAACAAATGCATTATCATTGGTAAAAGATAATTACCCAGAAACATTCTAAAGGTTTAAATGCCATCTTTGTCTCTTATCCTCAGTCAACCACCTCACATCCTTAAATATGCAATTTCAGTCAGTACTTCCTCATCCTTTACTGATCATAGTTCTGACTGAGCTTAACCAGCCAAGTTAATTTTAAAAGATAAGGTTTACATCCTTTATAACTGCGAGGATTTGTGTGGGGACTTCAAAAGCTTATTTTACAATTTGAAGAAAATTTCTGTGATATAGGCTTCCTCCTTGCATATCAGACATACTTCATCAGAAGTGATTTCTCTAGGCTGCTACCCTGCATAGCCAAACTGACCCCCTGCATCTCAGACCTTGTTACTGCTCAGTGGTTTTGGGGTTCTGGACATGACAAGAATGGACCAATAACCTGTTTAGAAATGTTCCTTTGGAAAACAAATTTCCTCACGTTTAGTCAGCCATCCTAAAGTCATGAGGAAAGTGTAACATAAATGATTTTATAATAAGTGCAAGGATTAAGAAATAATTATTATATTCAAAGACAGATCCACAGAGACAAGTAAAAAGCATGCTTGTTGACTTTGGATTTTGGTAAGCTCTGTAAGTATTTCCTACTGCTATTTCAACTAAAAAGCTGTCAACTGTCAGTGGGGATGCTTTTCTTCTAAATAGCATAATGCACAGAGGCAAAAGCCCTCTCATATATTTGATTCCATACAGAGCGACCCATTACTAAGGAATTCTTCCCAGCTTATGACTGATAAACTTTATCAATTACAACTGCTGGCTGACCACTGGAGTTTGACTTCTTTTCTGCATTGACATATTTTTAAAACTTGATGGGTCAAAGCCAAGCAGAGGTCTTGCCTATAAACACAGCTATGTATTGAAGATAAATAAAATGTCTTGCTAATGACTTAGTACTCCCAAGTGCTACTCACAATTTTCAAAGAACTACTGGCTTTCTATCAATAAGTTGAGTACTAACTTGTCTGTATTAATTTTCAACAAACAAATGGAGGTTTATATTCTTTCCAAGACAGATAAGTTTGTCATACTTATGTATTTATAATTATACACACCTACATATACAATTTCAAGTACCCATAATCTTTGGAACTCTGTTAAGGTCAGAAATAGCTTTTTGCAAGGAGTCTCAAATGAGTTTAGAGGTACATTGAAGTGTATCGAAAAGTGCCTGATACATTTTGGTTAATTACTTATTGCAATAATTAGACAAGTGGAAGAGACAATCTACAAATGCAGAAATTATTATAAATAGGCGGTACAGCAAATAAGAGGTACTAATTCAAACCCTCTGAATCACAATATGATGCAGATGCAAAATAAAGCAGAGCCAATGTATAGGAAGGAACAGATGGAATTCTTGCATCGCGGAACAAATCACAATAGGAAACGTCTGGAAATTATCAGGAGAAAAAACAAACAAACAAAGAGGTCCCCTTAAGCCCTAGAGCTTGCTAATCACAAGCCATTGGTTAAAAGCAAGTGGAAAACAAAGGTACCACAAGTATTATGAACAGAAATTAGTATAACTATTAAAAAAAAAAGGGATATGATAATATTTGATAGGTGCTATATTTTGGATGAAATATAATGTCCTTAAGGGGAAACCGAGCAATGTCAAGATGACATTGCATCCCCAAGGCATATGTGAACATGGCAGAAGTCTGATATTTGCAAGGGTCAATTAAACGTATCCTAATGCATTAAAACAACTAAGAAGACAAGGCAATGCAGAGTTCCAAAAGGGTCAAAGTGTTCTAGTTGTATACCTGGGCATCATAAGTGTCTATACACAGGAAACTAAATCTACATAGATGTGAGTGTGTCTAATCCACATGCAGTTCAGGAAACACGCTTGTTCCTGTCTAGGTGCTTTGCAAGGGCCTGGGTCTGTGTCTTCTGCCAGTCCTCTGCTTCAAGGCTCTGCTGATTAGCAAGGCTGTACCCTCTATGGTGCTACTTGTATGGACACCTAGTCAAGGTGAGCCACTGCACAAAGACCTGCTATGTAAACAAAATCCCTGTTTTCATTAGATTGGAAGAGAATAGTAGGAACACCTCTTTGTTCAGCGTGTGGGTTTCTCTAGAAATATCTTCTCTGGAATATCTTGCTTGACCCATGCTGTGAGAAGAGATTCTAGGTCCTCACTCTGCATTTTAGATCACTGTTTGAAAGCCAAACATCTAACATAAATGCACCATCTTGCATAACTTCTATATGCTTTAGGTCTTTACTGGTATTAGCCCCACATCATCTGTGGTCACAGAATCACAGAATATTTTTGTTTGGAAGAGACCTTCAAAATCATCTAGTCTGACCTTGTCCTTATGCAAAGACTTTCTGAATGGTCCTGAAATGCATGCAAAATGTTTTTGGGGTGGTTTTTTTTTTTGCTGCAGTTGCATGTTATATCATTTTGGATTTCTGTGTGTTTTTAGGATCTGCCAAGACCAAAGATGCTTAAGGAATATATATCCAACACAAGATATTTTACTTGAGCAAAAAAAAAGGTAGCTTTGAATGACAACTTTGAAAAGTAAATAAATTATAGTAGCTAAGATGGGGAAAATGTAGTTCTCATTTATATGGTCAAGTCCAATAGAACAGTTAAATAAATGAAGTTAGTCCTTCATTTCTTTACCAGTTTTATAGTTCACATATGTAAGATATGTCAGTCTTACAAGAATCGCCAAACTAGCCCTAACTACCCCTGGTTTAACTTGAATTTAAATGCTCTTTTTGTGCCTATTTATAGAAATAAAATCTCTTCAGGGATAGCTTATTATTTTTCTAACTTGGCATTTTTTTATATGTGTTATGTTTTAGACCATATACTTCAGATTTCTTTTTCTAATTTAGCTTTAGTGAAGTGGCAAGAATTACTATATAAAACTTTGCTGGAGGAAAAAAAAGTCTGAGGAAAATATTATCAGAAGCAAAGAAATGTGAAAAGTTTGAGATATGAACCACAGTCTGGGCCATACATTGTTCTCTTTAGCAAAAAAAAAAAATAAAATTGTAATAGAAATGGTGGCAATGATATTTTAGATTGCATCAATATTCACATGACCAGAATTCATTTCAGATGACTTTCTAAGTTTGTTGCGATGCTCGAGGTTATACACCATGCCGGTGATGCATTGTCATGTAATGAAGGTGGTTTGTCTATCAGATTGTTGTTCAAAACCACTAGCTGCTCAGAGCAGCCAGGGTAACTGTACAGTTAATATGGAAAGTAATGGAGGTATAAGCTCATGTTTCACAGACAAAGCTCTTTCACAGAAGAATGGAATAGCATATGTGGGTCTATGCTTTTATATGCTTTTAATTATACACTAGTGTTTTGCTTATCTTCTTAAAAGCTTTATTTGCCGTAATGAGAAATGGGACTGGGAATAGGAAATTTTACAACTGTTATTTTAAGAAACTTCTCAACAAACATCTTCAAATCACTCTGTTCCAGGGAGAGTTTGAAGATATATTTATTTCAAGATAGTCCCCAGGAACTGTTTGCTCCTGCTCTTATGGTTATTCCCAATGGGGAAGAAATGCAAAAATTATTTATAAGAGTTCAGTGAAAGAGACTTAAATATTCTGACAAAGGAAACCGCCCTAGAAATCATTTGTAAACAGAGTCTAAACAGGGAAAGTCTTCCTAGGACTCAAGTTAATAGATGCATCCATCACAGAGATACTAGTAACACTTTCATCAGTTAAATATGTAGAAGATAAGCAAATAAATGGGAAAAGTTGTTTGTAATTTTACCTCAAAATCTATACTCACAGATTCACTCACTGTGACAGTTTTCATTATGTCTTGGTATGATCTTTCTACTTGTCGAATATACATACATTCTTTTAAGATTTCTGGGAAGTAAGGGAAATTTTGTCCAGAAAGGAGGAGAAAAAAATGTAACTACACTAGCCATTGAAAGTGTCTGCAAATGATCTAGCTGCATGAGGTAGAAGCATTTAAATTCAGAGGAAGTTTTCTCTGTGGTTACTAATTTCACAGTCAGTGTTGGAAGTTTTTTTCTGTTCTTTTATTTTTCTCCTGACTATAACAAGCAATGCTTTAAGAAATGCTATGACATTGGAAAATAAACCCATTGTCATTACCTAGTCCTTCAACTAACCATCAATCAAGCTTCCCACAAAATTCTTCCAAATGTTTCTCCAGCTTCTACAGAAAGATCTGGGCTTGTTAAAACTTTTTGTTCCTTGCAGCATAATACTGTTAAAAATATGTCTGATTCCATTCCTTCAGCTTGTAATGACTTTCATTCCATTTGCAGGTCATCTTGAAACAGTTTTTTTGAGATGAAGATTCAGGGCATCATTTGTCATCCTTACAGTGGAGACACTAAACTTATTTCCAACTAAATGCAATATTACAGTAGAAGAGAAATATGCATCATGGGTTTTCCCCAAATTTTCTCTTCAGTCCTCACCCACAAAGTGTTTCACTGAATAGGGAATCCTGTCAGCTTCTTTTGATTCCCATTTGTATAAATACAAATGCATAAAAATGGAAACATTTCTCAGTGCAATAAAGTAGAATACTTACTTTTAATGTTTTTTTCTTGATTCTGTCAGAATTGTTTCCAGTTCACTGAGCAGAGGAGGGCATAAAAAGTAAGACTTATCATTGCCTGGTGGGCAAGACACTTTTATTGCACTGCTTCATGGGATAATGACTGCTTATAACAAATACCTAGCTTAATGGGAGACATTTGCCTCTGAATTGCTTAGGAGCTGGGGCACTCTGGTGACACACCGAGGTTCAAATCCCAATTTCAAATCAAGCAGAGAACCCTTGTTGCCACTTTGTCATGGAAGTGGATGTCTGTGAAGGTGAAAATCCCCAACGCTGCAATTGCCCCTGAATTTATTTGAGAAAACAATGACCTGCCTTAAGCTTCAGATGAGAGTATCTGTCAGCAGAGTTGAGCACGAATTGGTGTCCACTATCACAGCTGGAAGGAGCTAATCTGCATAATCAAACCTTCTTGGGGGTATTTCTACTGATAACCTGCCTCCTGGAGGGTAGGCTGCTGGGTACCACCCTTTCTCCATGAACTGAAGAGGCAGCAGATCACCTGTATGGAAGTTAATCATGCCATGAGGCAGCAGACAGCCTGACAGCATGGTCTGGCTGTCCCTATGCACTCAAATTTGTCACAAACTAGTCTTTTAGAGAATACTTCAAGCACTGAAGCTTTTGTAATTTGTTCTTTTTTTTTTTTTTTTTCATTACAGGCTGAAAGTTATATTTTTGTTGTTCCTGGTTTTAAAATGAAAAAATGTGCAAGATGGTCTTTGCCCAGATGAGGACAACATTTTCACTCTAGTGGGCCAACCAGCCTCTATTCGCAACTGAGCACAAGAAGAAAATGAAAACCATCGCTGTCACTCAGGAGAGGAGCTGCTGGTCGGACACAACAGTATTCCTCTAATCACTTCAAGGACCATCTAAGAATGACTTTACTGTTTTATTTAATACCCTGCTTGAGAGCAAAAGCCCCATACTGAGAAGCAGGGAGCAGATCATATGCTCTTCTTTCACGCCCACAGAGTCAATTTAGTTAAATTACAAAAACTGACTGACTGGCTGACTCCTTTGCCCATACTCCAAGCTGGCCAAACATGCTCCAGCTCACAAGACAAGTGCCCTGGGAGCTAGCGGGGCACCGTGTCCAAGCTCATTTATATTGTCACTAAGTGCATGCTACCTACTGGGCTTGGCCAGTATAAGGAGAGATGCCATCAGTATAAGGAGAGATGGTACAAGCAGAAAAGTATACATATGTTGACATGACAAATATATTTTTGAGTAAAGGCAAACTCTAAACACAAAACCACAAGATGGATGTTTTTACTGATGTAATGATTAAGTACACATGAGTTTATGAGATGTTAAGTAACAACACACAGGTATTTTTGTTGAAAAAAATAAATAAGAGCATTAAATGACAAATTATTGTCAGGAATAAGACCCAAGTTCCCAGCTAAAGGTACTGAGCAGACTCCATGAAATGCAAACCAAAAGAAGAATAGAAACTGTCAGACTCAATTAACAGGGCCTCTTACTGCCTGTGTTTTATGTCAAAAAATTATGAGACACGCACAGGGAGACAGCTGTTAGACGCTCAGAGATACTGTTACCAACCTCAGTAGGAAAGGTTAACGTGAACCATGAATCTGAATATCATCAGCATGCTTATGATAATGAAAACCATATGACACAATCAATGCTTCAAGGAGATTTAAATTTAATGAAAGATCTGAAAGGCTCAGGACACAGCTCTGAGGTTCAATGGTGCTCGTAGAGTTTACAACTGTGAAAAGTTTGACCAACACATGGCATCAAAAGGGTAGGTAAAGAGTGACACCCAAACCCCCTCCCAGCCCACGGAGTTTCTCAGACAACAACTGTTGAAGCGATGTCATAGGCAGCTGCTCAGCTGAGCAAACCTGAAGAAAATCCACAGAATGTGACTCAAGATCCTTGTGTCCCCACAACAACTGGCCTAAAAATTCAAATCCACCTGGTTATAGGCTAAACAAACGGTCAGTTTGAGACAATATATGGTAAAGGATGTGTGGAAGGAAAGACGATATAAGTAAGTGCAGGTTTTAATGAACTATAGGAGATGCTAATGACTTTATTCCAGTCATGATGGGAGCTTCATATCAGGCTTAGAATGTGAAAAGCTGGAGTCTGGTGTGAATCCAGAAAGACTCACTGAAATAATAAAAATGAGAATTTTAAACATGATTTTCTTTCCTGACAGTTCAAACTTTTACATTAGGCCTGTCTTAGCATGGATAAATAATCTTTCCCCATTCTAACAATTAATTCCCTAGCTGTTGGTCCCCTTACCTGACAGAAGCATACATTATTTTACTTGCAGACAATAAATGTATTGACATACTAATTCTGTTTTGAACTCAGATGTAGACTCCCAATAGGGAGGCTTAAAGTATGCTTAATTATATGTAAAGATTCACATAATTTAAGTCATGCATTGTTGTATGGCATTCCTGAATATTCAAAGGGTCAATAAACTTATTCTTCTGTTGAGACATATTTCTGTGACTGCATTGTTCAGCTCTGTCACTAAGATTTTTTAAAGGCTCTGAGGTCATTTGAAAGCTAGTCTGAGCTATACAGTTTAAAAAGAGATGTATAGGGACCAGTCATTCACAGACAAGGAAATGACTAATTGGACTGGACTTTACAGTGATATCTTTCAGAGATAATATTTCCTGTCAATGACTTTTAAGGACACAGAAGTGCTGAAAGAAATTTGCTTTAGAAATACAAATTCAGTCTCTCTGAGATAATATAGACATCTCTGGAAATCTTAGGATCCCCAAATAGAAAAAAAAATCAGCACAAAGGGTCCTTAGATATACTATTTAGTAATTTACACCCATCCCAGTTTGTAAAACATGACAGACAATTGACAATTTTGTGTTTGACTTGCTGCATATGTTTTTCATAGGTAAACTTCACAGGTAAGATTTTTTGTAGCGTATTGGTTTAACTGTGGATCCGTTGTCTTTGTTCTCTTGCTAATTCAGTGGTTTTCCCCAAAAACAATTTAGAAGACATATATGAGATATTTTTCTTATACTTGTAAAACAGTAAGCTGTCTTCCAGGAAAAGTCTTAAAATAAAAAAAAAAAAAATTAGAGTTTTAATGTAACGTGAAATCCCTAGAATATTTTCAGGCATATTTCAGTGGTAACTGGGTTGATAACTCTTACTGTCTCATCATTACACTACTGGTGCATCATTATAGCACGTAACAAGGAACAAGCAACTACTGGTCCTGGCAAACTTTGAGGCTAGTCTCACTTGCAAAAGCCTAGTGCTCTTATGGGTAAAGCAAGTCACCGCTGGTTGCATTTTTTTTTTTTTTTAGGCTCTTACTCTGCTCTGTCTGTGAAAAATGGCAGCTGTCATTGCACTGGAAGTTATTTACCATCCTAAAATATTTTGTTTGAAAAAAAGATTGCTTTTCCATTCTTCTGTTTGTGGAAATTGTCTTGGCTTACCTTCTTTTATTCATTGAAAACCTACAAGCAAGTCCCACAGTTTGGCTCTTCTGGCTGAATTCCAAATGAATTTCAACAGGACAGCTGTTGTGTCCTCCCCTCTTCTCTAGGATACAGTAGATAGGGTGCTCTCTTGATGTGCCAAGATGGCCAAATGTTCACCAGGGGACACCTGTAATTCCAGAGCCCTCTGTTTTGCTGTAGAAGTCACATAACCACTATAGTTGTCCAAATGAAGGAAATTGTTTCAGGCACTAAACCCTATTTTCCTAGAACACCTACTATAGAGGTATCTCCCTAAGACAGACACTGATGTTAGGATAACCAGGCATGAAACTCTGGCTAGTCTTTGGCATCATAGCACTGGCAGTGGCAAACTCCGTTCTGAAAACATCATCTGTCCCCATACGGGGTCTAGAGCTCTTCAAGCCCCTAAAGGAGCCCAGTAAATTTGGCTTCTGGGCTTTCAGGGATCGTAGCAACACCCATCACGTCACCATGTACTGGATGCCTGCCTTGTAAGATGTTTCCTCACATGCACAGGCACACATGTGTGTGCGTGCGTGCATGTGCTTTCACTTATTTAATAATTTATTTATATGCAAAAGTATTTTCAATATTTCTACATTATTAACCCGTTCTTTATACATTATGTATAGACAGAGGAGTAAGGACAAGACTATGAGTGATGTTTCAGCAGGTTAGCTTGAGTCCATTTCTCTGTAAGCATGCATAAAATATGTGATGGTGTGCTATAAAAACTTGGGAATTTTTACGGGGGGTGATTTGCCAGATGACCTGAATGGAGACTGAGCAAACTTTGAGGAACTTGTACAGCCAACAGGTGCAGCATTTGGTGCAGAAGGGTACATAAGTGGGGGGCAGAGACCCTGTACATGTGCTTGGCCACAAGACACTGTCCCCAGCACTCACTGGAGCAACTCCCCCTGCACAGCAGAGGTCTGGACTCAGAGCAAGCTCCCCCAGGAAGATGCAGGTCCAGGGCACTGGAGGGTGCCTGATGCCTCCTTCTGCAAGACAGGGTAGAGAGGCTCCTCACATGCAGCCCATGTGTGAGGTGGGAGCTTCTATGTCAACAGGGAAAGAGGCTGGGAGAAGAGTTCAGCAGGCTGCATAGCCTCAGAGATGATGAAAAGGAGATCCACCCAAGCTCCTCTGTGGCTACAAGAGGAGTCTGAGGGTCAGGCAGAGTCTGTTCCTATTGGTTTGAGAAATGGAGACAGAGTGACAAAAGCTGGAAGCTTCAAGCATCATGATTATGACTGCTTCTCCACCTGCAGGTCTGCATAGACCAAATGGGTTCAATACTCCAGCAGCAGCCAAGGGCCTGGGAGTTCTCTCCAGCCTACCACCGCAACCACTGAGACTGAGCCCCATAGCAGCACCTAGAAGAAGCAGCTGGTGGCACCAGTGGGAGATTCCCTCCTGTGGGGATGGAGGCCCCGTCTGCCATTCTGACCTGCTTTTGGGGCAGGTTGCTCCTTGTCAGGGGGTTGGAGGAAAAGCTGTAGCTGTCTGCCCCTTGGCCTCATGTTATTTTTCCATGTTGACAGTAGCAATAAAGCCAAGGGACACATGGCTACACGGCTCTCACAGCAATGGTGAAAGGCTTGTGGGTCTACATGATTTCTCCTTGATTTTGTCAATGGGAGGGAAGGGCTTCAGGAGGAGTGGATGGATCCTTCAGCTCAGTGCCTGGTTGTGCATCTTATGTTGATGAAGACTATCCTGAAGAGATAGGATCCAGCTGACCAAGTAGAGCAAAAGCACTTTTTGTCAACAGGCTGGTCAACAAGGGGAGAAAACTTTAAAGTAGGAACAATGAGGGATGATCATCCACAGTCAAGAGAGGAAACAGTAGACTGGATTGGTAAGTAAAAAATGCAGGGTGATGTGCACAGCAGAGACTTCTTAATCAACAAATAGGGACCAAGGAGGCCCAGCTCAAACGCGTGTATACAGATAAGGAAGCACCAAGAGAACAGCAAAAAAAAGGTGAACTAGATAAATGACCAGTGAGGTGGATTAAAAACTGGCCAAATTGCCAGACTCAGATGGCTCTGACCAGTGGCATAAAGCCCAGCTGGAGGCAAATCACAGGGGATCAGTACAATTACTTGTACTGTTTAGTACTTTCATTAACAGCCTAGGTATCGGGACAGGATTCACTCTCAGTAAGTTTGCAGGTGTTTGCTGCAAAACCAGGACAAATGGCTGATACCCTAGATAGGTGTGCTGTCATCCAAAGCGACCTTTACAGGCTGGAAAAATGGGCAAAGAGTTACTGCATGAAGTTCAGCAAAGACTAATGTAAAGTCCTGAGTTTTTTGTTCTGTGAGAGGAATAACAGGCCAAATGGCTGGGAAGTAGCTTGGTAGAAGAGTATCTGTGTGGTCTGGTGGACATCAAGGTAAACCATCATGGCAAAGGTGGCCAAGAGCATCCTGGGCTGCTTTAGGCAAAGTGTCACCACCAGTAATTGAAGGCAGTCCTTTGTCTGTACTTAGTCCTGGTGAGACACCTGGGAGTGCTGGGTCCAGTTCTGAGGTCCTCAGTAAAAGAGAGACACAGAGATACTGAAGTGAGTCCAGCAAATGGCCACAAATGTGATTAAGAGACTGGAGCATCTTCTATACAAGGAGAGGCTGAAAGAGCTGAGACTATTCAGTCTGGAGATGGGAAAACTCAGGGGGATCTTGTCCATGTATATAAATATCTGGTGGGGGGAATTAAAGAAGAAAGAAACAGACTCTGCTTGGTGGTGCCCAGTGACAAGACAAGAGGCAATGCATGCAAACTGAAACACAGGAAATTCTGTTTAAACATAGGAAAAAAAATTCTTCCTTTCAGGGTGATAAGACACTTGCACAGTTTGCCCTGAGAGGCTGTGGAGGCTTTGTCTGTGGGGAAATTAAAAACCTGACTGAACGTAGTCCTGAGCAACCTGCTCCAGCTGCCCCTGCTCTGACCATAACAGTTGGGTGAGATGATCTCCAGAGGTCCCTTTTGAACTGTCCTGCTCTGTGGTATGCCTGTTTAAGTCAAAAGATACTAACTTTTTTTTTTTAGAAATGTGGTCAGTCAAAAAATGTTTGTAATAAAGCCTTATGCCACATGACATTAATTTTGCACTAGAGAGATGTGAGTAGGGTAGGAGCTAACAAAAAATTATTCCCATCTGCCTTTCATCTAGTACTGAAAAAAGGTCCATGATATACTCTTAAGGCATGTTGTCAGATGAAAAGTAACTTAGAATTAAAAGGGAAAATGATGACAGATTTACACCATAGTTATTAGAAATCTCAACCGAAGCTGCAAAAAGCCACAGGGTAACAATGAAGGGCAGCCATTGCTGACAGTAGCTAGGTTTAGATTTGACACCCTGCAGAGAGGAATGACTCTTGGTTCTGAGCACAAGGCAGATTTTTTTTTTACTTCCTTGTGCCTATGGCGTGTCTCACTGGAAGAATGCATATTTGTTTCAGTCATTTCAATCAAGGTCTCAAGCTTGCTGAGAAAGTCCTTTCAAAATAGCAAAAAGGTTGTAAAAAATCAAGGAAATCTTAACCAATATTTGGAGCTACCTGAGTAGTTTTAATTCCTCATGATGCCAATAATTTTCTCGGTAATTATGGCTGATACAGTAATAAAGATAAATGATAGCCAGCTAAAATTATTTTGAAGCATAATTGTCTCCTTAAATCACACAAAGATAACGATTTGCATATGGCAAAATCCTGATATGTTCCTTAGTAGTCCTGTCATTTGTGCTGATTTCCCAACAATATACCAGCCTAATTTGGTTTTGGTTTGCTTTTAGATGCAAATATGAAAACAATCAATCCAGACTCTGATCATTCATGCCGAGGCTGGATTTGTTTTGTGCTGCTTTCTGCAGGACATGCAGAGAAGCTGAACAGAGACAAGCCTTTTTCTGTTTCAGGTTTAATACTCTTGGTCCAAGCTGCCCACGTGAACAGGCACTGGGTTTACCCTGCTAGAGAGACTTTCCTCCCTCTCAGCAGTGCCTGTCTCACAGTCAGCTTCTTGAAGCCCTGGGAAAAACAGATGGCCAGCCCAAATCTTCAGTCTCTTCCCGGCTCTTTAACCTCACACAACGGCTGAAAGACCCCAAGCAGGACCATAGAGGTCTTGTCACTCTTAGTATCACCTTGCTATATAAACCACCACAAAATGGGGAAATCTCTGTTCCTTGGGGCTGCTTGCTTTCTTGAATATGACCACAGTTTTTTGCTGGGAACACAAATGCCTTTCTATGCACATAAAGGGTCTGGCTGCATAGTTAAGGGACTAGCTAAGTATATCTTCCCTTCAGAAAAGATGATTTTGGTCAACAGCGTGGTGAATATGGGTATACTGTGTAGAAGATGAGGAACTGTGGCCTGTAGAAAGCTCTATGCATGACACATCTGTGTAAAGGTTTTCTGTGTGTGTGGACACGTCTGTCTGTCTATCTGTCTATCTATCTATCTATCTATCTATCTATCTATCTATCTATATCTCATCTATCTATCTATCCATCTATCTACCTACCTACCTACCTATCTGTCTACCTTTATCTGCCTGTATCTATTATTTGTATTTTCACCTCGGCTTAAGTATAGGGTGATCTGTAATCAGTAAAGGCCAGTTCCAGATGATACTGAAAGACCAAGTGTCTTTGAATTAAACCTGAGACCAGCTTGTTACAAAGAACTCTCATCTTACTTTTCAGAAGAAATAAACTAAATGTGACTGGAACTCACAGGGGCAGAAATCTTTCAGTTTCTCTGGTAGGTATTAACCACCTCACTACCCCAGCATAATGGAACTCCATCAAACACAATGAAACTCTAGAAGACCCTAGGATTATGTGAGCTGCCTCCTACAAAGCAGATTTGTCCTCTCTCTGACTGGTGAAAGCCAGTAGAAAAACAACTGTCTGCTGCTAATGGAAATTATCAACACCTTCTTCAAAGAAGCTAGCTTGTCAAGCTCCCTGAAAACAGACATAGGTTCAAAATGAAGAAGCAAATTAGAAAAGCCACATCACCCATGACATCTGCCATGACGCTTCATAACTGAGCTGAGCTGGTCTTCAAGGCACTCTAATATTGCTTAGGATAATGTATACCAATCATAACCTAAAGCTCTCCTTGTTTGGCTCTCTGCAACACCAGAACTGCAGAGCACGAGTTGCAGATTCACCACATCTGCAGTAACTGCCATTACTGTGGTTTTTATTATTCCTCCTTAACAAAAGCCAATGACTCATGGTAGGCAATAATCTTTCCAGCCCAAATGTTCTTTTTGCATCTTTTCAAAACATAAAGATAGTATTTGGGATTGTGATGGGACGTTACATGATGTCAGGCCCACAGAAGGCTGATGATGCTCTGGCATAGCCAGCAATATCATAAGATTGCTTTTCTCTCTGGGAGGAATCAGCATTTGGAGAAAAAGCTGCTGACTCACACTGTCTAGGCCAGACTTAAATAATGAACTAGCTGAAATACTGTACTCCATTTCCATGTTTTCCTCTATTTATGATACTGGATAGAAGTGGGTGTATTCGACAATTGGCTGGACAACTGATGTGGACAGTGAAAAATGTCTTATTTTAATTACCAGCAGTGAAATTAATCTCGTGTAGTTTAAGATGACTCAAAATAAAGCTGTGAATTTAACTAATCATCTAGACTCCTTCTGTATTCTGTGGAGACTTACAGAGATTTATGAAAGGTGATTCATCCCACTCTGGGTATTCAGTAGAGAGTGGAATAATCACTCTTCAGAGGTGTCTGTCCTTTTCCCTTGGCTGTAGTGGGAAGTTAAATGATTAGCATTTAATTGGTAGGCAAGATTAATCCCAGTTCATTTTAAAACTTCCCTTGCTATTTAATGCCTTCCCATGAATTCTGTAACATACTTGACTACTGCCTAGAGGTGGAAGTAAGGAGCGTTTCAAGCTCTGGAACACAGAGGCAGACTTCTGCCTTGTGCTAAGCTGCTGAAGCCACATGAACCCTTTATCTCAACTTTCTCTTGGGTTCAAGTTTGTGGCCATGGCTGGTTGGAAACCTGGGTTTTGCTTTTCAATGGTAACAATTAGCTGGGTTGTATAGAAATGCAAAGATACCCCGGGCAAAGACACTGCGACATGAGACTTTTGTTTTTTTCCCTGGGATTCTGTTACCTACGGGCTTCATGTTGAGAAGGGTGGTGATTTTCCTGCTTTTTTCAGGGCATAAGATTGAATCACAGACATTTAAGGCCATGACCTGTCTTGCAGGATAAGGATTAGAAAGTATTCTAGATTGAGACAGGATCTTTAAAATTATGAACGAGTTAGATGCCTGATCAAAAATGTCATATGAGAATGGCTGCAAATCACTCTACATTCTGCCTCTAGCCTTTTCTTCTTTGTGCTCTTCCCTTTCATTTTCAGGTCATGCAGAATTTTCTGTGTATTTTAATAACATTTTTTTGCCTCCCAAATTCTGCTTTCAGTGAAAATCCAATTCTACCATAATAATAAAATGAATTTTTCAATAGTGGTACATTAAATTGCAATTGTATAGTGCCAAGTTTGGATCATGATTCTTCCTATTTTTCTTTTTTGTGTAAATCTGGTTCTTCCTACCATCATTCCTACTACAGCACTGAGAAAAGTGAATCATTGACCCTTCCTAGGCGAGAGTCATGTAACACAGCTTCAGGTTTCTGTTACTGAGTTTTATAACACTAGTAATGTAAGAATTTATTGCTGATCTGATACCTTGGAACAAAATCTTGCCACTTAATAAAGCTATTAAGCACTCTAGATTTTTCCCACGTAAGAGATCAAACTTACAACATTACGCAAATTTCCCTGGCACTGCTAGTCTCTGTTTAATGTCATTGTACAGAATCGTACGGTTTGTCCATAGATTTTTATAATCCTGAAAGGTACTGTGTCTGGAAAGTGTTTTTATTACAATGCAATGCATCCTAGATATTACCATCAAAGATTAAACATTACTCTATCAAGGGCACTTGTTAGGGAAAAAACACCTGGTGTACATACAGCAAAGGTTATTATATTTCTCTTTCACAGTAGAGGTTTTTCAGTCTTAACAATGGACTAGCTTTTTATAGCTGTGATTACAGCTGAGACTATGACAAGCAGAGAGAGGTGCTCCTCTGTTTATTAAATTACCTGATGATTTAAATAGGGGGAAAAGACAATTTTCCCTCAAGAGCTATTTTTTCTTTTTTTTTTTTTTCTCCAAGCAATCATATCTGTAATGTTGAGTTCTAAAAACATTATTCTTCTAAGAAATTTTCCACCTCCATTGCTTCAAATATATCTGTTTCTCAAAAAAGGAGGTTTTGATTTGTTTAAATCTTGATTGTGTGTTTTCATGTGCAGCTGAAACCAGATTAGTTAAAAGTAGAATTAATGTAAAATTTATTTTTTTAAAACCATAGTTCTCTTACATTAATCACTGAAACAATTTCAATATAAAAACTCTCCAAGTATTGAAATCTTTAAAATCACCATGAGTGCACACTTAGGAGACATACTCACACTGTAAGGCACTGATATAAATCACTAAATGAAATTGAATTTTAATGCTCTGGGCTATACAACCTGAGATTGGCTCTGGAAGGCATCATCTTGAACCCGGCTCAGTGCTGCTCCTGCAGAAGTGCTGCTATGGGTCTGTGAGCCCTCTCCTAAGCTCAAGCAACGTGAGCAAAGAAAAGTGAAAACAAGAATGGTAAGGCACTACCAGCAGTGAGTTGGTAATGGTTACTCCAGGACTTCAGAGGGAAATATTGATGTGAAGGCTGTAAAACCGAATGATGGTAGGAAGTAGAGGGGCAGATAGTGGCAACTCAGCAAGGCAAAGCTTCAGCCACACAATGAGGGATGGCAATTCCCTGCCTGACTGATGGCTGCAGCATCAGCAGAGTCGCCACTGAGTGGTGGGAGTGTTACTATACTTATTAGCCAATAAATACATGCCTTGTACTCACAAACTGCAGACAGGCCTTCCTCAAATCTTTGCACAGGCTGAAAGATGCCCAGCTGATAGGTCCCCCATTACAGCTATGCTCCGAGGGAGCTGGATCTATAGCTGACATCCCATGGCATGTCCTGCCTGGCCCTGGCTAGCAGCTCCCTCCCCAATCCTTGACCCAGCCTGCAGGCTGCCCTGGCACTTTTGCACCCAGTGTTTAGTGTCCTACGAAAGGCACAATCTTACCCCCTCTTATTGCCACGCTCACAGCAGGCTCGTGTGTGAAGGGTGAGCCTCCAGCTCAGGGCTTGGCCTCCAAGGCCACCCTCTACAGAAAACAAAGAAGCAGTTAGTCTTCCTCTCTGAGCTTAAAACTATCAATCCGACTATCTAGATACCTATCTGCATGAAAATTTTGTTTATGTAAGCAAAATATTAAAGGCAGGTAACAGATAGTGTGAATATATACATATTCATTTACTGAATCTATGCTTTGATTTATAAGTGGACTGGGGTAAAAATGTTCCTTGAATGGCTTAAGACCCCTCATCAAGGTCCTGCAAGAACTTTCTCCTCCTATTAGACATATCTTGTCCTATTCTGACTTTTCCCCTGGAAAAGTGCTACTGAGCACTTCACAGGGTATGAAGTGCTAACTGTGCAGCATCTGGCTTGGAGAGACTGGAAAAAAGATGAGGAGCCTTCTGTAATTTGAACAGCTTCACAATGAAAATTATGAGATTCTTAAAAACTGGAAAACTTGTCAGGTTAGAGCTGTTCATCGTTCATGAATCACAGCATTGACATGCCTTTTCAGTCTGTAATGTTAAATTAAAATTGATCCTGAAACAAAAATTGAATAATTTTTGAACTTTATGAATGCATTTTTTCATCAACTTCTTCTTCTCACAAAAAAAAAAAAGACATCTCCAAAGTAAATGGGAAGTTGATTTAATTTCATTTTATAACTCTGGAAAAAAAGTGTGAGACTAAAAATTGGTAACATTTAAAAAAGAATATTTGGAAAAAATATTACGTCTCACTGCCAGAACCATTAAAAATATTGACTTTTTAAAGTACATTTATCTTGTTTTTCACTTATGTCGATGAATGAGATGTTAATTGATAGAAGCATGAATGTGTGTATGGCTAGAGAACTCTGGAACACCATCTTTAAGCCTGCCACAGCTGGAACGTATATGACTGCTAACATGGGATTTATGTTGCAACACAGAAATTCACTTCTGCCACTTTGCCTCCTAACATAATAGTTAACTTGGGAAAGTCCAAAGTTAACACATCTCTACAGCTTCCAGACCCCTGCTGGCTTGTATATGGCCAGCTTAAAAACTGGGCATTTGCCAAGATAGACATACCTAAAAGAGAACATAACTATATATGTAACGGGTACTTGCCACACAGATGGTCTCCCTGCTAATGCTGAAGGTAACACGTTGCTGTGGCGAAAAGAGACTAGATTGCAAAGTTTAAGAAAGGGCTTTGTGTGAACCTCACTCACAGGTTTGACTGTGAGGCTCAAGCAAACAATTTATTGGAAATCTAATATGCCGCTAATGCAGGTTTTTATAGATACAATGGAAGAATACACTATTACAGTCTAAAAGCAAGGATACACTATAACAAACTGGAAAGCATGCTATATATTTTATATGTGTTTGTTAGTTAATCAGCTGTGTTTACAAACTGACAACATGCTAAATATTCACTTACCCCTCCAGGTAAGGGCTCTCAAAGCTTGAAAAAGTCACCTTGGCTGATGTTCTGACCAAGGGGTAAGGGTCTTCATACAGCTGAGCATTGGGACTCCCTATTTTTAAGCTAAAATTTAGGACTTTTGTCCCCCAGTGTACATAACTGATTATATGGTTGTTGGCTGAAACCCTCCAGGTGTTTGTGGCGAAACTATGCCTGATCAGATTGTACTGGCTGTTGTCAGCTGTTATTGTCAGCTGACACCAGCACTGAAGCTCTCCTGGCTCTCTTTTTCCTTACTTTCTCAGGAAGCCGAATAGTGGTTTGAACTGACTCAGGGCATACTATTTGTTGAGGAGTTTCAAAGCTTAGCTCAGTCTTCAGTTTTCTGCGTGGTGCAGCATTGTCCTGGTTGGCCTGGGACATATGGACAACTCAGGGCTGAGTTATCTACACAACTCCCCATGAGTTGTCTCGTCATAGATAAGGACACAGACAGACAATCCAAGGCTGTCGCCTGCTCAAACCCCCCTGAGTCGCCTTCATGCCGTAGATGTTACTGAAACTTGCTTATGAACTGTGAGCCAGAAAATAATTACCATCATTACTTGCCATCATTAATTTTGACCCCTACACGTGTGTGGCTCATGGGAGACAAGCCCCAAACTGTGAGAGATGTCAGAGTGCATGTAGGTCAGCAGGAGCCTGCAGCTGGGGCTAACACCCTGGCAGTGGTACTGCTGCAGAGCCAAGGGGGCTGCTGCAGAAGATGAGTTTCCCCCCAGGATTCTCCAGGCTGTAAGAAGATGAGACAGTCCGGCAAACAGGGATCTGGCAGCTGCATCCTGAGCACATATGTGGCCTCTGTTAGGGGTGTGGAAAGGACACTTTGCTTTTCTCATGCAGAGGTCCCGATCCTCCACCGAACACAAATCCATCTACCCTCTGCAACATCTGCAGAGAGCAGCACAGAGGCAGCACCAAACCTCTGCACACCTCCAGCCGTTGCAGTAAGCGTCCCGGGAGCAGAGAGGTCAGATCTGGCCTTAAATTAATAAATCATTCATGGAGGAATTCATACATTCTGCTATATGCTTCTTTAAGTATGATAAAGGGCACCTGTTGACTTCTTCCATGGAAGCGAAAATAACTTCAGTTAACTAAAATCAGCTTCAACTTCTTCCTTATGTGTATTATCTTCTTATTCTAAGATTCCCCATTTGCATCATCATACTATCCTGATTCTCAATGATATGAGGTGTTTCTTTTTTTTTTTTTTTTTGTCATATGTTCTCTTTTCTTCCTTGATTAGGCTAGTGATTTATTGTATCCACTAAGGACTTTTCTAAACTCAGACCAGTATATAAGCCCCCTTTCTTTGCTTCCTGACTTTTTTTTTATATTTGAGAAAGCCTCAGTAATTCAAATACAAGTAGCAGTGCTGGGAATGGTTTCTAAGTGACTGTAATTACTGGTGCAAAGGTGGTTAAATAGAACTACTGTTAAGTCTCTTATGAGGAGAATATAATAAAGGGAAAAGATTCTCCTCCTCCTTCTCATTATACATAAAAATAACTATATTCTAAAATGGCAGAAAATAATAAAGAATAAAAAAAATGTTTTTTTTCCTGGTAGCCTGAGTCTCAAAATGCTATGTCCAAGTGGGCCTACCAAAAACAGCGGATTGAAGTTCAACATTAACATAAAACTGAATGAGCAGAGATTCCATTAGAGATTAAAATGACAAAACTAAGGTCAATTAATTTAGGTCAACCAAGTAATGATCCAGTTGTTAACTATGGGCCATTTTCATGTGTGTAGAGTACATTGCCTGCTGCTCTGGAGAAGCCATGTCTCTTATAGATCTCCTAAATATCTCCCATGCACTGAGGTTTCTAAAATGGCACTATATATTTATGCTTAGGTACTAGTCACTTATATGTTGACTTTTAGGTGTCTTATTTTTGAACCAAACATCTCCTGTAGTACCTGTTTCCTCTTTCATCTGCTCTGAAATTTGTTTTATACTTCATATAAAGCTGGAGAGAGTATTTAGTAGTTTTTGGAAAAAGAATCACATAATTTTTTTTAGAATAAGTCATCATTGTCAGCTTTTTATGTACCTGTTCATGTAGATTACATTGGTAAACACCTAGAAAATAGCTTCAAAATGAGTAAAAGTTAACACACACTGGTCAAGGACAAATATATATGACAAATCTTATTTCTGTCTACAGTATTGTAACCAGTTCTGGGAAGAGACAAGACTTGTCACATAGTTAGCACTCAGTGAAGCTTCTGGCACTGTCTTCTGTGACGATCTTATAAACAAACAAGGGAAATGTTATCAGACTGAAACTACCACAAGTAGGTATGAGTCCTCAGAAAAACTCTGCTCAGAGAGTAGCCTATCATTAAGCTCATTGTCACAGTAGTGGCACTGACAGAGTACTCCTCAGAGGAAGGGAGAGTCTGTCTCAGACTGAACACTTCTTGGTTAGGACCCAGACACCCCAAGGAGGTGGAACAGAGTATATATTTATTGCATTTGCAGCTGACAAAAAGCCAGACTGTAAATTCGTTGCAGCACAAAACCAGAAACAAACACAATCCTAATAAAACAGGATTAAAAGCAGACATAGTCCCAACAAGGTGACAAGATACTGGAGGTAGCTCTCCTGAAGAGTCTACAGGGAGTGTGATGAGTATGTTATTTAACATTGCCATGGTATCATGAGAAAGGCAAGCACTATATTGGGGTGTGAAGACTTGAAAGAAGATTGAGTTTACCCTTCTGCACCAAATAGATGCTGAAGTCTTGCACTTTATTTTGTATCCAGTTTTGGACACTGCTTTTGTAGTAAAAGCAATGTATAACAATTGAAAAGAATCCACAAGTGTTCTGGTTTCATCTGGGATAGTTGATTTTCTTCCTAGTAGCTAGTACAGTGCTCTGTTTTGCATTTAGTGTGAGAAGAATGTTGATAACACACTGATGTTTTAGTTGTTGCTAAGTAGCACTTATCCTAAGTTAAGGATTTTTCATTTTCCCATGCTTTGCCAGTGAGTAGGTGCACAAGAAGCTGGGAGGGATCATGGCCAGGACAGCTGACTCAAACTAGGCAAAAGGATATTCCACACCATAGAATGTCATCCTCGATATAAAAACTGTGGGGAGTTGGGCAGGAGGGACTAATTGCTGCTCAGGCATTGGTCAGCAGGTGGTAAGCAATTCCGTTGCATATAATTTCTCTTTCTTGGGTTTTAATTATCTTTTTTTTTTTCCTAATGTTCCTTTTCATTATAATAATAATAATAACAATAACAACTATTATTATTTTATTTTATTTCAACTATTAAACTGCTCTTATCTCAATCCATGAGGTTTACTTTTCTTTTTTTTTTTTTCCCAATTACCCTTGCCATCCCACATCGGGGGGGTGAGGTGGGGGGAGGAGTGAGTGAGTGGCTGCATGGTGCTTAGTCACTGGCTGGAGTTAAACCAAAACCACGAAGCAATACAAATGATGACAACTCTTGAAAAACATGATTTATGGGAAAAGACTGAATCAACTAGAGACTTTAAACCTAAACTTAGAAAAAAACCCAACAACATAGGGGTTGTGGTATCAGTCTTCAAGCACAGGAAGGAAAACATTGCCTACCTGCCTTGGCTGTCAGAATTAGTTTTATGTAAGCTCATTCAGTGGGCCCATGTGTGCTCCACTTGAACCTCTTTATTGGTCTTGATACGCCCCAACAGCATAATGGAGTTCTACATGTACTCTGAGAGGGACATGCTGTATTCAGCAGTCATAGCACTTGGGCCTGGCCAAGTCCTCCTTGGGAGAGCTGATGGGACACCAGTACAGGACTGCAACAGTTGCAGGCACACTGGATTCGCCTGGAGTATCCATTGACTAAAGTGATTATAAAGCATGCTAATTTAAGAAATAATTAACTGTGTATTATATCATGCCCCTGCCAGGAGAAAAGTGTAGAGTTTGTAAAACTTGTGTTGTAGTTGGCTCGTGTACTTCATAATGTTTTCATTTTTTAGGTAATAAAAGGTGACTAAATAGACGTGATTCTTCAAGCACGAGCTCGATGAGCAGTTCTGAGCAAGTTTAGATACAGTAATTCTGAGGCAAGACTCCAGAACCCTGATGGAAAGCTGTCTTTCAGCCAAAAGTGAAACTAAACATTTTTTTTTATACTGCTGGCTGGAATTTGTGATTTGAAGATAATCCCAAAACTATGCTGATTCAGAGAGAGAGAAAAATATTCCTCTGGACTTCATTTTACTGATCTTGAATACAACTCATTAATCCTAGTAGATACACTTTGTTCTATCCCTTACCTTTGCACCTCTCCAAATTTAGCTTTGTTATTATTACCCTTGACTTAAATATTTCTACACTACAAAATAATTTTTCTCCAGAACTGTTTCAGTTCCTATAAAATTATACAGAGGAGAAAGCTTATATGAACAAGGAAGAGTAGCTTGGTTTCAGGGAGTCACCTTGATCTAATGTGAGGGTATGAGGCTGGGAGCACTTCCCTTATCCTTGCCATGAAGGGTGCTATCTTTGGTAATAAAAAGTCAAGCAAATCCACTCATGTGTTGACCTGACGTTTTTCCTAGCTACAGCTTACACTGTTTTCCTCAAGGCTATCACTGGGATAAATTTCTGGAAATCTTCCTCCAGCTGCTTATGCCCTCTGGTTTTCCTTCAATGGGAATTTCTTAGCAACGCGATGATTCATAAACAAATTACTAGTATGTTGACCATTATCTTAAATTGAGGTTAGATACGATTTAACAACCACTCTCAATTTTGTTGAGCTCGATTCTGCCCAAACTAAAATCATTACTGAAAGTCACAGGTTTACTTTAGCAGAAATTAAGAGGTAGAGTTAACATTCTTTATTACAAAAATCAAGACACATTTGTACAATCCAAAACTTGCTAATAAATTGTCATTTCTTTTCATAACCGCAATTTCCTTAGCTTGGTAGAAGAAAATCACTGACAGATGGCCAAAGCACCATCTTTTATAACTCAAACCATCTAGATTTCACATTCATTTTTATATATATCCCACAATACATCTGCAGTATCTTATTCCAATAACTAAACATCAGTTCATTTACATTTACATAAATTCCATATTTAAACACAATTTGGAACACAATAACCTTACAAAAATTTTGTAAAAATCCTTTTGAATTACAGTGACTATAGTTACATTTCATTAATGTCTTCAATAGTGAGACCTCACCAATGCCTTGGCAGAACTTACTCATCATCCAGCATCAAACTTCCTCAACATCCTTCAGACATATTCCATTCCAGCAATTCAGCACAAAAACATCCATTGTTGCTTTTAACCACTTAATCAATGTCTGCTTCTGTGCAAAAGACAAATTAACTCTATTTCTGCTACATCAACTCATGAAGCTCCCATACCTAGAGTCTTCATAGGGACACAATACCTGTCTAGTTATATCATTTACCAAAAACCTCGATAGGGTTAACTAGATACGGAAAAAAAAGTGTCTCCGTGTTCCCACTGTGCTATTGGAAGGGACCAGGGTCTATAAGGATATAGGATTAATTCCATACTTGTATGGACTGGGAAATACCAAAGACTGTAGGGTCCTGTTTGCACATGAATCAAGATTATAGGCTGACTGAGTTTTAAGCAGCAGAAATGAAGGAACATTTTGTTCAAATTGTGAAAACTAACAAAAGTGATGAAGCAAGTTGCCACAAACAGTGAAAATAAGTTACAATTTAAAAGCTGTCTCCATTTCAATAATCATGGATGCTACAAATTACAAAAGTAAGGAGAAAGACTGTAACTTTATAAAAGTTTTTTATGCTGTGTTGTTACCTGCTGTTGGATATTTCAAATTTGATGAGTAGAAAAGGAAAAGAAAATGTTCCTAGTTCCTTCTTTCTTGACTTGTATTTCTGTTCCTTTATTTTCTGCTGCTGCTTCTGACTCTGAAACCCCTTAAAATGATTGACTAATACAGTTTCACAAGCTATTCCCATACTCTTTGTAAACAGAAATTTTCAGACTGGTCCCTTCAAAGCACACTAGACTCTCAGTTTTGTCCATATTCTCCTTTTCACTGTGACTCAAATCCCATCAAACCCCTCTTTGCCAAGCCTCTTCCAAAATATTTGCCTAGATTGGATGATTTTCTGTTAGTTTTCCTTAGTTATACTTCCTTGAGTACTAATCCTTTTTCCATCAGAAATTTCTCCCTGCAGAAACACTCAACTTTGACTTGAGCAATTCTTTTTGTATCAGCCTGAAAAGTATCAACAATCTTCACTAGAACATTTCTCCATCCTGAGTCATTTCCTTCCCTTTTACAATGAACAAATAGTTAACAATACTTTGCTTGCAAAGGTTTTTTTCAACTGTACACTCTATTAACCTCAAGGATGAATCATACCTCACCACAGCATTATTGGATAAATACTCCTGCTGTTTAGAAATAAATAAACAGAAACCTCTGAAAGTAACCTATACAGTGTAGAGAGGAGAATCTAAGATAAAATCCTGGAAAATGGATATTTACATCCATCCACAGAATATTTTTCTCTCCTCATTAAGATTTTCTGGACTGTAGCCATCCAAAACAATCTGTCATGAATACCAAAAGGACTCTCAGTTATTCTTCAGAGAAGCAGCCCTATTTCCTTTGCAGAAGATGCAAATAAATTACATAGTAAAATAAATCCATTCGACCTCAGCTTCTGACTTAAATGTTAAAGAGCCAGCACTTCTCAGCTCTCTCTTATACATTCCTTTTAACTTATAATTGTTGGCTACTTTTTCATTAGAAGATAATTTTACTGAGTAGTTCTTGATGTCATGAACAAAATCCATTTGTCACAGGTACTCAGAGTTTTATACTTGCACTCTGTCTATCTTATCAATATATGCTTACTATTATGAGGAATGAATAATGCAGTCGTGTGAACTGGTACCTAGTTGTTCTAGCTTTGATACAATCTTACAGTTGATTGTGGAAACTATTAAAAGAAACTTCATGAATAATGCCAGAACAATGCTAATTATTAATACCCAGCTTTTTGCAGCAATGGATAATTTGGAGTCTAAAATACTTGTGGACATGATCAGTGCAATATAATGGCCTCAAGCACATATAATCTCCGAGATGGTTTGTTCTGTGGTCAGACAGATGCACTTTCATTCATTGACGTTGCCTGGATGGCCATTTTACTGAAGCATTAATATAAATAACTTGCTTTAAAAAAGCCCATGGGCTGAGTGCCTAGAACAGGCTTTGGTTAGAGGAGATGTCTACATTTAATATGACTTTGACTTACAATATTCCACCTTGTTCATATTTAAGAGGCGAAATCAGGGCTTGACTGAGACCAATGAAGAATTTCCTGCTTACTTCAGCACAGCAAGGATTTAAGTCATAAGCTGTCTATAAATTTCTGTATTATATCTGAAGAAATGGATTTACTCTATAATCACCACTATAAAAATGTCAATATCTCATTTGCTAAATATATAGGGTGATAGTCACTTGATTGGCCTTTAGTTATCTAAAAGGCAGGTATCAATTAGACACTAGCTGCCTGTGTCTCCTCATATTGCAATGGTGAAAGATCAGTCATGGAGTGGGATTCTTCCTGTTTTGAGTTAGTTTGTTAGGATATTTGTGATGAATAGTTGGTGATGCTCTTTGCTTTCCATTCGTTATAGAAGATGCCTAGAAAATATGCTTACGCCTAGTATTTGGGCATTTAGATTGAAGTGCGATTAATCTCACCCACAAAGCTTTGTATTTTTGTTTTTGATGTCTATTCCCACATCTATATAAAATTGATCACTTTTTTTTTAATGCCACGTCTTTCTTTTTGCAGTTAGTAATACATGAAAGCATTCATTACTTGATGATAGTTCAGCCTTGAAACTGGCTAATGGCCTATTCAGAATCAGCAAGGTTTCTTTCTTCTTCTTGCTGTTGTATGAAGTAATCTTTATTTCTATAGACCTAACCATCCATAAACAGGTTGACTGCATTTACTCTCATGTCAATATAGATTTTTACTTAAAATTATTATTCTCCTTTCCTGGTACTACATCTAATTGCATGTTTACAGACACAAGAACCTTATCTCCATACAGTCATCAATTGCTAAAGAAACCACATACACATCTTCCCTTCTAACCTAAGCTCTCCATCAGCTTTCCTTTCTCATGATCCTTTCCCTTGTCCTGTGCTACTTAATATTACCTTTCTTCACTATGGCAGACCAGAATTTTGTAGTCTTCCAGATGAGCTTCAATGAGGTGCATGCATCAGTTATTTCAGTCTTCAACTTCTATTTCTATCTTTCATTATCAGAGTTCCAGTCATGATAAATATTCCGCTCTGTTTCTGCTACTATTATAATACCTGACTGAAAATACATCAGGCATGTCAGTTGTAACAAATAATAATTTTGTACACACAGGTTTGGTTGCCTCTTTCTGCACTGTCTTCATTTTGACAGTGAAGACCAATGGTATGAGCCCTCATGCAGTGTATTTTGGCAGGTTTTTCTTCCCATTTGTCAAATTTTTAAGACAGTTGGGATAAAATTATGGGAAAATGATTTTCCACTATTCAAAATTAACTGCGAGGCCTGCCTGCCCACAAGCACTACCAAACCTGAGGCATCAGGTAGCAGCTTTCCAGGCCTTGATGGAAACATGGAAAAATGTGTCCCAGCCTTTTTATGTAGACCTTCCTATGAGAATGAATGCCACTTAAAATTTTCTCTTCGAGCCTTTTGGACATGCCTTTATAACATGTGTCATCTTCATACCCTGTCCTGCAGCAAACTTCCCTTGCATTCATTGACTGTAGCAGAAGCTGGGGAAGCTATTGGAGAAATGTCTGAACCTTGGTAGTGGAGCTAGCTTAACTTCTATTCCTGCAGTGTCAGGTTTCTTAGTCAGAGGAGCCCGAAGAGACAGTTTCATAGCGTAATTCTCTTGGCACACAAGATGTGGAGACAAGGGCCAGCTCGTGGTCTCACTGTCCCTGTTATGTGAAAGGCTGGAAAAGGATTAGAGCTGAAGGCCTTTGGAAGCAGGCTTGCCTTTCCTTCTGCTTTTGAGGAAGGAAGAAAAATTGGGCCAATGGGAGCAGTTTTATGGAAAGTTGTACCCACACACACCAACCCACCTTTCAGCATGATTTGCAGTGCTTTTGAATTCCATAAACAAATTAAAAGTTGTCAGGATCTAGGGCCACAGTACACCTGTGTGCATTAGAAGCAGCATAAGTGCTGGTGCTTTATACCAAATTCATAAAAATACTTTCCTGTCTCTGTAGCAAATAGCAGCTTTGTAGCAGCTATGGAAGTCTATTCCCACATCTACATAAAATTGGTCACTTGTCTTTTTTTAAGGCTATGCATTTCTTTTTGCAGTTAAAAATACATGAAAGCATTCATAACTTGATGGTAATTCAGCCTTGAAACTGGCTAATGGTTTATTCAGACTCCAAGACTGGTGAGAACTCTGTACTTGTTCTTATTAAATTTATTCGCCCTTAGAGATTTTTCAAGTAACACTAATATGGAGCACTGACTTCATAAGAACAGAAAGACAAAGTGTTCCTGTTCCATCCTTTCCATGGAGTGATGCAAGAAGGCAGCATCAGGATTTTAGTAAGAAATGTACTCAATAGTTTTAGTACAGTTGTTTGAATTATTGCTTGTGAATAAATATCTTTGTTTTTTTTCTGTTGTTCTTTTTGTGTATATCATTGAAAGGTAGTGGAATTTAATCGGTCCTGCATTTTTAAGAATATACAGCATGACATGGGGCACTTTCTTAATGATACCTCCCGTTTGTCTAAATGAATGCAATGTAGGAATGCTATGGCCCAATTGTTAAAATTGTTTCTCACCTCTATCCTTTGCCATAAGCTGCTGATATTATATCATCACCAATGTTTGCTTTCAAAGTAGTTTGATAAAACCCTAACAGTTAAAAACAAAACAAAACCCCAAACATTTTCAGCTCTAACAGATGTTCAATGAGATGTGGGTGTAACCTAGTGAACCAACTGAGAGATCACAGTCACTTGAAGAAACAAAAAGGATATGTTATTATTTGCATTAAGGAACAAATCTCCATTTGCTAGTTTCCAATTCTGGGCTGGGTCTACCACTGGTTGTAAGAACTAGTTGTGATTCACCAGAGAGGCCTTCCACCTCTTCCCACACCCACAAATCTGGATGAATCTATTTAATCCTAAATTTGGCCATAACTCCTACTGACACAGACAGGATGACAGAAATACAGATCAAATTTCCCCCTGGCAGTGGGAGTTGTTCTCACTGTGCTAGGACCACCTTCACACCTGCCATAGGTAGGACTGTTTCCCAATTCCATAAGGATTAGACCTTATGCTTCTCAAAAGAGACACATATTTCTTAGGCTGGGAGTTACTGCTAGAGAGGACACACAATACTTAAAAATGAATAAAACCAAAACCAAACAACAAACAAGCTAACATTACTGAGGTTGAATAGATGCATTATTATTGAAGGGAACTTGTTCCAGGGTTGTCCTAAAATAATCTATTTCTCTGCTTATGCTCCTTAATTGAATCTCATAACACTGTTTTAATTAGAGAGAAATGCTATTAAGCCCAGAATAATGAACCAAATAATTCAGTAATCATAGAAGAGTGACAGGCTTATCTGCATTCCTTCTTGAACTTCAAAAATATTCTCAACTTTCAAAGCCACCATATTTCATTAGTATTTGACTTCTCATTTTGTTTTCTGTGAGCCTCCTGAAAAAGGTAATTTTCAAGGAAATTAATTGAACTTTTAAAAACACACACCTCTTGCTAATCTGTTATTCAAAATCTGAAAATGAGACTGAAAGCAGAAAACAAAGGTGAATAAATGGAAGGATAGCAGACAAAAATAATTTAAAGCGGGATAGTTTGTTTTCCATATAAAATAAAAATGAAGGAGAAATTAAAAATTTTTAATGAAAACTTTTCCATTCTCTTGTGTGGCATTTGGCTGTCATTTTTTAAATATTTCAGTGATATAAGCAGCTATAGCTTTTTTTTCCCTGTTCAATGTCTAATATGCAAAACACAAAGTCTCCATTTGCTGTCTTTCAAAGGCTTCATTATAAACTCTTCTATGAATTCACCGATTTTCAGGAATACTCCTAATTACTATGTGTCTGTGTGTATTAAAATGAAGTGAGGTAATATTCCTTGAGAGGAAACATCTCTATACATTAGAATAATTATATAAATTAGGACAAACAGTTAGAGGAAGTAGATTACTAACCTTCTTTACTTGTTGTCCATGTCTAATGGAATTCTGAGAACAATAGGCTTATGTTGCAGTATTATATCATAACTTACATATCTGCTGTTCTCATGATTTTTATAAAAGTAACACAGCACCTGCTAAGAGAATTGTTCCCACACTGCTTGGAGGAAACAGCAAAGCATTGCCTGAACAATTCACCCAAGAAGAATGTTATTGAACCATACATTTTAAAAGAACCATACATCTTAAAACACACCTGTGCTGGACTTGGGAAACAGCTCATGAGAAACTGCAGCGCTGTGAGCAGCTAGTGTGCTTTCTCCAAAGACATGATTTAAGAGGAATGTTAGCTATTTGCACCAAGGCTCCTGCTTTACTTGAGTTTGACCCTGTGGAAAACGAAGATTCATGGGCTTGTACCTACCTCTATGTAAATTAGGACTATCTCCTTTGAAGTCAACAGATGTAAAAATCTGGGCGAATAAAGGAGAATCAAGGCCTGAGGCTGTCATCCCTGCCCTGCTGCTTTTATTCAGGTTAGGATTTCAAAGATATAATTGCAATATGTTTATCCTGTCATTTCGGAATGTGGATTGAGGCTGAACTGTAGCAAAAGGAAGAATAGGTGCAGACTTGCTTTGCAGATCTGCAGCATGGAGCCGGGGCAGGTTTCCAGCTGTCCTGTTGCTCTGAATGATTTCTCTCAGCACTGCTCCAGAACTCCCACTTTTTCTACCTCTGTTTCTCTCTCAGGCAGTACTAATAATGACACTGTTGATCACACTGTGGTAGAAGACTTCATGACTTTCTAATACATTATCATGCTTCTAAACCAGACCTTCCCCAGTGCTGATGGTATCAAGCCCCTGTCTTGCCTATGTAATCTTTGTGAAACGTAAGAGTGTCTCACCTTGAACTTGTATCACCATCTGTGCTAGAGTTCCTTACTCAAAGCAAGATTAATCCCAGCTGGGAAAGTTATATACTTGGTCCCTGTCTTAAGCATCAGTCCACACTTTGGAAGTGATGTCGCAAAGGTCACGGTTGTAGCTGATGTGTTCAGTGCCCTGATACAGGCATGTGACACAGCAGGGCTTGCTAAAATAAGTAACATGATGAAAGATTATATTACTTTCAGTCTTACTACCATGGGCTGCACTTCAATCAGAAGGCTAATATAAAAAAAAACAAAAACAAAAAACCAAAAACCAGAATATTCCACTCCAAGAGTGTAGTTAATGCAAAAGCCTACCTCAGAAGAAAACACTTGCACCTGTGCTGTTCAACTCCCACATGAATGACAAATCAGTCTATGCTGGCGCAAAGATTTATGCTCATGGATGCCTTAAGCCTCACAGTTCAAACCAAGAATCTCATCCACATTGAAGCATCACTAACATCATCACACTTTAGTCTCTTAAAGTGCTAAATCAAATGTAGAGTTTCTTTTACTTCTGAAAACACAATAAACCCAAATAACTCAGTACAATCTAGAATGCTCACCGTTGGCACTTGAGAGTGACCATGTGAAGAAGACAAAAATTAAGGTTGAATTTCAAAACAGTATGCTAATTTCTAAGTGGGCAACCAACCCAATAACACAGGAAAATACTGCATTTTACATTCCTATATCTTAATACACACTTCCACTACCAGAAAGATCAGTATGTGAAAAGACATTAGACATAGTGTTACAAAAAAATTGCCAATACATCACTATGTGAGCAACCTGTGCATGTTTTTGGTTTATCATTGACTTCCCAAAGCTGCCCCATTGATGACCTTCAGGCCAGGCATGCCCTGGCCAGTTACTGAGATGGTCCAATGTGTACTTTCTGTGTGGGTCCAGCATTTCAATCCGAAACCAGAAATGAAGACAGTGATTCCAATTAAAATGAATAGCTTCAGTTTTGGTGATACAGATAAGAACCATTAGCAATTCTCACTTTGCTTCAGTATTTGGGCTTATCTGCAATTTCTGCTGCTGTACCTAAAACCAGAATCTGAGAACTACTAGGCATCTCCTTTGTCGTAATAATTAAGAAATACTTATACTGTGTTTGATGTCAAATAATAGTTTAAGGAAATCTCCCATAGCCAATCGTTATTCATAGTGCTATAAATGCTGGCCATCTCAAAGTGAACTGGTTAAAGAGCTGACATTTTAATTTGTGCTATCAATAATGTCCTGTTGTGTTTTCTAACATGGAAAGAATATAGTCTTTGCAATTAAGATGCAGGATTAAAACAGATGTTGCACACTGCTGCTTGGTGACCTACTATTGATAACATAATGAAGAACTTGCATGTGTTTTCACCTGTACTTGCAGATTTCCAGCTTTTCAGTGCACCCACAACTAAGGGACTTTTATGCTCACTGGGGATCTCTTCGCTAAGCAGTTGACAAAGGAATAACCAAAATGAATAAAGAACAAATGCGTGGCAGGCAGTGCAACAACTTTGCTGCTCTCTGAAAGCCGGTAATGGGAAACTACAGTGGGTTGGAGACAGTCCACTAAATGATTTATGACATATAGCCCACTTCTGAACAATTTTCCCCCATTAGATGTGCATTAATACATGGAAGCCTAACACATGGAAAATCTTACCTGGTCTCAGAGAGAAAAAAGTCCCCCACACTTCCATTACCTCACACTTTGACTACTCTGAGCCAATGGTACTGTCTTGTAAAGAGATTGTGCTATAGTTTGCTCTAACTCTGCTGAATCCCAACACCAGTTTTAAATACACCTTTGAGACAATCATTATACCAACACAAGCTTTATCTACTACATTCATTCATTGCTTGCATCTCAGCAGACTATTCCTCAAAAATCTGCCTTTGTTAAACAAGGCATTATACAACGCTACCTCATTGCTAGTCACAAAACTTTCAAAAATCAGGGAAAAGCCCTCATCTAAGACTGCATGCTACATTAAAGTACCATGTTTTATTTTCACATAAGGATTACCATTCCCCTAAATTTCAATTGATTACTATGGACCATGCAAAATGCCACAGACCACAGAAGTTACATTTTCAAATGCATGTTTTTATTGATTAATCAGGCATTGAATCAAGTATTGTAAAATAAACAGATTTTGTTCATTAAAAAATGTCCAGAAGAATACCATTTATAGCAAACTTGTTTCCTCATAGTCATACAGAATATGAAATAGTTCAAGAAACAAGCAAAATATGAACACCTGACTAATTACTATCAGTTTATTTGTGTATATATGTATGTATGCATATACACAAATTAGACACTATATTTGTTCATATAGTGGTGTGTGTGTACCCATACATATGTGTACATATATACACAGATATATATGCACAAAGACAGAATTAATAGTCCACTGGAGAAATGTGGCTTAGCTCCAAATGAAGTATTTTGTGTTAAAATAAAAATGATACAAAGCCTGTAGATAACAGACTATTCTTCTGCCATTTGCCAAAACCATGATCTGTCCTTAGACTCATGGTCTATCTTTGCAATGAAAATATGTGAGAACATTTGGGGTCTTTCCAAATTCATGGTATTACTTCCATCCAGATCAATCCCTGACAACACTGTATGGTCAAACACTGAAGAGTCTTTTCAGTTTGCCCACTACTGAAATCAGCATCCAGATTTAATATTTCTGGCAAAAGAGAAGATACACAGCCTTACTACATGCACTTTGGTAATATACCCTTTATTTTTAGGCAGAAACTTGGCAATAATCTTAGACTAAAACTCCTTTCCTCCTGCATCTTTTTATCACTGTTTTGCATCAGTCGTCTCCTTTCAACTCATTATAATAGTTTCATGGTGTCGCAGCCACCTCCCAAGTATCCCAGACCAGATCACCTGGGCAATATTAATCAGATTGTATAAAATGTAATGCCTGGGGATTTATTTTTTATTTTCATTTTCAAGGTATACACTTCTTGATTATTAAAGACACTATGATAAACACTGCAGTTCACTATATGTACATATATTCCCTTATTTATGTCAATTCTGAAAAGATCAGTGACTCCTACCTGTGAACCATGGAATGCTGCCCCAGATACAGTCATGGTAACAGAAATGAACTGCCAGATTTTTCTCCATTTAATTCAGCAGTTAGCTGAGCATGTAAAGGAAAACCAAAGGAACATAGGTAGGCATTTATTTTCTATTGAGGAAAGAAATAAAAACCAAATAGGCATGTAGGTATTCCTCATATTGCTCATAAGTTTTCTACATTATCATAGGGTAAACTGTAGTACAGTTTTGTACCTGGAGAATCAGTATTTAAAAAAATCTGAAGCTGAGCTTGGAACCATTTTATTTTGGACGCATTAGTGAACAAAGTGCATTAAGGGATTCTTTTCCAAAGAGCGCCTAAAGCATGGTTATAAATCACTGACCAAATCTTTTCTTAAAGATAATATTCAATTTGTCCTCTTTCTACACAGGCAGTTTTTCACCACTTGCATAGTAAGAACAAAACTGTTCTTGTCAAGTTGCCGTATGCCTCAAGCATCTCCCAAAATGATAATTTATACACAACCATTGTAGTAATTACAAAGGGCTTCTATTCTTTAGAAGGAAAAGAGAAAAAAAAATGCACCTGACTCAGCTTTGAGATAAAGTAGAAAGAATCTCTACTGCCTTCACTGAAGTCCATCCACCAACACCAGGATGAACAAACAGTCTGCCCGTGCAGTTTTCTATCACTGCTAAAAACTTGCTATTTTCTCCTCATTCACAGAGAGAACTGTGCTTTCCCAAAGAACCTAGGACAAGTATAACTATGAGCAAACTCCAGCTGCAGTGTTTCTTCATAGAGCACATGTAAAACAGATTTCCATGCTTTGTTATAGAGGCTACGTAGTCTATGACAAAGAAACATTTGTATTTGATTTAAAATCAATGGTAAAATGGTGCATGTCTCACTTCTGAGTTGTTGGCTGAGTTTGTTATGTTGAACCTTGTAAAATCAACAATAAGCATTCACGTGTCTACCATCAGAATTGTGACATCTTCTATTACAATCAATCCTTACACGATGCTGTGCTTTATGAAATTAGTCTACAGTCAGACCTTGGATTGGCTGCTCTCCTCCAGTGTTGCTGATTCTCAGAGATGGTATCAGTCTTTCACATCCTCAGTGATTCTACAATGTTTCCCAAAGACGAAAACGAAGCACTGGTAGATGGGAATGTTGCCATCAATAAAATAAATCACCAGATGATTTATCCAGTCACATTCTAGGAGATATTCCACATGGTTTTTATGAACAGAGAGAGCACTGCCCTGTGAACAGAAGTAAATTAAACTTTCTTCTTTTGCTGTGTTGGCTAGCTCCACTTCCTTACTTATTTTTTTTTTGTTGTTCTTTTTGGCCTGCACACTCCCATGTGCAAAGTAGGAATTAGGAAATCTCGCAGTCCATAAGACTGGTAATGACAGCGCTAATATTGGCACAAGTAAAACCTGCAGTATACTGACTTGTCCACTGTGCAGCTTTCATCCTTCCGATTTCCTGCTTTTATCCACTGTAAAATAAAATGATGTAAAGGGCTGTTGAAACTTTAATTAATAGGACCATCAATGTGCAAAACAAATAAGTCATTTTCCCAGGTGTCCAAACCAGGCTTTCCCTTCTCTCGCTCTCTTTTTTTTTTTTTTTTTAAACTTTTTTTTTCTATAAATAATTTAGAAATCTTCCTGTAAGAGACTAAATATAAAATCAACCAACCAAAACCAACTTCAAAAGAAAGTTCTAAGATATTATTAAAGCCACTTATTGTCCTTCCATACAAAGCACACAGCAAAGAGATATTCTTCTCTTTTCAGTTCTGGCTGGATTTGGCAGCAGAGGCCAGGATGCCACACAGTTCACTCCAGGCAAGCTCCCATGGGCAACCGCCCTGGGAAGATGCGTCGTCCTACCTTTTGGCTTTTAGCAGTCATGCAAGCTGCTCGGAGGAGTCTAGGTGGTCAGGGATAGGCAAGCCAGTTATAATGGTCAAACATTTATTCCACACAGTGAACGTGGGGCACACCGGCTGCCCAAATGTAATGTCAAAAGTGTAAAGGTGTAGGGAGTTCAAAGCATCATAAAAAGCAAGGGAACCGTTGTCATAGTCCAGCAGAATCCCGACGCGCCGGAGGTGAGGTGCAGGCTCAATGGGGATTTCTTTGCTGTTGTGCCGCACCACCCATGTGTTATTGCAGCGGCAAAGCACCCAGGAGGCAGAATTCTTTCCAATCCACTCGTGCTTTGGTGCTGACTTGTAGGAAATACCAATGGCATACCTGCAAAACAAAGAAATAACTCAAGGAAACAAATGCTTCCTGCCATGTTTTTCTCTCGGTGAAGCCAAATGTTAGTCCAGAGGACTCACTGGAATGCCCCGGATTCTGCCCGTTAAGCTCTAATTAGGTGATATTTCACCACAGTATCTTTATAGGCTTAATTAATAATTTTCAGCATCTCTCTTTTGGGTCAGGAAAACTTTATTGACCCCACTATTGTTCCTAGTTTGGCTGCTATGGTAATTTTTTTGAGTACTTGTCTCTGGTATTCAAAAGAAAGATTGTTCAGTACTCAGCAACTCAGAGTTTAAATTATTGGGCTTCAAATTTCCACTTCCAAACAGATAAATACAGAGGAATTCATTGATTTTAAAATACACTGCTATCTGTCAACTAATTGGATCTCTCCTTGTTTCTTTAATTTATGTCTCAGAAGAAAGAATGTAGAAGTAAACATCAAAGGACACATTAAAAAAAAAAAACATTTTTGCCATTCCCAAATATGTTTTTGCCAGATGTTGGTGTGGTTTTTAGATTCAAATGAGTAGTTTTGAGACTGGATTTTGGGCCAAGTGAAGGAATTGTAGGTGAAGACATTTGCTCTAAAACCATAATTTATGGCAAGATGTGCAGAATAAAAGGATTGTGAAAATGCTCTCATTAATGGACACTGAGGACAAATACTTGATTTCTCATATATTACAGAAATTTAAAAGTTCCTCACGTTCTAGAGACACTGCAGTATTTGTTGGGCCTTCAATCACCAGAGATTAATGTGCCAAAATTTTATGTTTCCAGTCCTTAGCGCTGTCACAGGCAAACGGCATTTATCTTGTTTGAGACAGCGGGCCTACCTGAAGACCTTACTGATTTTTCCACTCCATTAACCTCCATCATGAATGTTGTCTTTGAATCCCAAAGGATGACATCTCTTCCACTGACAAAAAGACCCCTGAAACTCACCCCTGTATGGTAGAGAGGATCATCCAGGAGTGGAGGAATGCACTTGTCTGTTTCCTACCCCTTGCTTCATACCGTGGGGCACAGACCTACAGCTCGCTGCTCTGTGCCTCCTCTCCAAGAATCAAATCTGACCTCCACCCCTGTGAAACTGGATCATCAAATTGTCCTCATATTTATGTTTTTTCTTACCAAAGGATGCTAAGATCTTTCACATTGTGTAAAGAAATGATCATACTTACAAAGTTCACTCTGTTGAATAAACAGGATGAAATTTTCTAAACTCCTCTATTCACTAAAATCTTAAAATGTACTGTATGTATGTGGGTTCAAAAAACAACCATCCCCAGCCATGGAGTAAAAGTCCTGTAAAGGCCACTAAATATAAAGATGCTCTACCTGTCAGATTTAGTTCCAGAGTCTAAAAGTGATGGGGATTGGGAAAATGGTCTGACAAACTACGTGCAAATATGGTTGTCCTACTCTTGTACTGGCCCCCACGCCTCTGTTACTAGTCTCTATTACGGAAACTGTGCCAGAACCTGCACAGTGTGAATTACTGATTCTTTTCACATATATTTTTATATACTTACCATGTACTCCCGCTTATAACCACTTCCCAGTAATGCCGCCCGCTGTCAATGAACACATTGCCAGCTACTCCATAGCTCCCTTGGCTTGTGAATCGCTCTGGTGTATGACTCTTTTTGGAGGATGTTTCATCACGTTCCACTGTTAAGTTATCATGAGACACTTTCAATTTTCTATGAGCAGATTTGGGGTCCAGTTTGAATGGCTGGCCTAGAGACACCGAGACAAAGATGGCAGAAGAATGATTTGTCTTTGATTTTGAAAAGGAGAATGGATTAGCGAGCCTTTAAGAAGCCCCCAAGATTACATAATCATATTAATCTCCTCCTCTGAAGCGTTCTTGAGATAGACTAACCTATTCTGCTCACTGCAATAGTTAGTTTGCATTGTCAGTTTACTGTCAATCTTATTGTGCACTAACTTGCCCGTGTCGATAATCCCTGAAAAGAGCCCTGCATAATCATCACACCCATTATCTCTGACCTAGATGTAAGCTGAATATTCTAATTCTTGCATGTAATTGAAACCAATATACATGCTAATAAAGGTTTGAGGGTTGCTTTTTCACAGCATATTAGATTTAGAATAAACCGTGTTCTATTAATTCTCTGGGGATAAAGCTTCACAATAACATCTTCATCGTTACTACAAAAAGTACGATTTCAAATCCCGCAAAATGAGTTTGAAAATGAGAAGCAGCGCTAGCCTTGTCTGTTTGCTCACTTACAGCTTTATTTATAATAAGCACAGTCAACAATTCAGGATCGCTTTGGAGGGGTGCCCGTGTGGTGTTGGATACTGTGCATTAAAAAGAAGGAAGTGAACTGTAACTTGGTCCAAATAATATGGTGTAGAAACATTACTGAGGCTGTTGCTCTTGGCAAGTATCTTTGGCTGTAGCACAAGGTTTGTAGACAATAACAGGAAGCTTTTTGGTAAACCAAACCCTGTAGATATATAAAGTTCACCATAATTCTGACAGGCTTGTTCATTGTGTCAAAAAGTGGAACGATCATTTAAGTCCACAAGGAGACAACTAGGAAAGCATGATTCCGTAAGTGGTCCAGCAAAGTCCTTTTCCCTTCTTACTGTCTTTCATATCAAGGGGAAAAAAGTGTTAAGAGGAATATTTGACAACGTACAGAAAAAAGAAAGGTGCACTTTCATGAGGTCTGTGTAAGGTATCGACACATGTACTTCAAACAATATGTAAATTATCTACTTTTGCAATGTGTATTTAGTTATGTATCATGACCAAGTTTAAAAAAACCCATTGGAAAGTATCTGAGGATACATTTTATCGGCTTTTCCTGACCGCTTGGTAGCAGTAAAATACCTCTGGCCTGCCTCTCTAAGTGGTTAGTAGGCTTTGCATGGCTGAAGCAGTTATCTGAGGGATGTCTTTCGCTGTACTGAATTGTATCTGATCATATCACTTCTCACAGTCACTTGAGAGATTACTTTTGTGCCACGTTGGGTCACAAAGAGACAAAACGATAAAAGACTGCCATTTTTAGGTGAGCCCTCTGGCTGTACACTTGATTGTAGGTTACCAGGTTTAACAATATGCAGATTCTTGATAGCAGATGTGGGGTTTATATGAGCAGTTTTTACAGAAACATGTACATGCCATTCTCTGCAGCTTCTTTCTTGCAACATTCGGTCTTGCCCCTCTTTGAGTACCTGCCCCTACAATAAGCAGGTTTCAGAGGGTGCAAAAATGCCAGTGTTCCTTTTCCAGCACTCAGAGCTGCCTGTGATGACTACACAACTAAGGCATTGGCTGGGACATGCGAGGAAAAAGGCTGAAAACCAGTTTTAAAATTGTTATATTACATCTGCTAATAATTTGTGTAACCATTGTTTTTTTGAAGTGGGATCTCTGACTAGTCTACCACCTTTTTGAACTCCATAAAAAACTGAGGGGGATGGAGCTAAGAAGTTTTCCAGTGTCCTAAGAAAGATAATTTTGAGAGATAAAATTGAACAAGCAATTATCTTAAGAACACTATACAAAAATAAAATGTTTTATTGCAAACACAAGAAAGATTTTTGCTTTGTAGAGTAAAAAGAATACAGAAGACATTAAAACAAAAGCACAAAAGAATATTCTCAATCATTTCACATGTTATGGTTCAGTTCCTAAGTTATATTTCCAGTGACCAAACTACACTCAAAAAAAAAAATAAAATAAAAAAATTCTGTACTACTGAAAACACAGGCTATCTTGAACTGGAAACAAGTTAAACTGCTCTGTGCTGTTGATTCTTCAAAAAATCAAACCTAAAAAGGAAGTTAGGAAAGGAGAACAATGCATCCATGCCGGATTTCATGTTACTCACTGTTTGTCTTAAGCTTGCCAGGTTCACTGCTTCTGCTGCCTGCCTGATTAATGGCCTTAACAATGAAGATGTACTTAGTGCCACTCTGTAACCCATGCACTGTGTAGTGGTTTTGTTTGATATTGGGAACAATCATCCAGCTGTCGGCTGAGTTGCATAAACCTGCAATTTCAAACAGAGCACATCAGTCATAATACACTAAACACTTAGTAACAGAGGAACATTTAGGGCACTCCCAAGCACCCAAGGATCAATATGCACTTTGCTTCTGTACCTTTTAAAGGGTTGTTACAGTTGCTGAGTTGCTACTTTAATGCCACTAACTCATTTCATCAGCCCTCAGCCAAGATACCTTTTAAGTTCTTGCTGTGTGAAGTCAACCGTAAAAAAAAATAGGCATTTAAGAAATGACTTAGTGAAGCCACAAGCAGTCTGAGATTTTTGATATCCCAGCACAAGGAATTCTTTATTGCCTAAGAACTAGAGGATTATAGAGATCCCACCAATCTACTGTTTGGATTAACAAACTCAGTTTAAGCCTCAGAAAACTAGCGTAAGCCGTAAAGCTAGGAGGGCTGGGAAGGCACCTTTGCTGACAGTCTCCAGGTATGCATTCTTCAGGACCTGAAGCAAATCATGGGAGGCCAAATAGGGTAGAGCATGGGTTTCAGAGCAAGATTTGGCTTTCACACTCTAGTCTTTGCCAGGACATAATCTAAGCCAGTAAATTTAATGTATGAAACTTTTTATGTCCTCATAGTTAGATGTTCAGCTGGGGAAGAGCTGGATAATTTTTCAGTTAGAAAATATTTTGGGTACCTTTGTTACCTACTACAAAAGCAGGAAGTAAGTAAAAGAAGGGAGGAGCAACATCATCTTCAAAAGAGGAAAATAATCTGTTAAAATGAATTTATTAATCTACATACATTTTTCCCACTGTGATACAACTGCAACAACAATCACCCATATTACTGTACATTTTGAATGACTCCTGATCTAATGGATCCTCAGTCTGATAGTTCTCTTACTATAAATGTTTACATAAATAACACATTTAAAATTCATGAAGTGTATATATATTCACAAGATTTTATATAGTGATATAGCTAGAAAAAGATATATGCAGATGGAAGTGTATGCTTGTGTGTGCAGACGTAAGGCTGGAAAACTTACAAGAAAAATGCTTGACTGGATTAGGAACTTGACAGACTTCTTAGTCTCTGCCTTTACTGGGCATAGTATATGTTACGAAAGCTACTGTGTTATTAAAGAAACAGCTTTCTGCTTTTAACTAACTCATGTATTTTACCATCAAGTCAGCAAGTGCTAGTGAGGAAAATCTTTTCAAAGTCAGTAGTAATTTCAGCTCTGCATATTAGACAATAAAAAACTTTCATGTAAAGTAAAAATGAAAAGGCTACTGGACACAAAACTTGAAACCGGCCTGTGATACAGGTTTACAGACTCACAGATAATTCATAACCATACTGGGACATTCCTTCCTAGTTTGGGATATGCTTTTCATAAAACAGTATCATTAGAAACAGAACTCAACCCTCAAATTTCAATGTAAGATTTATGTAGCTTTTGTCTTAAAGTTCTCTTCTGTCACATAGCATCTTTGAGAGGCAGGCAGCTATTCATTCTGCTGTGAAAATGGGTAACTGAGGCACAGTTTCAGGTCAGAATCATTTCCCCTCATCATCTAATGAAGAGGTGTAATGTCTAACCTATTTTTCTGGATTGAAGAAAGCCAGAAATCAGTGAGTAGTTTCTTTTACTTCTCCAAATATGAAAATCCTACCACAAGTGCCTCTCTTCTCTTGGCCACAGGAGAAGCCTAGGTGACTAGCATAGGTGAGATCTCTACATTCAGGTGTCTAAAATGAGGTTACATGAAACACAACCCCTGTGACCTTGATTCAAAATCTGGAAGTCTAAGACTGTGGCTGAACTCACACATGGGTTGTGGCCTTCGAAACACGATTTACCAGAAAAAGAATATTTCTTTGTTGTAGTTTCCTAGTGTAATGTGGGAAAAAAATAATCCTAGTATGTTCTTCACATTCCAACCAGTGAACATCCTGACCATATGTAGCCTCCCGAAATATCAGCTACAAAGGGTTCAAACAGTTTGCTGTAAGTAGATAGGAGCAGCAAAGAAAAGCAACCTTGCAGCACTGTTTTTCTCAATACTATTGAAAAACTAGATCATATAGAGTGATCATCTGTCTAACTCATGAAAAAACCAACTCATTATTAACATTCCATGAAAACCCCAGTTGTACCTACCACTTGTAGTAAACTGCTTATAGCAATGTCAGTCCACATCTTGTTTCACTGCAACATACATACTATATGATACTCTTTTTTTTAGGCTGAGTGTGAATGGGTTTCATAAAAGAAATAAAGAAAATAAAAGCAGCAGCTCTCTGGCATAAAATATTTCACCAACTGCTCAGAGGAATTCTCATCTTTTCCCAATAAAAATTTGTCACAGTTATAAGAGCAAAAGGCACACTTGTTCTGTAGCTGAATTACCACACTGATTTTGCATTGAGGCCATCACTTACCTGACTCACAGGTGCTGTTGCAAAATAAGCCTTAATTTAAAATAAACCAAAATGAAGCACTGGATTTAAAGGGAATCCAGGATCATCAGGGAAACCTTAACTCAGATGCTTTTGATGGGATATCAAATAACAGTACAGGGAGTGGGATGGATCCAGACAGTGGTCCTGGAAGTGTCTTCTCCATAACCATACTTTGAAAGCAAAGTTATATGGTGTATATGTAGACCATATATAAATAAATCCTTATATAGAGACAGTAAGGCCCAGATTTTTGCTAGATCATCTCAAAACTAGATTTGCATCAGTCACTACAACTTTCTAAAGGGCACATTTTTCAGGCTTGCATTACACTTTTTATGACACCTTCCAGAGGCTAACGGTTCCTTAACAAACTGTAAAACTTAGATCTCGATAGGTATATGGAGGACTGTAAAAGTACAGTAGCATTGATATGAATCAACTCTCCAGTCTAATCTCTCTTCCTGGGCATCTGGGGGTAGTGTTTGCCCTCTCAGCTCCCTGCTAGTGGCAGGGGGTTAAGTGGAAAAGCACACGTCTTCTACTTAACTGGTGCATCAGCAGGAGCTAAAGGCCTCCTATTGTACCCACTCCTAATCCAGGCTACATTCAGGTTTCTTATTTCAAACACCCAGGGCTTTTTACAGGGTTATGCAGGTGATAAAACAATGTATTTAAAAACTGTAGCCTACAAAAATGTAGAGAATTTAAATTACATCCTGGAATGGTGCAGTGAGCACAGTGATGTCCATACAGGATGTGTGAGTTTTCAAAACAAGTTTCTCAGAGTCTGGAGGTAATAATTTGTAAAGTTTTTTTCCCTGGTGTTGACTGTTGATACACTTTAAAAAACAAATCGGAAAAATCTTTAAGGTGTAAATCCTCCTAAAATTTACACTGGTAGATTTTAATAAAATATACTGTCTTGAAAACTGGAAGAGGAACACAAAAGTCATGGGAAGGTTATTTAATCTCTTGAGTGTTTTAATTATTTTTAAATGCTTTATTTAAATAAATTATTACCAATTCAAATTGGTAGAACAAAGACAGTAGGTGAAGGTAACAGATACCTCTCCACCCCCACCCTGCATTCCCGCATGAAAGAAAATAATATATGCAGGATTTCTGCAAAACACATTGCATTTTCTTTAGGAAACACACTTTTTTAATATACTTTTCAAGAGACAGAAGTTTTCTTGGTTTTATCCTAAATTTGATTTTGTGCCGTTAAAGGATAATCACTAAACTCCTCATTAGCAAGATGAAGATTGTAAGGAATCTTCTAAATAAATTAAAACCTCTAAAACCAGATAAAAGCTGAATATTAAAAAATTACTTGGTAAATCAGAAATTCACTGTTTTTCATGGAAACTTGGACTCTTAGTTGTCTTCGATTCTTCAACAAAATTTTTATCCTTTCTCATAGAAAGAGTAACTATGTAACACTGAAAAGATTCTGACAATATACCGTATCCTTAATGCAGTGATTTTTGGTATTTAGCCAATGTACCTAACTAACCTAAATTCCACTTACCAGGAAAGAGATAATTATTTCCTACTTTTTGTCTTGAAGAAAGAGATGTATTTTTCAAGGGTGTTCAAATTTTCACCTCCCTGAAGCACCGAAAGCAAATCCATGATGTTAAAAAAATGCATACTCAATAAATACTTGAGAATCCATTGAAATGAGATAATGAAATTATAATGCATGTTAGTTAGCTAGTGACAAAGTCGCTTTAAAAGCCTTTACAATATTCAGATTGCAGGTGATTAGCTGCCTCTCAGAAATGCAAATGTGTAAATGCTATAACTCTGAGAAAAACTGCTTTAGTAAAAGACTGCTTAATTTAAAGTTCTATACTGCTCTTATGCACAGAAGAGGGCTGCCAAGCATTTAATAGCCAAGCACTTTGGCCACATTTGGAAATAATCTTTCCTGTATGAAATAGGATTCAAAATGAAATACTCTATTTGGACCTTTTCCATCAAATGTTAACTCTCCAATTTTTCAGTTAATAAAAAAGAATATAGTTGATTATATTGGATAGAAAATACACTAGAAAAACATAGCATTGCTTGTTTTTGTTACTGAATTCTTAGCAATCTCTGAATGATATATGCCTCTGGTGGGGAAAATGTACTGAGGAGTGGAAAGTGCAGTCAGCCAGGCTATGTGGTTTTAAGAAACGGATTCCAAAATAACAGCCTCCATTAGCACAGTAGGTGGGTATGTATGCAAAGTGATTCCTATTGTCTCAGGGGGAAAAAGCTTGTTGGTTTAATGCCGTACTCTGGTTATTCCCTCTTGACTAATTCACAGCTACAAGAAAACACAGAACTGAAGATCATCTTTGGACCTGTTTACATTATCTGCTACAGGCAACACACAATACCAATGGAAACTTTTTGGGATATGACAGAGAAGCAAATTTTAGAATGTAGCTATGTGCACAAGCATGTAAATGCCATAAAGAGAAATTTACGCTAGTCTAAAATCTATTCCATTAAAACAGGATTTTAAAAAATAATAAAATCACCTAGTTTCAGTTCATCAAAACATGAAGGTTGAAGTACCTGCTAGTGCCACTTACAGTGAAAATAACTCACTGTGTTCAATCCCACTACTAAGGTACACTCTGATATTCTAGGGAAAACATTGGTCATTTATAAAAGTTGGGACATTAGACCCTTCTGCAAGACAAAGATTACAATCCAACAAAGTGAAGAAAAATGCAAGCAGTGTTCTGAGTAAAATCAGGATGTCAGTGGGCAAATATCCAGTACCAGTGGAAGTTGGAATGAACTCAGAAAGTCTCGTGTTAGAAACCTGGGCGGATCTGTAGCAGTTAGATTTGGCAGGAACATCTCCATTAGAGGTGTTCAAGTCTACATTAAATAATGAGATTAAAATAAAAAAGCTTTATAACATTTAGAAAAACTTCCCACATGTATTTATATGTGCATATATTTAATCTGTGTCAGCTTCATAGTTTTCAATTAAATGGAAACTAGCAGTCAAAGAAAAAAAGACAGACTTGAAAAAGGGACAGTTCTTTCATTTCTTTCTACTATTATTTAAGGTCTTTGGAGCATGTTGCAAACTAAGATTCTTTCAGTGTTAATTTATTTTCTCTTCAAAATTTTAATGACACCATTTTTGCAAAGTGATAAAATAAAAGTTCAGACTGCACATTGAGCACTTCATGCTATACCCAAAAATTACCATATTACATCTCTGAAAGTAGTGTCTGCTTAGGAGTGATTAATCAGGGAAGCTTTTCCTTTCTTATCTACCTTGCTCCAAATTGTTCCAAATTAGTACTAGACCTTTTAGTTATTCAGCCTTCTCGGATGTAGGAGCATATGTTGAAGTTTATTTGGTCTTTCCAGCAGTCTTAAATTTTACAGTGTGTTGTCCAAAGTTAGGCTATTTAGTGAAACACTAAATGGAAGTTTTGGCAAAACACTAATCAAATTTTCAATAGTCCACCTTATTTTTTTAGTCAATCCTGAATACCATAATATATTCATAATATGCTACTTAAAAATGGTGTTAAAATGCTAGCAGATGAATCTTCAGCTATCCTTTCAGATGGCTTGTAAAACTATCTCCAGTTTAGTGATGGAGAAAATGAGGCGCGCACAGCAGCAGTAGTTTCAGTGCAAGACTGTGGCTCTTGGCATAGATGATGATACCATTTTTCCACTAACATAAAGCATATAAACATGTCCACAATACTGACTTCCATCAAAGTATCTCAACTAATTTTGTAAGAAGAAAAACACTTCCTCACTGGATCAGAAATAAGCCTATCTAGCTCTGCGTGGCCAGGGTATCTGATGGTGGACAAAACCAAAAGCATAGGAAGGTGTTAAGGAACAGGGAAAGCACAGAGATCATTTCTCACCATGCTCTCCCATGCTCTCCCATGCTTACAGCTCTGAGACTTCCTGACTCAGAAGGAAGTCGCTGCACTTCATTGTTTTCAGTGGATTTTTCTTGCATGATCTGTCCAGTCATTTCTTGAACTCAAAAACACAGCAGCTCTGTGTGGCAATTAGTTCTCCACTTAAATAAATGTTGACTGAACAAACTCCACCTTTTGATTGATTTCGTTCATTTCAGAATCCTTGTTTCATAAAGCAAGTATGTGTCAGTTAGTGGTACTCCCATTAAACATACAAGGAACAGGAAGAAGTTAAATGACTTCTCCAAATTCATAGTAAATGATCACTATGCACTCAACCGAGAAGTGTTGACTTCCTGGACAGTACTTTTTTTCTTGGAGGAATAGTTATCTAACAATGAAACAGTTCAAAGAATAATCAGAAAGTTTGTTCATTAAGGAAAGTCACAGATTCAAAACAGAAAGTGTATTTCATAAAAAATGTCCTGTAACACAAGATATAAACCAATGATTGTTAAGGTCATTAAAAGTCAAACAAACTTATGATATTGATTGTTTCACTGACGTTTGCTGCCTTAGCCTTCAGTTTACTAACTGAGACCTATGCTTTGTAGCCTCAAAGACAGTAAAAATCAGAGGGAAGGACTTAATCTGTATTTCTGAAAAAGGTCCTGTTGTCAAGGTTATCTAAATGACAACAGGGCTGCAGTTCTAACTAGATGACCAGTTCAACACAGGTTACAAGTGCCTGACTAGCCCAGACAGTGGAACTGAGGTCTTTGTCCCTGCTACATCTGCAACAAGGGATCTAAGAGGAAGAGACAAGTCCTGTTACCACAGACAATACTTGTGTCTTTGGGAATGTGTGCCAGTTTTAGTTTTCGAAAGCTCCCACCTCACGCCACTCCCAGAAAAGACCCAAGACATTTTAACTGAATTCATAGAATCATAGAATGGTCTAAGTTGGAAGGGACCTTAGAGATCATCTAAATTAAGCCTGAATTTTAAAATATTTTTAAATCATTATTAGTATGGTTTTAAAATTTTGGCTTTAAATCTTCCTATGTTTTTTTTTTCTTGACATATAAGTACTTTTATATTTAAAGGCACTTGGTTTACAGAGAAATCATAAGGAAACAGCTAGAAAAGAAGAGGTTTATACTTACTAACAACATTAGCTTGTCCAGTGAAGATGGTATACTGCAGCTCATAAGAGACCACACTGAACTCATCATCCGATGTCCAGTGGACAGTAATAGTATCATAAGAAGCTGTACAGAGCTCTTCTCGAATGGTGGGTGGGTTGGGAGCTGTGAGACACAAGAGAGGAGGCTTATTGACACAATCACTAAAATATTTCCGCTCTCACCTGAAATTAGGGGATGCATTTGATGTACGAGTTTGTAGCTATACCATTCAACAGACTTTTCAAAAACTTTTTGCTAATTTGTTTGATTAACAATATTGACAACCAGTTACAAAATTTAAACTGTTGTGAAGGAATTCTTACTATCAAAATAAACACCTAGAGACTCCAGATTTTGAAAATATTTTGTATTAAAGTAGTTTTAGTTTCAGATGCAATTGACATGTAACTTTTTCTAGGATTGTTCTGACCAAAACACCAAAATTATCAAAGTTTCACTAATGCGCATATCAAGAGGGATAGTCAACACTCTTCATTGTTGACTTGAAAGCAGTGTTTGCTTAGCCTATTTTACCAGAGATTAACGTACGAAGTGGTATTTTTAAAATGTAATCTGGGGGAAACCTCCAAACACTTATGCTTTCAGGCTCAATTTTCTCCATTCTTCAAGATCTTTTAAAATTTATTTCCTAGCTATCCTTTCTAATATAGATGCATAGAACGTCTCACTTTTTTTTTTTTCAGCCTTACATAAAGAGTTCTTATGATAATAAAGGACAGTATGACTATTCCAACCTAATCTTCAATGTCATTGCTAGTTAAATAATTCTAGCAAACAATCCAAACACTTTAATAAAAAGTTGTCCCTGTTTCTCTTTTTTTCTAATCAACAAGCAAGATCTCTGTGTAGCAAGCTGTACATTCTTCTCCCATATTAACACACAGGTTTGATTTAAAGACCTATTTAAAGAAGCGAAACTTGAAGCAAATTTCATTGATCTAAATTTTCCTTTTTTGTATTCTTTATAAAGCCAAATACTTAAATAAAAAACAAATGAGTCTTTCTTTGAAGGACTAGTGGGTCTCCCTTCATGCTTGTCTCGATGGGAGCTTCATTTCTAATCACCTTCCCTACACGCCACCATCACACACATAAAAAAATAAATCCTTGTGCTTAATAGTGTTTTGCCCAGCTGCCACAGAGTGAGGAAGGAGGGCACTGGAGCTGAAACAACCAAAATATTCCTGTATTAAAGGAAAAGGAAGGCAACTCTGAATGGTATTTTCTCTGTCAGCTCTTTAACTTCTGTTAGCCACAAATAATGGCTTCAAAATCAGTCCCTCTAAAGGAATTCATAGATTCATAGAATGGTTAATGTTGGAAGGGAGCTTCAAAATCATCTAGTGATTGTCTAGCGATTCCACCTTTACTTCTGTAATCTATTATTTTTATGAAACATTTATTTTATTTTCCATTAGAAATTTTTATAGTTCATGTCCCTGGTTTACTGATGTGTGTTTCCAAGCATTAAAATGCAGATGCATTCCAAGCAGTCTCTATCAATGAAGGAGCATAAGGAGATGTTCAGATGTGTTTCATGATATGACCATGATTTGTGATGCTCTAAATGTTGCAGCACGGAAGCTTACCAATGACTTTTTTTTTTTTAAACTCGGCAGAGGAACCCTTGGGACAGATGGCTATTCATAAAGGGAGAGAGAAATGAACTAAAACAGGAGCAGTCATCCAGGAGAGGAATATAAACAAAAGGAAGAGAAAAACTCCCACAATCTTCTGGAAAGATTAGCACTGTAGTTTTGAGATTGTGTATAACAGAGGCCAACTAACTGTTGTGAGAGCTATGCAGTACCACATTGGTCATATCAGCTATACTTCAAAAATTTGTCCAGCAGAACAATCACTGGAGATTTTTTTTTTCCTAGTTGAGGCTTCATTTTCATATTTTGCCTGTCCTTCAAAGGTTAAAAAAATAATAAAAAAAAAAATTACAAATATATAAGTTGATCTGTTTTTTGTGTACTATTATTCAATTAAAGTCTTCTTCAGTCATTTCCTGCACCTAACAAAGCAAAAGCCTTTACCTGAGAAATGTACTTGTTATTACTATGACACAGATAATAAATATTAATTTATGGAAAGCAACAATTACTGAAGGTTTAATGAACCATAAACTGCATATCAATAGCACCTAAGTGTCTTCAGCTCCTTTGAAAATGACAGCCTAAGTTATCTATTTATATGCACACCTGGCTGGCTTTATGGATGGAGATTTACAGGCTTTCATGTAATGATGGTGACAGAAAAAAAAGAGATTTGACCTAAGCAAGACATCTTTTTCCTTGCCCTTGTGATTAACCCACACCTACTTGAAATTATACTGCACGAACTAGGCTTTTCAGCAACACTCGTTTCATAAAACACTCAGAATAAAACATATACCTGCTTCTCCTGCAGAGAGGCAGGGAAGTGTACACGCAAATGCTTTGTTAAAATTTTTTAAAAAAAAAGGTAGAAGTCTGACTGCCAAATTCATCATTCAATAGTACATACTCCTTTGGAGAGAGTAAGACCATAATGAAATTAAAGAGATTGACCTTAATCAGTTATCCTCATTATTTCATTTGATAGTGTGTGATTTGCTTATCAAATTTACTAATACTGCTACAGAGCTCAAGAGCCACATGGAAAGCTCAGCAGAGAGTCCAGAGCGATCTCAACGTTGCACCAGCAACTTCCCCTACTTGGCCTTGACTTGGGAGTGCTCCACCACTGTTCAAGAAGGGGAAGCCCAGCATGCTTCCAGTACAGAAGTGGAAGACATAAAACTTCACATCCACCCTTTGGTCCTGTTTCCCAACAGAGAAGCGGTGATTGTCCATGAGCCTTCCCAGTTCATTTCAGGGTGAGGACAGATCACTGACTCATAACCGAGTAAGACTGAAGTTTGATAACTGATGCTGTTAATACTCTGTTATTGACAGCCTCCTGTCTACAAACTGCTACCTGATATCAGGGAGAGTTGAAAAGAAATGTGAAGCAGCCATTGGAAACCCCAAATTTACAGCCCTAGGCAGTGAAGGAATTACTTCATAACATGTAGCTCTCCACAGTCACAGGGCAATCTCCATAGAGGACCAGGACAAACATCTGGGAGTGGTAACTGCTTCAGTCACTTTGACTTTCATCAATCTGCATTCATGAATCAAAACTCTGACAAGAGAGACAATCATTGCTGAAGGCAGTTTTAGTTCCTTTATGTGACTTTGACTCAAGACTGAGCAGACACACCTAAAAAGTCAGGAATCACATTTGAAATGCCTGAAAGACAGTAACTAATATTAGAAATGTGGTTTCTAAAATTTGCTCCCGAGAAGTAACTGACCTTGTGAGCACACCTATTCCCTTTCAAGCAGGTCAGTCTAACTCATCTTCCTTTCAACATCATCAGAAAGGCTTTTGCTCTGAAGCAGACTGAAAGCACTCACATGGTCCATACGCCTGAGAGGAAGTTTAGGGAAACTGCCACCTCTTGGTGAATCCTAGCATGAAAGCAGTGACTTCTGGGTGGCTATTGAGACTGTATTTAAATCCTCTTCAGCACAAGGTCGCAGAGATTGACTAAAACCAGCTCCACTTACATTTGTTTTCTTGGTCTCCACCTCACTGCTGTCATGGTGTGATCAACTTTGTAAGGATCCCTTACTGATTTTGATAGTGACTAAAAAAGGAAAATCTAAGCCATCTTCTTGACTTAACAGTGCTAGAAATATTAATATTGCTGATGTGAACATGAGGGAGTTGAGGAAGTTGCTCTGAACATCTCCTAGATGTTCATTTCTGGTTCCATGGTGTATCATGGCACTGGACTGAACCAGCAAGCAGGATTTCAATGTGTTAGTAATATGTCACCAGGAGTTAGTATCAAGTGCTCTGCTATATAACCGGTAGACCAGAACTGTTCAAAATCAACAGAATGAGAAGAGATTTTACTCAAAGCGTGAGACTGAGATAACTGAAGCTGGGTTTTGATCTTGTAATACTGAAAGTTAAGAGAAAAGACAGGTTGTGAAGGATTTCCAGAATGAAGTCAGTTTTGTGTGAAAAAATCGTTGGTATATGCTAGGCAATACATAGAAATGTAGAATTATAGAATCGTTCTGACTGGAAGAGATCTTTTAAGATCATCAAGTCCAACTGTTAACCCAACACTGCCAGATCACCACTAAAACCTGTCCGTATGTGCCACATGTGCCCTACATGTCTTTTAAATACCTCCAGGGATAGTGACTCCACCACTGTTCTGGGCAGCCTGTTCCAGTGCTTGACAACCGTTTCTGTGAAGAAAATTTTCATAATATCCAATGTAAACCTCCCCTGGTGCAACTTGAGGCCATTTCCTCTTCTATTGCTTGTTACATGGGAGAACAGACTGACCTCCACCTCACTACAACCTCCCTTCAAGTAGCTGTAAAGCTTGATAAGGTCTCCCTTGAGCCTCCAGGCTAAACAATTGAAGTTCCCCCAGGCACTCCTCATAAGACTTGTCCTCTAGACCTCGCACCAGATTTGTTGCCTTTCTTTGGTCACAGTCCAGCACCTCATTGTCCTTCTTGTAGTGAGGGACCCAAATTAAACACAGCATTCAAGGTGTGGCCTCACCAATGCCTAGTACAGGGGTACAGTTAACTCCCTATTCCAATTTGCCACACTATTTCTAATACACGGCAGGATGCTGTTGGCCTTCTCATCCACCTGGGCACACTGCTGGGTCATCTTCAGTTGGCTGTCAACCAACACCCCCAGGTCCCTTTCTGTTGGGCAGCTTTCCAGCCACCCTTTCCTGAAACAAACTTATCATTGTTTCAGATGGGATTTCTAAAGCAGGGCAAATTGCAAAGTCAAATAATAGATGTTCCTGTAACTGATCTCAAAGTTTTAAGACACAGAACAGGTACTTTTGATTCACAATGGATAAAAAAATCCTTTTGATGGGAATATTGTGCAGAGAGTTTGCAAGCCATATGCGTTGTTAGAAAAACATAAGTTCTAGTTGAAAAGCTTGAGCAACTCGCAATATAAGAAAACTTTCAAAAGACATCAAGACTACATATAAAGAGAACAGAACAGTCAGAGGAAGATTAAGGGTATTGTTTTTATATGCTGAGCTTGACATCTCAGTGTCTGGCTGGCAACTTTGAGAGAGATATTGGAGATTTTTGTTTGCATAGAAGAAACTTTGGACAGAGAGCTGTGTAAATGATAGGTAAAAACTACTTAAATTTACATTTCTGAAAGAAACAGTCTAGAAAGAAAGACAGAAAGATGAAAACTTCAATTTGCCACATAGAAAAATGGAGTTGGGGAAATGGAGGATGAAAAAGATCTAACAAGTAATACACTGGAATGAACAGGAGGAAAAGAAAATCTACAGAAGATAACCAAGGTCAATTGCTTTGAAGACAACTGACAGCAGAGAGAATGAAGCTGGAATTTAGGCGCTGACATTTTGTTCAGAAGCAATACAGATTATAGGAACAAGATAGGCTTCACTTAATCCACAATATAGACATATCTCTAGGACTTACAAATGGTCTTCATTTTACTTAACTGTGAAACATCATAAAAATAAAGCCCAATTCACTGTCACACATTTTTCAGTTTAAGATCTATAAAGATTTCATGCACTAATTTGAAGAGGGTAAAATAAAATAAATCTTTCTTTAGTGTTTCTGAACAACAATAGACAATAATCAAGTGCATTTGACTCTTGGGACCATACACATACATATACTTTAAATATATACATATATTTACATAAACGTATTTTAACTGTCTGCATAGGTTGTATTTTATGCTCAGATAATTTGGACATGTGTTTTGGATTTTGCCATTGCAGCTATATGCTATTTATTACCGTGAGGAAAAATAGCACAAAACAGAGCCAGCTCAAACTCTTCCCCACAGAGCATCAAGAGTAAGGATAAAAAAAGTCAGATTGGAAAAAACAGGTAAACTGCTTGATTTGCAAGTTCTCTTAGACTGCATTGTGAGCAATTTTTCTGGATGTGGATGAGGTAGGAAGAAGGCAGAGAAGGAGCTGTGTAAATGACACGGTGAGCATGATGGACCACGGAAAAGATCATTGTAGCAAGACTACAGATACAACCTCCATTTTTTGCAGTATGCAGCAATTAGGCTGGTAATACTAACATATGATGTACAAAGGGGAGAAGAACTGGTGGGTGCAGGAACAGACTGCTAGATAGATTTCATCTCTTATAACTTTAGAGATCTAGACCACAATTATCTGTATTTGAATGAGTCTCTCTAGCCTCTATTTGCAGTCAAATGTGAGAAACAGGCACCTCCAGAATCGAGTCAACTGACCTGATTATATGTGCCTTAAAATGAGGTTGTTACTCCTCTTTTTTGACTATAGAGGAAGCTGAGGCTGATTATTATACAGGTAGATTCCTAGGTCAGGGAAAATTAGTCTGGATTTTGCTTTTCTTCCTTTCATTTCCTTAGATTTTTATAATTTTGAGGCCAATACTCTACATGGTGGCAAAATTCCAGCAGATTTTAGGGAGAGGCAGATGCCATAACATTTCACTCTGTGTATAAAAAGTACAAATGACTTTCATCATGTTATTATTGTGCATTATTTACTAGAGCGTGTCTTAAACACTGACTGCTTTCACCAGTCACACAGTGATACAGAAATTTCTTGAAGATAAAATCTCTCAGATATGGCAGGAAACCAACAGCTCTACAAGGCAAGGGTGGTGCTGCCCTGTGCATGCAGATAGCCTTGGTCTCTCCAGTATCAATCTGTTCACTTATTCATAGAATCATAGAATACTTGGGGTTGGAAGGGATCCTTAAAGGTCATCTAGTCCAACCCCTCCACAATGAGCATGGATATCTCTAACTAGATCAGGTTGCTCAGAGCCCCATCTAACCTGATCTTGAATGTTTCCAGTAATGGGGTATCTGCCACTTCTCTGAGAAAACTGTTCCAGTGTTTCACCACTCTCATTCTGCAAGATTTCTTCCCTATATCTAGTCTGAATCTATCCTCCTTTAGTTTAAAACCATCACCTCTCATCCTATCACAACAGACCTTGCTAAAAAATCTGTCCCCATCTTATAAGCTCCCTTTAAGTACTGAAAGGCTGCAACAAGGTCTTCCTGGAGACCTCTTCTCCAGGCTGAACAGCCTCAACTCTCCGCCTTTTCTCTGAAGAAAAGCCAGACTCCAGCCGTCAGCATGGAAAAGTTCCAGTAGTTGGCAATGAGGAGACTCACACATTCTTCTGAAATAACACGGGTATATCTCCTGCAAACCAGGCTAAGAGAATAGGCCCAGGAAGTGCTTTCAAGAGCTTTTCTAACAGTGCTTTGTGACTTTCATTGCATATTCTTGCTGTAAACAGCAGATGCTTAAAGACCCTGCAAAATGAAAACCTACCCCATGTCTCTTCTGTTTTCAATTGAACTGGAATGAATTGTTCTAATTCTGGCATTGAAATCAAAACACCCTAAATTACAGTAATTTGTTTCTCTTTGTGAGTCAGTATATACGCTGAGATTGCACATTACTCAGGCCTTCAGTGAGAGTCTAATCCTGTGAGCTTCTCCATCTCAGTTAAATGAGCTGGGGCTCTGCTCTGTGGAGAACCTGTTCCACACCCTGGTACAGAGCACCTTTCGTGCTCTCAAGTCCCAGACACAGCAAGGTCCTTCAGTTCTGTGATGGGGGAAATACACAGTGTCACCAGCACGAGAAAACATCTTTCATTGCTGAGCCCTTGATGCTGATTTCTTGAACAACTTCTTGTTGCTCATGGAAAATCTGCCAGGCTACAATCTGCCACAGTGAGGAGGCAGTCCCAAGGGAGAGGTTAACACATGGAGCATCTGTCCCCTGTGAAATGGGATTTATTCCCTGCTCTCCCTCCTCTGGCTTCTCTAGGATGAGCTTCAGCTGTTCTTTCATTTCACTCTGCTGCAGTGGCTTTTAACCATTTCTCACTGCTACTTGCCCACATCCTGGTGGGGAGGAATGCAAGAAGAGGAGGTAGGAAATGCATCCCAGTTGTGCTCTGTAGCACCGAATGCTTCCTGAGGCATTTTAGGGCTGCTGGGGATAATATATTCAGGATCAAGAGGGAGAATGTGTGGGGCTTATGTGGCAAGGTTTTGGTAGTAGTTGGGCTGCAGGGGTGGTTTCTATGAGAAAAGACCAGGAGCTGACGTGCCCCCATGTTGGACATAGCCAGTTCTAAGACAGACCTGTTGCTTACCCAAAGCTGAGTCCATCAGTGGTGCTTATAATGTCTCTGTGATAACATATTTAGGAAAGTTTAAAAAAGGCTGCACAGCAGCTGGGAGAGAGAAGAATGAGAATATGTGAGAGAAATAGCCCTGCAGACACCAAGGTCTGTGAAGAAGGAGGGGTACAAGATGCTCCAGGCACTGGAGTAGATTTCCCTGCGCCTGTAGAGAAGACCATGGTGACACAGGTTGTGCCCCTGCAGCCCATGGAGGACTACAGCGTAGCAATATCCGTGGTGCAGCCTGTAGAGGACTCACACTGAAGCAGGTGCAACCTGCGGAGAGGAGCCCACACAGAAACAAGTTTCCTGGCAGGAGCCATGGCCTACGGGAGACTCACAATGGAGCAGTCCATTCCTGGAGGACTGTATCCCATGAGAAAGACTATTGCTGGAGTATATCTTGGAGAACAGCAGTCTGTGGGAGGAAGCCCATGCCCAAGCAGGGGAAGAGCATGAGGAAGATGGAGCATCAGAGATGAGGTGTGATGAACAGACCACTATCACAGAATCACAGTATGTCTTTGGTTGGAAGAGACCTTCAAGATCATCTAGTTCAACCTTCGACCAAACACTGCAAGCTCACCACTAAACCATGTCTCTAAGCACCAGGTCTACACTCTGTTTAAATGCCTCCAGGGATTGTGACTCCAACACTGCCCTGGGCAAGCTATTCCAATGTTTAATAACTCTTTCAGTGAAAAAATGTTTCTTAATGTCCAGTCTAAACCTTCCCTGGCACAGCTTGTTTTCATTACCTCTGGTCCTGTCACATGCCGCCAGGGAGAAGAGGCTGTTCCCCTCCTCACTCTAGCTTCCTTTCAGGTAGCTGTACAGAGCGATAAGGTCTCCCTTCAGCCTCCTCTTCTCCAGATTAAAGAACTCCAGCTTCCTCAGCTGCTTCTCGTAGGGGTTGTTCTCTAGACCCTTCATGAGCCTCGTTGACCTTCTCTGGACACACGCCAGCACTTCTATGTCCTCTTGTAGTGAGGGGCCCAGAATTGAATGCAATATTCAAGGTGTGGCCTCACCAGTGCCGAGTACAGGGGGACAATCACCTCTCTATTCCTGCTGGCCGTGGTGTTTGTAATACAAGCCAGGACGCCACTGGCCTTCTTGGCCACCTGAGCACACTGCTTACTCATATTTAGTCAACTATCAATCAATCAACACCCCAAGGTCCTTTTCCAACTTGCAGCTTTCCAACCTCACATCCCCAGGTCTGTAGCTTACCATGGGGTTGTTATGACTCAAGTGCAGGACCTGGCACTTGACCTTGTTGAACCTCATACAATCAACCTTGGCCCAATTATCTAATCTGTCTAGGTCTTGCTGTAAAGCCTCCCTGCCCTCTATCAGATCGACACATCCATGCAGTTTGGTGTCATCTGCAAATTTTCTGAGAGTACACTTGATCCCCTCATCCAGATCACCTGTGCCACTTGGTGGAAGGAGGTAAAAGAGTTGCGACTGAAGTTGAGCCTGAGAAGAAGGATGGAATGGGGAAAAGTGGTTTTAGTTTTGTTTTTATTTCTCAGTATTCTACTCTTGCAATTAATTGGCAATAGATTACATTAATTTTGCCCAAGTTGAGTCTATTTGCCTGTAGCAGTAATTGTTAGAGTGATCTCCGTTTCCTTATATTAACCCATGAGCTTTTAATCTTATTTTCTCCCCTTCTTGCTGATGAGGCGGAGTGAGAGAGCAGCTTAGTTGGCAACTAAAGGTCAGACAGCTAACTGACCACAGAAAAGAATGAAAAAAAATCCTATCATTACTATTTTAAGAGGAACATACAATAGTATGACCATGTGAAAAAAAAATTACCTGTAAGGTAATCAAGGCATTCCAACAGTTTCTTCTCCCTGGTAAAATCAAGTGCGAAAGTATCGAAAGTATCATTGAGATTAATTTCAGGAATTAGAACCTGGGATGATGCAGTTGCCATGGAAACCCTATAATAAAAAGAGAAAGTCTTTTAGCATGCAAGACAGCGATTTTCACATCAAGGTAGGACCTGATCATTATGATTGTTACCACTTTTCTAAAAACTCGACAAAAACTGACATATATTTTATTTATATGGTTTAACTCAGGAGCTTCTCCTGCCACTTTTATTTTTGCGAGTAAAGTCTCCAGTAAAAATCTCTTATTACTTAGCTTTTACCTAACATATCGTGTCAGGTAAGTTTTTAACAAAATACTGGTTAAGCAAAAATCAAGGTAGCAATAGCATATTTATGTGTATTTTAGGCAATCCTGACAGAAGCTGCATCTCTCCCAACACTTTGTTTTCCTAAGCAGTTTCTTACTTCAGGCATTTCTTGACACTGCTGCTCCAAGGTCTTGGTGCAGATCCCTACACCTCCTCAGCTGTTCAGCACAGCACAATGCTGTAAACTTCAAAAAGCACAGTGGGGAGATGAAAGAACTAGATGTCAGCGCAGTTTATTTTTAAAAGATTTTTTTCTGCAAAGCATGTGTGCATAGTTAGATTTCCTCCAAAACAGGAAAGTTTTCTTGCCTACCTTACTTCAGGAGCTACATCTACTTTTTGGCTGTACAGCTGTACTAATATAAGGAGATGGACTTTCACAAGAAAACTGCTATCTAGATGGATTTTTCAGATCCTTCAGACTGGTATCTCAAAATACATGTTATGGGAGAATTGGACACTGGGTATGTTTACAGAAAGTTCAGTTGATTTAAGCAAAGAGATTATTAATCCTTATATTATACAACAGCAATTTGTTAATTGTTTCAGTTTTGGAGGTAAACACTTAACTGCGTACACAATGTATGTCAATTATCTGTCATTTATGAAAACATGTCAGATCAAAATATATTGATTGCTTCAATTAACAGTTTCCCAAATTAGACTGTGTCTCTATACACAGGACTCAAATGGCTCCAGGTCAAATGCTCACTAAGAACTATGTTTTCTTATATTTCTTGTGTAGTATTTTAGAAAAATACCATTAGGAAAAAGAAAAACTGAGCCATGCATCTTGTTGTCTTCAGCATAGTTTTCAAAAACAGAGCTGAGGAGGTTTTCTGGTCATTAATTCTTGTTAGACAGTTTTCAGCCCTGCTTCTCTTGCAACTGTAATTGTAGAGCTTAGTTAAAGAAGATCTGAGGAGTTTTTTTAGAGAGGATAACTGAAATGTCTTTAGCCCCGTGCATTTAGAGGGAAAAATTCCCTGAGCTCTTTCACTTCTTTCTCCTCTCACCTTCCCATTAGTAGCTCATCTGCAGTTGCACTATGGTGTTTTTACATCTAGTAGGAAAAAAAGAAATGCATTTCTTGTACGGCCTGTCTTAGGGCAAACTCAGGTTGATATCCACTTCTACAAAATTAACAAAAGCCTTGCTAATAAACCAGCAAGCAGGTATCTAAGATTAAGCACATATTTAAATATCTCCATAAAACACACATTTATTGTGAAGAAAATCATATCAGCAGGCCCTTTTGGACTGTTGTTTGAGGCTATGCAAGAGGTGCACTGTGAGTAAGTGTTCAAAGTCAGTTTTCAATTAGATCAAGAGTTCACAGTTTCAGACACCATGCCACCATATGAGGTTCAGAAGATTGAATTTCCTCTTGTACTTCTGCCTGTTCTATCTGATACTGTACTTCATTGCAAAGGGTTTTTCTAGGATAAATGTGTTTCCCTCATCGTAAATACTGCATGACCTAAATCATTGTAGTGTGTGTAACATCTTTGCTATACATAGTTACCTGTTGTGCTTACAACAGAGAATATTATACTGCAATTACCTTGAAATATGTGCATAAAGAAATGCAATGAGCATAATTTCAGGAGACTGTTTTAGCTTCTGGAGCTCAGAGCCCTGGTGAGACTGATACATGAGCAGTCTAGAAACAAAGTATTGCTCACCACATGAGAACTAAGTGTTACTTGTGAGGAATAGTTTATTAATCAGATTTAGTCTCTTTTTTCCACTTGCAATTTGCCTGCAAGCACTTGGTGTTTTCTTCCTCTCTGTTTTATTCACTACTTGAAATGATTCTCTGATTTTCCGGGCGTTCACAGCCATCTCATTACAGACAGCAATCTGTGATAGCCAAGAATTAGATTTGATTGGGCACGTATGTCAGCTGGTCTCATTTTCTGCTCTCTGAGTGTCTCTCCTGTGACTGTAGTTATGATGGAACTGTTCATATTGAAGGGTCCAAAACAGAGCTTCTCCAGATATTCTCTGGTACTCAGTTGAAAAGCTTTGTGTCTCCACAGGTTTCTGCCCTACTGATTGTTCCACTGAATACTGAAAAAAAGGGCAGACCTTTAGCTTTTCACTCGTCATACTCGTGGTAGTTTTGCTACCAGCTTCTGCTGGGTTGCCACAACATAGCTTGGTGACAGAATACAAACCAGGATCTAAGTCTGACAGATCACATGTAATCCATTGCCTGGGCTTGCCTTGCCTTTCTTAACAGATTTGCAATTCTCTGAACCTGTAGTAAGCTGGCTTATTTATAAATTGATTAAACAGCTTTGTTGTAGTATGATATTCAGAGAACCTGAATACAGCACTCCAAAGTGATAGACTTAAAAAAAGTTAATAATAAGAGCAGGGATTTTCATGCTTTGGATTTTGTGCAAATTAGCTGGACAACATGAAGACATAATGTGATAAAAATAATAATAATAATGAGATTAAAAAAGTAGCTAAATGAATGAGCGTACTTTTTATAGTTTTCTTCTTCATTGTCCAGATACATTCTCCTTTTCTTTTTGTTTTTTTTTTGTTTTGTTTTGTTTCTCTGACTGATGGCTAAACATCTGGTAATTCCAACAGAACATTTTTTCATCAGAAGATGCTGCTGAAATTCAGTGGCAATGTTTCAGCATTCACAGTGTTGCAGTGAAAACCAGATCGAATCCTCTGACAGCAGAGTTTCCTGGAAAGACTTACTGCCTTGTCTTTGGGTCCTTGATATATCTGGCATGCTGAAGAGGAGCTAGGATTCTAGAAGCAGTAAAAATTCCCTGCACCCAGTGGCCCAACACATCAACTGACATAACTTCCAAACATCTAAATCGTTGAATCTCCAACTCTTCAACTGTGCTACTTCAAAGATGCATGCTGTAGGTTCCCAAAATTACACATTTTGTTACGTTGCTGCTTGCTATCTTGTGAAGAATATGAATCCATTAAAATAATTCAGAATTTATTTTAAGGAATGTACTTGCAATCTGATTTCTTTCTTAATCTCAGTATTTTTCACGGACTAGGAATTTTAGCCTCCAGAAACCTGGTTATTTTAATGTATTTAGTACCAGGTATCTGCTGGGCATCCATGCCACCTCCTTCATTTGTGCATGCTATTACTGTTCTAACCCTTACTTTGCAACCTTTTTTGATTTCTCTTCTCAAAGGGATGTTTTGGTTTAGTGTTACAGTAAGGTCCTTCCCACTTTGGTAGAGCCCAAAGTAATGTTTCGGGGTAATGTGTCAATTGATGTCCCCCCTGCCCGCCTTGGATCTCATCTATGATGGGATAAGACAACATGGCAATTGTGACAACGCATTTGCCTTAAACTGATGTTTTGCAAGACGAACATCTTCTTTACCTTTCAGTGATATTTTTAGCAGTTTGCAGGAAGCGAGCATGATCGTTCTCCTTCAGCGACTGTTCAGCCTGAGAGATGAGGGATGTTGAGCGCTCAATGCACTGTTTGCAGTTCGCAATCTGCTGAGCCAGTTTTCTCAACCTCACCACCTTGAGTGGAAACATAAGAAAGCAGTTACATCTCTAAGGTCACAAATCATGGTTGCATTTGCACTTCTGAGGCAAAGCTGGAATGCAAAGGGGGAGTTAAGATGAACGGCTTCGCTGACAAGAGCTTCTTTCACGCTAGCTTGATGGTGAGCCCCATCTAGCCACGTAACATTTTTAATAAGGGGACAGGCACAGCCTTTCTACTTCAATATTTTCCACATGGAAAACAACAAGGGAGAGCCAAAACAAGCACAGCTGGCCTATTTTCCAACAGAAGAAACGTCATTTCCTGATACTTTCTGCTTACATGATAACTAAGGGCTATTTAGATAACAGTTTCCCTGAAGTGATGACATTTGTGTTAAAGGCAGTTTATAGATTAAGTAATTTTTCCCTATTACTGAGGTGAGTTTCACAAAAAAATAATCTGAAAATAAAACTTGACGGAAAAAGGCTGTTGAATTCTACTAGCAACACACACCTCCGCTTTTCACTATGTACTTCTAGTCAAACAGGGTGTTTTCTTGTTGGATATTTTTAACTGGACAAAAGCACAGTAGTGCCAGAGAACCAATTAGTACTGCAAACATATGTGCTGGAGATAAACACAGTAGATGTGACTGTAATCATTAGCTGAAAGGTTAGGGAGGGGCACAGTCAATCCTCCATTTAAAGACAATGTTGGCTAACAAAACTTATAGTTCCTGAAAGGTCTGGGAGTCCTTCCCATTGCTATCACATCAGGATCACAGTTTGAACAGGAGTAAGAAACAGGAAGGAAATGAAATAATTCTGGAGTTCAGAAAAACACTGAGACCTAGTTACACACAAAATTAGGAAAGCAACAACCAAGCTGATTGGCAGAAATATCCAAATTTATACTCAAGATAACATTCCCAATCTCGGTGATTAAGGCACAAGCTATGAAGTTGCCAAGTTGAATTTCTGATACAACTGCATCCTAAGCAGAGATCAAGGTGTCTTAATGCACCTACCCAACAACAGAAACCAGTAGGAAAACAAAACTTAGGGAAACTTTAAAAAAGGAAATACTGGACAAATTATTAATGTTCTGAACATTGGTGTTTCTTCTGAAGATAAAAATAATAAAGGGAGAAAAATGCTGGGAATGCATAAAGGTTTTGATAATGCTGGTGATCTGATCATCTTCTAGAATGAACTAGTACCACAATGTTTTCTCTAACTGTGCATTTGCAGAGATTACAATTTGGACTACACCAGTCTAACCAGGGAAAGGTTAATTGCTGTATTAAGTAGATCATCTCTTTATTTACTTATTAATTAACAAAATGAACAATGAACTAAAATAAACGTTACCTTATGAGCTTTTAGCAATCAAAAGGCTTGTCATTATTTGTGAGATCTACATATGAACTAGTTTTTTTCTTGATTGATTCTTTTTTCTATATCTTCTTCAAGAAGACAACTGATAATAAAGTTTAAGAGTCTCATTTCATCCACTCTTCCCCCAAATGGAAAAAATAACATCTGCACTAACATTATCATAGAATCACAGAATTTCCTAGATTGGAAAAGACCTTTAATATATTCGAGTCCAATCATTAACCTAACACTGACAAGTCCCTGACTAAATCATATCCCTAAGCACTATGTGTACACAACTCTTAAATACCTCCAGGGATGGAAAGTCCACCATTGCCCCGGGTAAACCATTCCAATGCTTGATAACCTTTTCAGTAAAGAAATTCTTCCTAATATCCAATCTAAACTTCTGTTGGGGCAACTTGAGACCATTTCCTCTTTTTCTATCACTTGTTACTTGCCTGAACAGAACTCCCACCTCTCTACAACCTACTTTCAGGTAGTTGTAGAGAGTGAGAGGGTGTCCTCTGAGCATCCTTTTCTCTAGGCTAGACAGCCCCAACTGCCTCAGCTGCTCCTTATAAAACACGTGCTCCAGACCCTTCACTAGCTTTATTGCCCTTCGTCGGATCCGCTACAGCACACAATGTCCTTCTTGTAGTTAGGGCCCCAAAACTGAGATGCAGCCTCACCAGTGCTGAGTATAGGGATAAAATCTCCACCCTAGTCCTGTGGGCCACACTGTTCCTGATACAGGCTAGGATGCCATTGGCCTTCTTGGCCACCTGGGCACACTGCTGGCTCATGTTCAGCTGGCTATCAATCAACATTCTTAGGTCCCTCTCTGCTAAGCAGCTTTCCAGCCACTCCTGATACTTGAGGTATTTTTCTGTTACATTCTCTGTGGGATTTTATAGGTTTTGGGTGACAGATGGGATTAAGGATGGAGTTGCACTGCAGTGAGACTCATGTGGCTGTATCTGTAGCCTTTCAGCCATAGCTAGATCTTTATACCTGATTTTTTTCTAGCTCTGTAGCCATAAGTATTCTGCTATAGACAAATTTACCATGGCTTACTTTCTGGAAAGATTCTTAGCTACAGGTCCGCTTAAAAGAAGGTACATTGGGCAAAATTTCTTGTGGCTTTTCACATTGAGTCTTTTGAACCCCTGAAATCTTTCAACATGTACAATATCTAGGGCAAAGCATTCTATATTCTAACTGTACCTCCACTGGAATCACTTTCGATGGAACAAAGTAGAACAAAGAATGGGGATAGGTTGTGATATCAGCTCGGTTCACACAAATTTGGAGTCGACTGTATTATAAATCTTCCATGCTCTAATGGACATTGGAATACATCTTTGCACACAACAGATTTTTTAAAAGCAACTCATGTGTATAGCAAAAATCCAAATGAATGGAAACATTTCTATTTCACTGGAAGCACAGCTGGTCTCACTGCATAAAGAACAGAGTTGAAACAATAATGCAGAAAGTCATCTTCTCCTTTTTGAAGGGAATTAAACTTTGTTAACAGCATGAGGAAATTCAGGTTCTATTACACAATGTACAGGACCTGTGGTTTCAAACATAAGTTAGCCGTTGTGTACAGGCTTTTTATTTCAAGTTAATTGGAATATCTTGACAGCCACATGAACCATTTAACCTGCTCTTGACTTTGTTCCTGTCCTGAGATTTTCCCACACAAGAAGAGTTTATATTTGACTTGGTTAGTTTAGGGATTAAAGAGTAAACACCATGTACCTAGAAAAGAAGAATGTTAATTCAACTCTAATGTGTTTCTGAGTTAACAGGTAGCTAGTAAAATGCAGTGAAACTTGAATATCAGAGGCTTTTGCTTCTCAGTATGTTTGTCATTAATAATAATTGTACCTCAGTAATTAGAAATACACACTTCATCTAGTCTACAGCATGTTTTTGTTTGTTTGCCTTTTTTTGTAAATAAGTTAGATTTCCTATTCTCAAGAACAGCAATGATTGAAATAAAGTCTTTATGTGATAGTATTTTAATAAATAATTACAGTAGCTAGACTAAAATATTCATGTAGGTAATTGCCAGCCACGATACCAACTGTTGTGACACTTTGTGAAAGTGAAAACTTTGGGGGAAACACTGTCAGACACATTACAGACTGAAGGAATTGATAATCAGTAATAATTTTATCATTTACTGATGGTGATATCATTTCTGTGTTTATCCTTAAAAATCATAATCACATATAGTAAGAGAAATGCCAAGTAAACTGTTGAGGTCTAGCATACTAACCTTGACAGATTCAATTCCTTTTTATATGAAAGTAGTTATAGACTAGGCCTACAGGACTACATCAGGACTTAAAAAAATTTGTATTGATAGTACCTGAGGTCGAAAGGCTGCAAGAATGAGGAAGCAGTGTTGACATACTTGTGATCTAAAGACAGAAAGTTTTTACCTTTCCTTCCTTGATTTTGGTTCCAATTATTTGTCGTCTTTGTTGGATTATTTCAATGAGCTGATCACATTCTTCCATCAGCTTGGTTTCTTGGCGGGATGCATTTACCTACAAAGCAAATCATGATGATGAGCATTTTGACATTTTTTAACATTTTCCCTTTCCTTTTTCTAATATAAAAATTGTAATTTGTAAAATGTTTGCTTTGGTATTTTCTGCTCTTTTCTGTGTATAATATATGTGTCATTTTGTTTTTTCTGTCTTGGATTTTGTGAAATACTTTAACAAGTCTGAATGTCTTGTTTGTAGGAGGTAGGACTTGCATATAGATAGTCACCAGGTATTTCTAACTCATGTGAGAAAAGCCTGGTCTCATGACTACTGAGTGTTGTCAGCTGTACTGGACATCAGTGAGAAGCGAAGGCTCTTCAGGAGGTGCATAACAGATTACACTTCCAAGCTGTATATAGGACTGCAGCAAATACTAATGCACATAAGAGCACAAGTACTGGATCAGACAGTCCATCTAGTGCAGTATCCAGTCCCTCCCTGCTGCTAGTGCCAGCATCTGCTAATAAAGCATCTTAGGAAGAAGTCCCAACATGTATGATGATTGCCATAAATATTTTCTCATCCTCCAATCATTTGCAGCTCAGAGTCTTTTTGAACCAGATACAGTTCCTACATTGTTACTAATCCTCAGTAGAGTTATCATCTGTGAATTTAGTCTCACCTTCAACACCTGCAAACTTTATGTATACCCACCATCCTACAGCAATGAGGTCCACAACTTAACTCCTTCCTTTAGAGGGATTTGAACCTGTCTCCTTACAGCTGCATTTAATGATCCCAATTTCTTTTACTGCAAAGGGCAGTGAACTACTGATACTCATTCACAATTTCTGTATTGCTGGTGCTTTTATAGATCCCTGTTTTGTTCTCTAGCAGGACTTCTACATTGAAAAGTGATTAAGTGATTCAATTTTTTTCCTTGTATGAAAGCCATATCGCACCTTCTTTCATCCTTGTTTTTCTTCTCTGAAACTTTGCCAGGTCTATCATCTGCTTTTTGACATGGGAACAGAACTGTGCTAAGCACTCAAGGTGCAAACTATGGCATCATCAAGTGGTATGATATGTTCTCCACTTCATCTTTATTACTTTCATAACAATTACTCATGTTTAATTTTCTGAATTTAACACTGTTTATTATATTCAGTGTCCATATAGCGCTTCTTGAAAGATTCACATTATCAAAGATCCAAGCAACATTACCAAGTCACGTGTATTGACTGTCTTTGTTCTTACTACTTTGTCTCAGCAATGAATCAGATAGAAAATAATAGCTGTACTCATGTAATATTCTACAGTAGAAATAAATGAGCCAGTGAAACTGTTTTTAATGCAGAGAAACTCACAAAGAATATTCGCTTTCTCTGGAAAATGTTAACTTTTGTCAAAAAATAAGAAAACAAACTAGAAAAGTTTTGGTTCTCAGCTCAAAATGTTTTATTTCTGGGGGAGACTTTTCAGTGAAAAGTCAACATTCTGTATGACAAGAAAAATGTACTTTCCCACCAACAGTAGTATGTCTAACTGACATGCATGCGTAAAGAGTCAAGAGCAAGAAGTTCTAATCATATCTAGAATAATGTAAAATTTAAAGGAGTGATTTCAGAGTTGTGTTTCCATACACACTTTGCTAAGAAGATAAAGCCGCCTTCAGCCCTGGCCAATGGTTCCTACAGCCACATCACGTTTTGCACTGGGCTAGTAAGAGCTAGTGGTGAACAGCAACAGGGAACAGTTCCAGGCAACAAATAACTAAATTTCTCCCCTTGGTTATTTTTCAGTCCAATGAGCCCCTTGATCTGCCTCAGTCTTCTTTTTTCTTTTTTTTTTTTTTTATTTCCAACAATGTGTTTAAACATGCATTTACCTGTAAGCACATTATGGAGCTCGTTAAGATTAAGCAAATGCTTGTATGTCTAAATTTGGACCAGGGCCAATTTTACAAACAACCTTCTTATGTGAAATAAATTGTGTCCTATAGGCAAAGAACTTGCTTACAAAGGCCTGCTTTCATTAAGGTTTTGGATTATCTTTCTCAAAGCTTCAGAAAATTAAAGTTTTATTGCATACTTGACAGGCTTAATTAGTAATCAAGATATCAGGATTATTAAGAGAAAATATATTTGTTTCTGGAAGGGGTCTGGTACTGAAAGTGCTGGGGAGATCTGCACACAGTAGTGAAAATTTGGAAAGTACTTCCACCGTGCAATTTCAGGTGCCTATTTTTTCTCCTTACATTAGGTGTTTACTCTGCCTGTCTTCCCATCACTGTCCATGAGGAAAGACAGACCACAGAGCAGCTCACCCAAAGGCTCTGGCAGTGCCAGTGTCTCTCTCTTGACTGCTCAGGGAGGTTAGAAGAGCTAGTCAACCAACACTGTCCCTCCTATTCCCCCTGCTCTTGTCACCCCACCACCCCAGCTGCATCACACCCTTCCGCCATGCACCATACTTTGCTGTGAAACTCTGCAGAGCTGATTTCAACAAGCTGTCCAGTGCATGTTTCCCCAGACCTGACTCTGTTTTCACTAGTGGGTCAAAATTCCACCAACGAGCAGGGAATCCCAAATGTACTAAGTCAGGGGCAACAGTCACATCCACTGCACATGGGTGTAACTCCTTCTATGTTGATGCTGCGGTCTGCTCATGCCAGAGCTCACTTAGGCACTTAATTACGGTAACACTTCACAGGATTTTTGAGTAGCTTCCACTAAAAGTGTTACCTCTGTCACCACTTACATCATGAATTTGTTTTGTTGAGCAGATCTAATTAATCTTTGGGGTAACCGTCATGAAACAGAGAGTTACAGGAAGGTTAAGTCAACATTGTTTCATTTAATGCTCTAGCTGGTTTGAGTAATAAAGTATTAATTAAATCTTAACTTAAAAAACACTAAGTAAAACAAAAAGCTTTGGAAAAAAACCTTTGGTTTTCTTATGCACTGATTATAGGCTTCTCTTTTTCTTTGAAATCTGAACAGTATACTCTTTTACAAACTTCATTTGAAGACATTTCCAACTTTAGTGCTCACACAAACTTATTAAAAGTGAAAAGAATATTCCAAAATTATTTGATATGTCTGAGATTTGTATGAAAAAAACCAACCCAAACTTTTAATCTGGAGGCTTTTCACAAGCTGAAATACTCCTTAATCAAATTTTCAGCCTAAAAGGCCTCTGATTCAGTAATAACTTTATAATTGAGCACATGCCTAACTTTAAGTGCACCATATTAGCTATAGCCCTAAAGGGACTATTTGTGAGATTAACATTGAATATTATTTACTTGTATGTTTCTGAGGAGTCATAAGTCAAACTTAAGAGCCACAGGCATGAAGCAGGGCTCCACTGTACAGGTGCTACAGAAGTACCAGAGAATAAGGTTCTGCCTTCTGCTTGGATCCTTTGATGAACAGCAACCTTGACAATAACTTCCATCTGGGGCTGGCCAAGGAATGTGAGTTCTGTCTGGTGAAAATATTTGAGGGTTTACGTTCTACATTTTTCCACATTAAAAACAAGCCCTCTTTCCAAGGAATTCATTAAAAGAGACTGAGACCTGCATTAGAAAAGTCTGGAGACTGCATTGCTCACTTTGATTGTGGGAGGCTCTGAATCATAGCAGAGAGCAGACTTAAATCTGGACTTCCTCCATCCCAGATGAATGTTGACTCCTTAATCTAAGATGCCTATTGCCTGAGAGTTTATGCTCGGGTTGGGGACATTTAGCAAAAATGATGGCATTTTCTACTACAAACAAGCAAGCAATGACTGATTCTAGTCCTGCTGCTTTTGCAGTGAATTTATTCCTATTTCTGTAATACCCAAAGACCTTAAACAGACAGTTTACTGAAAAAAAAAAAAGATATTTTCAGGGTTCTTTTCAGGTTTCCCAGACAGATGGACAGGGGCTGCTGACCTTTGTTTGAGGGGGTGGGTATAGACAAAAAAAAGGGAGTTCTTCAGATGTCTGACAGGGAGCTGGAAACAAGTCCTCCCAACCCAAAGGGGAGAGCAGGCCAGCTGTTTCCAGCTCCACAAGATGAGAAGTGCTTTGGAAAGTGTTCTGCTCTCTGCAGAGGCTTCCTTGGCTTTCATCTTCAGAGACTTGAGTTAAATTGCAGCTTAGGTCATAAGAAAATGAATGTGGTGGTTTCAAAGTCCCCAGCAGATGTTTGGGAAATCACAGAACTACAACATGGCTAGAACTACAACATGGTTCACAGTTACAGGGGAGTTTCTATGGTCAATTCAAAGACAGAGTGTCAAAGTGTTAAGTTCATACCCACAAAAACTTCCTCAACTAATATACTAGAATCAAACTATTTTTTAGTATCTCAGCAGAACTTTCCTTGCAGGAGCAAAACTCTCCCTTTGAGATTCCTTCTAGGTGAGGCAGCTTTGTCCACAAGTGAAAATGCAAATAATCTCTACATGACAAGCAAAATAAAACACCCTAAAGTAGAGATGGCGTATTTTTTGATAAGACTACATTGTCTGGGATAAATTCATCAAAACAAGAGTAATTTTTATTCAGTAGTCCTCTGCTAGTTATGCAAAATGAAAGAAAGTAGATTGTAGAAAAAGTGTGATCTTTGGAAAGTGAAGTATGAATTTGAGTTTCAGCTTTACTATTTCAAAACGTCTCAATGTCTCAATAAATAATGCATTTGCAGTTGTGGCCATACATTAAAGAAGAGGTATCATCTGTTCTTTATGAGTTTGAGATGATGATTATAGAATTATTATATACTTACAGGTAAACAAAAACATCAGAAAAGTAAATTGCAATTATTCCATTTAAGAACTGTAACATCATTGCCACATATTTCAGTCTACATTATGAGCCTGAATTCCTCCTTATACAAAACCCAGAAACTGAGGGGGGAAAAAAATAAATCTAAAATCTATAATGGCTGGCACCTGTTTACTCCCAGAAAACTTTCTTCATTGTCCTGTAGCTGTGGAACACACTTTCTGAGATTAGAGTCTCTAGATAAATTAGAGGATTATAATTGTCTAAAGAGAGAGACCTACTTACTTTTGAATTACTCCATGTTGTAAAGTGAATAACTTTTCTTCAAAGAATCACAATACATTGAAGTAATATTTTAACATCATCTATATTTCTTTTATTTATGTAATGAAAATAAAAAGGATAATGATTAATGCACTTTTATGAAAACATTTCTTCCCTTTCTTTTTATGGATAGTTAGACTGAATTCGAATCATGGATTCAAACTTCTTTCATATCATATTTCTATTTGATATTATGGTTTATTCAGTTTAGTCTTCCATAGAGCAAAAGCAACTCTTGGAATAAAGCTTTTTCAGACTTTATCTAACTTAAGCTAAAACTGATTTTATCTATCATGACAAACTGTGCCTTTGGAAATATGTGATATTAATCAGCTTGCCATCTGAATGGATCATCTACAACTCCTTTATTCTGAATTGGCACAAGAGAAAGGAATGGTCATCTCCCATTTCAAGTGTGCCAGAGGCTTTGTTTTTGTTTGCATTCCACATCTATCTTTAACCAGGAGACCTGTGTTTAGAGGCTATCTCAGCTCAGGTTAAACAAAGGTCAGCGCAAAAATATAGCAACTTACTCTGGCTTCTTAAGAATTTTGTGAATGAAGAATCGATTGGGCCAGGATAGCTAAACCGCTTTGGCAGATAGGCTGATAGTCTTATCAGCCTATCTGCCCTAATCTCAGCTAAAAGCAAACCTTTTTATAAGTTGGAAATACTCATGTATATTCATAATATTAAAATATTATTTTAAAGCTTTTGGTCCTACTGTGCTTTGAAGAGCATTGTTGAGAAACTAACCAGCAAGACAGCTAGCAGTCCTCTAGTGACATTCACAATCTAATTACAAACCAACACAAAACTAAAAAAAACAGAAACAAAACCAGTTTGTTTCATGGAAAACAAGCAAACTGTTTTTATGAGATTTCCATTTAAAAAAAAAATTCTAAACTCAGATAATATGGAAAGTTCTCATAAAGAGTTACTCTGGAGATGCTTACACTGACAACTCTAAAGTCCATCTGCTAGACTTGCTTCAATGAACCAAGTATTGTTTTTATAAAACACAAATGCAGCAGCATCTTGAAACTGTAGCAGGCATTTCTCAGCCAGTGTGGCCAGTTGGGGAAATGGCTGAGCTGAGCTCACCTGGCTGATGTGGATGTTGCACAAACACATGGGAAGCAGGTAGAGAAACACAGCGGGGAGGGCTGAAGCAGAGGTGGGGAGACTTTTGGCAGCAAAGAGGCTCAAGATCAGATTAAGCTGTTTGTGAAACTAAATCCTAAAGGAGATGTGGGTTTTTTTTAAGACGGAGTAAACTGGCCATACTAATAATTCACTTTTGCCCCTTATGTTAGTCCTTTCTTTAAACCTAAACACCGAAAATATTTCTTGAATTGAACAGTATTTACTTACTTATTGCTTTTATTTTGTTTTTCCTGCTGACATTAAGCCTTTGTTTCACATCGAGTAAAATATTCCCCTTTGTGTTTCATTTAGGATAAAAAACCAAACCCAATTAAATAATCACTGAAGTTCAAAGGGTTACTCTGGAGATTTTGTGTTTTGATGAAGATGAAGCCAGTGCCCTTGTAACCAACAGTTCAGTACTTGAAACTCTCATCCAGGGTCTGGGGTATTTAGCCTAGTGTTTAACTTACAAAGCAGAGGACTTAGGTCTTTAGTCTCTTATTGCTTTATTTGCTGTTTTGCTATTTATATTAAGCAGAAGAAGGAGGAACTCAGGAGGATTTTGCTCCCCAAAAGGTAAATGTCTCAAAGACAAAGGGCTCCAAAAACTAACAACATTTTGACTGATGTGTTATGTTCTGTGATAGTAAGCACAAAATACTACCTGCTGCATTAGTTAACCAGTGATTAACAGTGAACTAAACCAGAACTTTTCTCGTCTAAGGACAAAGTTTTGCACAAATATCAGTCTATGTGAAGAGACACGTGTGTATGGGTGAAAGACAGAGGGTCAGATGGAGCAAATGGGAACTGGCTGCCTGAACAGGCAACAGCAAGCACTGCTGTTAGTTATATACCACCCGTGTGCCTTGTTACCATAATTATAGCTCCATTTCCCAGAAGTTACAAAACAGTTGTAGGTGCAATAACATATACCAACACGTGCCTAATCTATATGTAAAATGTACGCATAAGTGCTGCAGTTCTCTCTATATAGGACCAATTATACATGTAAATAGTAATTTGTGAAAGTAATTAAATAATTCCTTAGGCAAATAATATTTGAATGCTAGGCTAAGGATTATTGGGCATGCAATTTAGGACATCCTTGACCGAATATTCTGTATTGCCATATGCCATGCAGCATCTTTTATCAGTTTTTATTTCTGAAGTATCTCTTTTTTTTTTTAATGCTATATAAAATTAAAACTGACTAAAGCTTACCTGAGCTTTTCATTTATTGAAATAAAATTTTAGGAAAGCGGAATTAAATATAGAACTAAAGTAATTAGAAATCAAAAGTAGATCATGCCATATATTTCATCTAAATAACTTTAATAGAGAAAACATGTGTCTTGTACTGTCTCATTAGAAAATGCCTTAGGGAAAAAAATGCTGTAAACTCCTCCTTAGGGTTTTATTGGCATAATGAAGTTTGCTAATTAGTCCCTTACTGAGAGTAAGAACTCCCCATTTCCTTCAAGTCATATTTTCCTGTCTATTTCACAAATCAAAACATGTCAGTTACTTCTAGCACATAAATATAGCAAATAAATGTAGCTGCTGAACAAGCATCTTCACAAAAATGGAAGATAATGAAGCAGAGGAAAAAGCCAGCTTTCAGTAGAGCTGCTTTTCAAGTTATCTGCCCCACATATTTCATCATGGTAAACACCCATTTCCCCTTTCTGAAAACAAACCCCAGCAAAGTAGATTCCTTATTTGAAACTACTGGTAGTCATCTTTGTATTACTACAAAGTCCATTTGCTGTGGTTCAGACATTAGAATTTACATACAGGCTTTCCACCTAATTTTTCCCAATGAGAACTTCTCAGTGTACTTCAGCCTTGTCTGAAATGGTTCCAAATCTTGAGGAGTAAGTACCACAAAATTTAGTGAAAACAGAGTACTCATTCTTTTTATTGTCACAGACAAAGCTTCTTTATTGTTTGAGTGTCCTTAGGGAATCACACTGACACCCAAATTTTGATTTTGCTGTTCCTCAAGTGACAGGAGGGACTTTTTAGGATGTCGGGTAGGGACAGGAAAAGAGAAAATGGATTTAAACTAGAGGAAGGTAAATTTAGATTGGATGTTAGGAAGAAGTTCTTCACCATGAGGGTGGTGAGACACTGGAACAGGTTGCCCAGAGACATGGTGGAAGCCCCATCCCTGGAACTTTTTAGGGCCAGGTTGGATGGGGCTCTGGGCAACCTGGTCTACTGGGAGGTGTCCCTGCCCATGGCAGGGAGGTTGGAACTCGATGATTTTCAAGGTCCCTTCCAACCCTGATGATTTTATGATTCTATATAAAAACTGATGGAGACATTTTGTAAAAAAATGTGAAGTTATCTTGTAGCTGAAGTCTTACTGGAAACTCAAATTTTCAATTTGTTTTTTTATCAGCCACACAGAGAAACATCAACAGCAGGGTTTTCCAGATGCTGCCATCTTCTCCTCATCAGTTTTGCATTACTGTTATTTCACTGACTTAAAATGTATCTGGGGTGTGTGTGTGTGTGTATTCAGTATCCATGCCAGTGAAATAAAGGGTCTTTCAATACACTACATTATGCATGTGGTTATGTAACATGGCTACAAAAAAACCTCCTTTGACATACACAAAAGCAATTTTTGACTGGAAATTTTATGCTGAAATTTAGCCTCCAGCATATCTTTAGAAGTGAGCGAGAAATTGAGCATTTCCATTACAAACAAAAAGCAAAGGATGCAGCAGTTTGAGGGTTACCCAGTTAGAGGATAATTCCTTCCCTTCTTTATACAACCCAAAATGATTTTGCAGCAGTGTCCAGAATTTGCTTCCTATGACGTTTGGTGAATTGAAAACAAACCAAAACAAACAGAAAGACTGAGATACAGATGTTATAAAGCTGTCTACAAGCAAAACCTATTTCCTTTCCCCTCCCCCCTAGATAATTGCTCCAATTTTTCCTCCAGCTGAGATCAGTTTATGTTTCTGCCTAACAGATGAGAGAAGCTTCATGGTCTTGACTATATAACAGACGTTTAATTATATATTTCCTTGAAGAAATGAGAAAAAAGTCCAGAAACAAAACTCAAATTGCTTAGAAAAAAGTAACTCGCAAAAGAGGCTCAAGCTCAAATTTTTGCCTTATTCCAATAAATGTCATGGTCTAAAAGATGTTTGCAGAAGCCTCACACATTCATGGAAGCCTTGGAAACTATGACAAAGGAGCAAATTTGCTGTGACATAGCACTTTGTCAGCCAGAGAAACCTGTGACATTGAAACCAAGGGGTGAATCTAAGTGCTTACAGCATTAAATCCTCCCCTGATTCAATTGAGAAGTGGCTAAATCCAGGGCTCTGTGCAGCTGGAAAAGGCACAGGCCTAGCAGAGCAGGATGTGACTCCCATCACCTCGCATATGGCAGGTGTGCATGGGAGGGTGCCAAACATCATCCTCAGGCACCGCTGTGCTGACACCTCTCCAGCACAGGGCTGGAGGAAGGGAGGCCTGGTAGTGGGTTGGTACGGCCATGGGGATGCTATCACCCAGAGATTAATCTACATTGCCATATCCTAGGCCTGTCGGTTCCAATCTTAAAACAGAATTTTTGGAAGATTTGTCCAAGGCACCTATAGAAATTTTCACAGATATTCACGTGAGCAAATTGCATTGCACGTTTGTTACGAACAGCCTTGTTTCACCCCTTGGGACAGGATCCAGCTAGAGCCTCTTCTCCCTCAGCTGAGGTATAAGGCTTGTACCTAGACCATTAATCTACTCCAAAGCATAAATATTTACATTACTTTCTTTCTTCTCAAATATCTTCCTTTTATAATAGCTCCTGAATGAAGTAGCTACTTTCCTGACACACATGGGTGTTTTTAAGGACCTTTAAGAGCCACACACTGATTTAGCCAGATGCTAGAGGGCTCTCTTGTTGAGTATACATCCATCAAACTTAAAGATTAAATTCTCCAGGGCAGTTTTTAATGCTTTTAAAAAAGTTTTCCACAGATAGGATGAGATGCAGGAATGCTGTGAACTAAGACTACAAATAAACATTTCAGATTAGTAGCCATTTTTATTCCATTTTCTCAGTTTGTGGAGAAAACTGTATTTTGCACAGCCAAGCCTGCTCTCCCTGGGGAGGCAGCCACAACTCTAAACAGAGTGTCCCCTAAACAGAGTGTGAAGTAGAGGCTAGCTCATTGGGGTCAACCCAGTGAGTTGCACCGAGTAAGGAGGTGCTTTGCAGAAAGCAGTCTGGCCAAAGGCATGAGACTGTAGACCCGCTATCATCTCCTCTTCAAGGAAGGAAACCAAAACTTTGCTGATTAACAGCCTTCAGGGCTTTTGAATGACAGGATTACAGAGGAAGGGAGAGTGGAAAGATGAAAACATGAGTGTAAAACACAAACCATGTTAGGGATGTGTCTAAAAGATGAGTAAAAACAGTGTGCCAGAGTACTCCTAACATAACATAAAGCTTTGGGATAGTAAGAAGTGCTGCAGTCCCAAGCATTCACTTTTCAGGGTGTGGTTCCATTTGAGAAAATGAGAATCTTTTAAATTGTTACCATAAACTAGTAACACAGACTATACTTTCATATTAGGCATGAAATCAGACATTCAGACACTAAAATCGTTATTATAATAAAATGCTTAATAATATCTCTGCTGTACACAAAGCAGTAAAGAATAAAAGTTTGGCTTGATTTCTTCACAAATGTTTTGATGCCATTATGCCCTGAACTACCCAGAGGAATGCAAGACTGGAAGTGGCCTTCTCGAGTCTCCCAAGATCACGTTCCCCATAAGACAAATGCTATCATAACTTGATAAACTCCATCTGAAAATAGGTAAGATTTAGGGCTCCATTGCTGTGACAAAGAGGTAACTCCAGATCTCCCATCTCAATGGGCGGACAGCATCCAGCTTCCAGATAACGAATATCCCTGACCAGTCTTTGCCTGCTCATGTGAGCGAGAACTGAAATAACTCCCTTTCAGAAGGGAATAAACATTAGTTTTAAAACACAGCGAGGCTGCTATTTGGCCTTTGCAATCAATGAAGTTACAATTGCCTGATGGGAAGGACATACGGGTAGATAATTAATCTGCAGTGAAGCTGGTTGCTGGGAAGCCATTAACAGCTCACTTGGTTGATGAGAAACAGTGGCTCTGTGACAACATTTGGTTTGGCTGGTGAGGATTCATTTATTCAAAAGACACAGAGTCTGTTTGTTACTCTTTTTCAGAAACATCAGCTTCTGCTCCATATCAAAAGCCAAAATGGACGTTCCTTTTTCATTTTTCATGTAATACTGATTTTTTTTGTTTATGACGTGACAAATGCTTTAAAAAAGCTCTAGTGTTTATTTCTACAAATAAATGCTAATTAGTATAATTTTTTTTTACAGAATCACAGAATTGTTGAAGCTGGAATAGACCTCCAAGATCATCAAGTCCAGACTGTGACCCAACATGACAACACCTATCTAGCCCATGTCACTAAGTGCCACATCTAATCTTTCCTTAAACACCTCCAGAGATGGTGACTCCACCACCTCCCTGGGCAGTCCATTCCAGCGCCTAATGACCCTTTCCGTGAGGAAATGCTTCCTAATATCCAACCTAAACCTCCCCTGGCGCAGCTTCAGGCCATGCGCTCTTGTCCTGTCACTAAAGTGTACGTATCCCTTAATAAAAACTTGGTAACCTTAACACAAAAAATTTCCTTTCTTGTTTTTCCAAGTTCAAATTATTTGTAAAACCCAAAGCTACTTTACTTTTATTTTCTGACTGGTTTTAAACTCCTCAAAATCTAAATTAACATTAAGAAAACATCATTAAAAGATTTTTAAATTGGGTAAGGAAAATCAAAGTGTGTAACAGTAGTTTTTGAAGTGCACTACCTATGTTTTTACATGCTTACAAATTGTATACAATGTATTTTACATCATTATCTGTAATATATTGTATAAAAAAATGAAAAAGAAAACATTTTCAATGAAATTAGCTTTCAACCTTTGAGTGAGTTCATATGGCAACATTCATACAGTCATTGGAAACTTCAGCTTTTCTTTTCCTAATATTTTGTAATTTTTAAGGTTCTAACAATAATGTTACAACCAATATACTGTTTACTTCATTTGAGTTCTTGGTTTGGAATGAACTTCCGTCACAAAGTAGCACATAGAAATAGAGCCTACTAAGTTTTTAAAAAAAATCTTTCTAAGTCTCGGCTTCTCTAATGTTGGAGATAATTCACATAATATCTGAAGTTTTCACAGAGCTCTGAGAAATAGAGATAGCTTTAAAGTTTACTGCCACATCCCCACTTGCCCAATTTCCAGCGTGGCCTAGGTCCAGGGTTTTGACTGAAGCTCATTTCTTAATATTCAGCTAATTTAAATGCTAATTAGACTAATTTGATGAATAAAATGTAGTAGGAATTCATTAACAACTTTGCTGCTATTGCTATATGTCTACAGAGAAATTTTCTAAAACAGGACTCCAGAGACAGTAGCGCATCTGTTACCAGTTGAACAAGTTGGATTTTTTGTAATATTAAACCTTAGACTTGGTAATATATTGCAGAATTGCAGAGGAGATGGAGGAGCAATTTTAAATTTTCCAGATCTAGCCCATCTTGGACATAGGCCACCAATGAAGAAGGGGCCTTATGCTGTCCTGAGCCCATCTGCTTCATGGGGTTTGCTCCATGTTTTATCCATAGAGGATGAAAACGTGCCTTGTCTGTCATTGCCTACTACAGTCGTTCCAGCTGATGCTGCAGTTGTTCTGCCTGACGTTATCGCTGCCAAAGAAACCATTTACTTCATGTCTGATAGTGCGGATAGACTTTCATGGTTTTGTTGAGCCCCATGAAGTCAGTGAGGCTCCACAGAGTTGAAACAGGTAGAAAAATGGCTAAGATGGTCTATTTGGAAGAATAATTTTGTTTTTTTTTGTTTTGATTTGGGTTTTGGTTTGCTTTGGCTTTTCTGGGTGGATTTTTTTCTTTCTTTCTTTTTTTTTTTTCTGCAGCACGTGTCATTACGATATTTAACAGGTACTTAAACAGATGCCAAATTGTCAAGATGTGGCTTTGAATCGACTTGCAAGTAGAAGTTGCTGCTGGCTTTAATTAGGTCACTGAATTTTAGTCTGAAGCAGACAAAAAAATCAGTTGTCCTATAGAGAACTTCCATGAGATTTCATAAAGAAGAAAAAGAGGCTTCTCTAAAAATCACATGCCTTTCTGCACAGCTGGTGGGTGGCTGTGTTACAATAGCTTATGTCAGAGCTGAAGATTCTCTTAAATTGTACCAGTGTTTCAGAAGCTCTGGGTTAATGCTACCTTCCTCCCCCAGATTCTCCAGGATTATTCCTCAGGTAACACTGATGAAGAAACCTGGCTTCCTTTCATGTATACCATACTCAAAGTGGAATCATCTTTTCTAAACAACACTGTTGTTATTAATGCTGCTTGTCTGCTAGGGACAGACAGCACACCGTTCTCTGAATATACAAGGCTGTTGCAGGAATTGCAACGCAGTCAGAAGTGAATGGTCCTATGCAGCAGCCTGTCAACAGACAGCATTGTAATGTAAACAAAAAGTCAACCATTTTTGACAGGGAAAATAAGTTTTCCCTGCTAATCTGAGTAGCAATTAGCTGTTCAACTGATAATACTTTCTTTGTCATTGAGGTCTAAAGCCTGTTCCACTCTAAACCAGCAGTAAAATTTGTTGTGCCAGCTTCTCTGATTCTGACCTCACTACCTTTCCTTATGAAAACGACTCACATGGTGCATCACAGTGAAAGCAGAGTATCTGTAAACAAGCACAGGAGCCTCACGATGTTGAGCCTTTCCTAGTCTTCCAGTGTTTCTTAGCCACAATTTTCCTGAGGAAGGGGTAAAAAAGTTCCACATCCGGTGTGTCACCTGGGACCCATGGCTGAGACTGACATTGAAGAAAGCGCTGCTGACAAAGTTGTCATGCCATGGGAATGTTTGTATAATAGTTACTGGCAGAAAGCACAAACTGATGTCCTTTGCAAGTTTTTTATGGTATGGAAGTATTTTGTTCATAGTCGTTTTGGTTTTGTTGACCTGAATGTAGTATAAGGAACTGAGAAGGTCTTACAGCTTGGCAAAAAGTAAAAAGAAAAGTTTTGCTAAAAAAGAATCTGTTTTGGACTCTGTTATCTTTCTATGTCTTCTCTCATGGTTCAATTAGTCTGTGATTATTTCAATTTTCAAGTAAAGCAGCAGTCCCCATGGGGCCATCTAAAAAAATCCTCCATTTTGGGGGGAAATATGGATTCAGATATCTATCTGCTAAAGATTTTCTGTGATACTCAAAGCAGAATATGTAACTAACTCAAAGGTGTCACGTAAAGTAGAGGGTAAATTTAGCAAGAGGACCCCTCCTCAATATCTAAATACCACAGAAGCTCTGTCAGCATCTTTCATCTTCTGAAGATAAATGCACCTCATGCATGAGTTTTGAGTTCACAGATGTATTTAGATACTTAATTGTGATAAAAAAAAATAATCCATGGCTGATAGAAACAACAATTAATGTGGATCTGGATGTTACTATTGCCTTAGTTTTTCACCTGTAAATATTACTCTACCTCACTAAGGACCCAAAAAGATAGATGTGTTACAGATAGTTTATGATGTCCTCAAGTAGAGCAGTGGTGAGGGTCATACAAACATATAACATTTAAAAGGGGATAGGAACAAACGCAAAGGTGGTAATCGGTATTGAAAACATAATTTATCAGTGAAAAAGCTCCAAATCAGTTTACCACTATTTTAATTTAGTTCTACGCTTGTTGTTTTTTTGTTTAAACTTTTGTTCCTAAATGCTACAGTGAATGTAATTAAGTTTACAAATATTTCAAATGGAGGTCAGTACTCACTTCTACATGTTGACAGGTCTGAATGAGTTTCGCCAAAAGAGTTTCCAGTTCAGTATTCCTCTTAATAAGGTTGGTGAGGTTACTTTCCAAATTTTGCTGTCAAAAAGAAAGAAAAGAATACATAAGCATTTTGAATAATTTAATATTTAGATGAAGAGTTCAAAAGTTGATACATCTTCTGGATCTGAATTTTGTAATTACGAAGATATGATCGAGACTTTCATTTTTATATGCTCCATTAGATGTTTTGTCTGTGCATGAAGTATGGCAAGACTAAAGAACAGAAAACTTAAAAGGTTCTATAAAACAGTTTGTAAGGATGTACTAAAAACTAGATTAAGCAATTAGTTTGGGGAGGGGAAAGGAGTAAGGAGAAAAGCAGAGAAGCTAAAAACATTTTACCAGAAAAAGTGCTTTCTTTTGGCTGAGAATACTTTTAGACTCCTTATTTCCTGTTCTCAGACTAACATTTGAATTTAAAAGCCTGCTGCTAACTGAGGTCTTTGAGCATGTGTCCCTTTGGGACTGTACTTGTAAGGATAAAATAGACGGGTCAACAATTTCTTCTTGGGACTTGCAGTACTGGCAGGGGGCGATTGATCTAATTGATTTAATTCCCTAGTTCAGTAAAATTATGTTTTAAAATAAATAATTCTAAAGAAAAACATCCTTTTGACACTTAAAAATGAAATATTTACTCACAGATTACACCTTCTCTAACTGTTCTTAAGAGAACTTGTGGCTTGTTTCTGTGTTTATCAACTGCTTATTGCTACATTAAATATCTGCAAATGTGGGAGATCAGAGTGCTTTCCAGCTTCCACATCTGAGGCCACATCCTGGCCGCTGTGCAATTGCATGTGAGATTGAGACCTAGCAACCAATGATTCATCCTCCCTTCTCCCCTCCCTATCCACAGGAAGGAAATCCAAGCACATGAGTAGGAGGTTTGTGATGGCTGTGACCTGATCCCTGGTCTAGCTTCCTTGGGACTAGGACCCTGCTGTGTACTGTGGAACTTACAGCTACCAGCTCCTCGCTTTTTACTACAAATTCTGAGATAGCTGCTGTTTTACATGAAATTTCATCTTCTGGAAGCACATGGGCACTAAAAACTTTTGGTTTTTTGTTGTTTTTTTTTTCTTCCATAAAATGCAGTGTCCAGAGAGATAAAAAAGCCCTGTAAATATAACTTAAGGACATCAAAAAGAAGAAAGAAAAAGATAATCCATTAAAAAGAGTCCTGACTGTAAATACTCATTTATTTCAGTAACTTCAGGGGCATATATTTCATTTTGAAAAACGCAAGGACTGCTGGCATGAAAAACTGTTTCTCATAGTTATTCACCTATGTAAGTGCGTGAGACTAGTCCCTTGTTTAGTATTCCTGACAGGCTGACAGTCTCTGCCTTTTAATTGTACTTTGTCCTCCGGGCAGTCCCCAGTATCTAGGAAGTACAGACAAGAATACCAGAACCGGGCCTTGTACTCCTCTCCACACAAGGGCTGTAGTGTCTCTGCAGAGCTCTCATTAATTTCATCCCTCCTCATCTTTTATTAATGGGCTTCTTTTCTTCCCACTACTACTTCCCCCACCCCCCGCCCCCGATGGATCTATTCCATCATTTAAATCCCTTCGGCTACCATTAACTCACTTGACTTCTGTCATTTCTCTCACCCCTTCTCTCCCCTTACCACTTCCACATTTAATATGTGTGTCTCTGCATGTGCGTGTTTTCTGGTGCTGTTACTCCCTGCCTATTTCAGGTTCTTTTAAAACGATTTGTTCCTTGCTCTCTTTCTCTGTAGCTGTGCAGTCTCCTTACTCCTTCGTGTACATGGCTACAAATGACTAAAGCTGGCAGTATTTCATTGCCGAACCACGAGTACTTTGGCATTTACCCGGGCTGGTGCTGTAAACGCTGGAGGAGCAGTCAGTCCAGTTCCATTAAAGACAGCAGAGAATTTTGACGGCTTTAAGTATATAACCCTTCCAAGAAGTGTAATGGGTGTTTGAAGTACATAATTTTGGCATTTTCTTCCCAGCACAGCCATGCATATCATGTATCACAAGCTCTGGCTGCAAAAAATACCTTCTACACCGCATTTATTTCATAGCCCATTAAAACAAAGAGTAACAAGAATGGGCGTTCTTTACTGAGCAGTTTGAGTTGTATCTTATATTTCCATAAGCTGTACTGTGAATGATCATTTAATTGTAAAGGCATGCTTGCTGTGCTGTAACATGTCCCTTTGTAGAGCTGAGACTCACATGCAAAGTCAAAATACCATATATTGTTACAGTATCAGATAACCTTTGTCTTTAAAAAATAGTTTGTTAAGGGGATCCAAATGTGCAAATACTCTTGAAATGATATTTATATACCTTCTTATTGCTCATATATTCATTTTGTACATGTTCTAATATTTTATATTAAAAGGTTTAAAATGAAAAATGTATATTCTTAATTAAGACTGCTCAATTAAAAAAGTATTATTGGACATAATAAATGCTAACAGTTGAGACCTATACATACTACAAAGAAAAAATTGTTCTCAAAGCTCTAATGGAACATTGCAGTGATTATAAATAACCTGAAAGTGTCTTCAAGCAAGGCCATTGATATATGAAGAGTAAGTATTTTTCTCTGAAACAGAAATTTATTTACCCATACATAGATTATTGTACCCAGGATATTTTCAAATAAAGGACAAAAATTTCAGAATAAATTTCCTATCCAGGAAATACAAGCATAAACCCATATATATTATTAAGGTTTCACACAGGTCTCTTGACATCGTCTACATTTCCTAGCCATGCAAATGGAGGATAACCACTGAACAAGTGGTTACAAAAATTGAAGTTAATGCATTCCCATGCTCTAGCTCCTTGAACTGTAACATTTTCAAACCAGAAAGCCTGGAATTTTGTTTCCATGCAGTTTGGTATGCAAGAGATTAGAGTCTTTTTAGGTCAAGAATTATCAGCATTTTGTTCAATATTTCTTGAAGAACATCAGTTTATATTAATGCTTTACAAGATATCAAGAACCGGGTAGCTGCTTTCTGAAATTAATGCCAATCTTTCCAGTTTCACTAGGCAAGTACTGAGTGGCAGCTCTTAAAGTTGGCCTGATTTAAATGGCTATGACTTAAAAGGTCATAAAAGTCAATCAATTCCTGCAGTATGCTTACCTGGATTTTCTCTTGGCAGTATCTTCCTCTAGTTTGTTCCCCTATACTATTCCCATACAGACTACAGTACCGCTTTGGCTACCATATGATAGTAGGTAACAGAAGCAGAGTTCAAGTCCTTCTCTCTTTCTTTTCACTGTATAGGGAGAACCAGAAAGGACCTGAAAGACGTTTAAATTTCAGAAGCAGAAGTTTGCTCACAGACTTTTCAAAGTGTTGCGAACTGATTTCACACCCACACCTGAAACTTCCCAGGCTCTGTAAGACTTCAATGCCAGATTTGGAGCTCTCGCCGTCTTGTAAAAATGATCCAGCGCAGTAGACCAGAATTCCTGAGACAGTGAATTGCAGCCAGGTTTTAAGTGTGGAGAAAGTGTGCTGTCACATTATGATGAGTACATGTGAAAACGAGTGGCAGAATAAGCTTATTCAAAGCATCTTCGTTCTTCCCACCTAGCCTTCTACTGTTGTTCCCCTGTAAATCAAATTTGAACTGTATTTTTGGAGATGTTCTAGGTAAATCATAATTTCTGAAACACTTGCTCCTGCCTTTCCTTATCTTTTTTTTGTGACTTGCCAATTTTCGTTATTATCTGTCTGTTAAAAACTGGTCTTAGAAATGCAGGGGTAGGTTTTTAAAAGAAGGACAGTAGTTACTGTGTGTTTGTTCTGTGAACAGGCTTCATGCATGGTAATTCAGTGGATGCAAACTGCTCTCAAAGAAAGCAAAAGCCAGGCTGAATGCTCCCCGACTTACCAATGCAGACCTAGCCCAAGATCTTGACATTCCATGTGTCCTTTGCAACTGTTTTTACAACTTCCAGTATAAAGTGAAAAGAATGCTTACTGTCCATTTAGCATGGTCTGACAACTACAGAACATAAATATTACTATAATCTTGGGATAAAACCAAGCAGATGAAATCAGACATGTAATTGAAAAGGACAGTTGAGGATGGTGTTTCATTTTGCCTCTGGATGCCTATAAAATGATATGATCCAGGGACCAGAGTCTGAAGTGGGAAAAATTAATGCTAAAAATTAGAGGAAGGCAGCTCAGGACTGGATACCTTTGTAAAGCTGCTGTCTAGTTCACATTGAAGTCATGATCTTGTTGCAGTACTCATTGCGTGAGGCTAGTGCCCTGATTGAAGTGGGAGGTCAGACTAGATGATCATAACGGTCTCTTCTGGCCTTTAAATCTATCTGTCTATGAAAACCAAATGTGAACCCATGCCCTTTGCCAAATTAACAGTCTCACGCAAAGCATTGCTTGTCTAAAATAGGAAGGTAGCACAAACAGATAGTCTAAGCTACTACATGGGTTAGAAATGCTGTCAAAATAAATTAATGTAAGATTCTAAAGAAGAAAAATGCTGAGCTGTGTGCTCCTGCCTTACGTCACAGCAGAGAAAATATCATTCCCGAGATCATCTTGTCAGAGGCATTTTTCTGCTCCATAAAAAAAAATGACTATTCAAAGGGCCACAAAATAAAACATATAGCTATCAGCCACAATGAGATTTGAAATTCCGGTTGAAGGAAAGCCACTGTCTTTTTCTTATTAAAAATAGTCTTTTTCCTGCCACTGGTAAATTTAAGTACCACTCACCGCTTCCTGGAAGGCTCTGAGAACCAGTCTATTGAAACTACAGCACGTGATAAGACTCACACTGTGGGACAGTACTTTGTAAACAGTCTTGATCACCATTTACATCAAATCCCTCACGATCAAATTCTTTTGGCAGCAAACATTTACAGCAGTTTGCATTTCCTATCTTGCTGGTGTAGAACTGACCAGCACAAGGCATACTTTTGGGCTACCTCCTGGTTTAAAGAAGAAAACAACTATGAATAGTCTTCTAGGCTTATCAGAGCCCTGTACAGTGGAAATCAGGTTTAGTAATTACATAGGTTTCATGAGAACAACAGTTACCCTCACATCATCTCTTTGCAAATGGTCGTACTGAAATAGCAATTATATATTTTCAGATTTGGTTGGTTAAAGCATGTAACCAAAAGCCATACACAGTAAGCTTACACTGCAGTAAAACTGTGATGAGGAATAAAACATTCCGGAGTAGAAGTGTGATTGCATCGTAACTTACTCAAGGTGGCAGGGCAATCAAAGTGGTTGTGATATCAGTCTTAATACATGCAGGCGGATCATAAATACACATCCTGTTGCTAACAAAGTCCCTACAACCACATCTTCACTGCAACTGTTTTTCCTCCTCACTTGAAGAAGATATGCTCTCGTGTGCTCCAGTTACATTTCCGTCTGCTCGTGGTGACATACCCTATGAACTAGGGCTGTTGCCTCCAGGACTTGCATCTAACCTACTCACAAAGTTGCCAATCAATTCCAGAAGAACCGTAAGAATATCAAGCTGGTTTCTGAGCCAGGGTTTGGGTGTATGTGAGTTTAATGTTTCCTTTGGTGTTCTTTATTTAAATGGACATACCAGGTGCACATGGAAAAACTTAGGCTTATTTTTATTCTATGTACTTGTCCTGAAACAGATGACTACTCTTCCGTAGGATATACATGCTCGACCCTGTATTTCTCCAGCCAGGGAATGGTAACATTTGCGGTTAATAAGAATGATTGACCTCAAGTCTCAAATGTGCAGAGCTTGACAACTGCACTCCACATTTCTGTTTGAAAAGAAATAACAGCTATGATGTTGATACACTCCTGAGGACTAAGATTTTTACCTCAAGTGATTACAGTATATCACAAGGAAAGACCCATGAGATACCACACTGTTAATTAATTGTCCAGGACTATTTTTATTAAATATGAAATAAAAATAGCTGAATTTGAAGCCACTATGACTTAAATGATATTAACTGAGTCTATTTCCATATTTCATATGAATGTTGCATATTTTTTTACTAATCCTTATTTAAAATGGGACATTGTGGAAATTAAAGGAAATTCAAGCATTTCAGATTTTTGACCATGTAAGATCTTTATTAATTAAAAGGACGACATTCCAGGGAAATTCCACAACTGCACACTTACTTCTCTGCAAAGCCATGCCCTCAAATATGCCATGGGTGCTTGATGCATGCAGCCACAGCTCTGCTCTTCGATTTAACTACACTAATCTCCCTTGTGAGTTGCTTTGCTGCAATACTTTTTAGTCTTCCTTCACTACTTCTTCTGCCTTCTTCAGAGCAAAAGAGAAACTTCACAACTGGGGCCTCTGAGGAAGAAGGACAGGATGAGAGCTGTATATATACTACACTATAGCAAAAGTTTTCCTTTGAAAAGCTACTAGGTTTCAGAAAGAAATTAAGTATGTACTTAAAAACTATTCTACCTGTAACACGGACCATGATTACCAAAAATCCAGGCCAATGGAACTGATACTGCTTAGTTATTTTCAATATTATAATGTGAAATGAACACACGAAAATGAAAATATAATAAAATTTACTTTTAAACAGAAAAAGCACTTGGTTTCCTGAGGGCATTCAAACATATTATAAGAACCTTGTCCCAGTTTTGACGACGACAAAACTGACTATATAGGACAAGCAATTTTAAAAGAGATTCCCATTTCAATTAAACTATTAAAATATATCTAAATGTTGCCTTGGCTGGGATCTGGGGGGTTGGTTCATCCCTATTTCTGAGTCATTAATCAAAGAAGGATCAGAATAATAATTAGGAATCAAGAAAGACTAGATTAAGCATTTGACTAAACTATAAACCAAAACCAATCTTGAACTGATAAGTGAGTTAATAAAGGTTTGAAAAATTGTAGATATATTTAAGACCCCAGTACATTTGAATTTTCTTTTTTTTTTTTTTTTTTCCTTCAATGCAGTAGTCAAACTGGAAGCTGAAGTGTTAAAAGAGCACAACATCTACCAGACATTATGCATTTAAAGAATGTCATTAAAGACTTATTGTGGAGAGCTAGAGGGTTTGTAAGCTCATTGTTTTCCCCATGGGCTAATCCAATGCAATGAAGGGGGTTAAGGAGAACTTGAACTGTTACACAGCTGTCCTACAACATCCTGGCTGCATTCACTTCCAACCTCCCATGAAATGTACGTGAAACGTACTTAAAATCAGGAGTTCAACAAGAGCTCCTGTTCATGAAATGCCTAATCTAATCTGGCACAAGCAAGATCTGGGAAGCATTCATTCCAAAAAGTGAAGTCCTGAGTTTTGCACATAACTAATGTCAGACATTTATATGAAGAGAAAGCAAAAAGCTCATCTAAAGAACCACGATTTATGCAGTACTATTAAAGTCCTAGCTTTTACAAATGTCTGCCTAAACATTTCTGAAAGTTTGTATTTTATTTAAGAGGTTGTAGTATGGAAAAAATGTGGTTTTAATCACTCAATATGTATTACTGCATTTTGTGGTTGAAAAATTCCATCTTGTCTAACCAGGTGTGTACAAATAGCAATTCAGTATTATGCAAAATAGGCAAGTTAGAAAGGCTGGCTAGATAGGCAAGGAGTAGAGAAGGTCAACATGGTGAATTGGTCTGTATTAGGTAGCAGACCATTGAGTTGTCACAACTTCACTCAACTCATTTTGCTGGCCTGTAACAAAGTTGTCATTTGAGGCAGCTGCACGCATCTGCATTTGTGTTTCTCAGTATGGCAAACAGCACTTTGAAGGACGTCTATAGATTGCGCTCCTGAGGATACTAATTGTCTACCTGGAGAATGAAACTGAAAGTCCACCTCCTGGCACAGCTGGAAGGACTGGGACGCTCAGGGCACGCTCTGCCTTTGTCTCCTACTGGTGCAGCATCTGGCAGTTGGGCTAAAAAGACCACCAGCAGCTCTTATTCAAGAAATGGGAATGACTTGCTGTGCAGTTGCTCTATAAAGAGGAAACAGGTGCACCTGTGAACACATTACATTCCCAGCTGTTCCTCTGCTGTCATATTAGGAGCCATACAGGCACCATCAATAAGCCCAAGTAAAGCCAGAGCATAGCAGCTCTTTCAGAAAATGTCAATCCCACTGTCCAACAGCATGTTGTATGAGGCAAGTGTCAACCAACCAGTCAACCAGAAAGACCCAACTCTGACTTAGGGTGAATCGTATTAAAGCACTACTTACAAGTACATTTTGTGGGTGTTTTTTTTGTGTTTATAAACTTGCCAAGAAGTACGCCATGAGCTAACTCTTCCACTCTGGAATGCTCCAGTTCTGCGCCACTGAAGTTATTGGTGGCTCTTCCTTTTCCTTCCAGCGAATAGGCTCCCATTGCAAAAGGTTACTCGCAATAAAACAAGTCAGCATCTGTACCATTTAATGCTCATTCTGGCACATGCTCATTGCATTGCTGCCCACAGATAGAGCTTGGTCTAGACAGAAGTGTAAATCTCTGTGTTTTCTTCTCTTCGTATGCTCTATTTCTTATTCGATATACTAAACCCCTCTACTATATTGAGCAAATGCCCTGAAAGAAGTTTGGCATGGTGAACTTGAGTTACTTACAGTTTTAAAGTTTAGACATAGGCTTAAGTACTTTTTTGAAAAGAAGGCTTAAACATTCATCTAAAATACCCATCAATCTGGCCTGATAATAGAATTTAGAAGTATTTTTTCTGCACAAAGTTTTTGACCAAACACCAGATGTTGAATTTAAGAGGGAAATAATTATGCTTGATTCAGATTTCAGCTACAGTTATTATATTTAAATCTTTGACTCTACAAGTTGCTATGGATCAAACCAGAGAATAACATTAAACTATCTTAGTACATTTACTTATTTATGGGCTTACTAAAGCCATGTGACAGTGATGAGCTAAGTTTAAACTAAATATTGAGTATAAATTGCAAGGCACATATCATGATTTGGAATCAGACTTTGTTTCACATTTGTCATACTCAGGTGAAGTTTCTGTTTTGACCTGCCTTATTGCCAATTCTTCATCAGAGATCAAATCCAGATTTCAAACTCACCAACCAACAAAAAAACTTGAACCCAGACAAAGACAACAACTAAAACCAAACCAATAACCACATGACTGAAAAATCTGAGATTAATTTAAATAGTCACTGGAAAAATACTCACAACAAAAATAGCACTTCCGTTTTGCCTCGTGTTTGCAACTGATAAATGAAAGAAAAGTAAGCCAAGGAAATAGCAGGCAGTATTATTCTCTCTCATTTAATGTACTACACTAAAAACTATTCCTCCACTTACCTTAGTGGACCCACTGCTATTCCCAGACATCCTGATCTCTCTCACCACTCTTACCACTAAAGCATATATATACTTTGCCCCTTTTTCTTTAGTCATGCTGTGACCTGCTGAGCTGCTGCTACGATGTACCCCTCACCTCCTGTTAGATTTTATGAACCTGAGTTGAACCCAGTTGCTGGCTCTTCTTTTGCCACAGTGCACAGTGCACAGTGCCAAGAGTTTCTGTGTGGAAGGTCTGAAAGTAACTTGGATGCTCAAGAAAATGCTCAGAGTGTGAGGGATGTGTATTTTTCTGTCCCTATTGGAGTGCACATTCCCTCAGATTAAAATGCAATAATCAATTCATTATTAATACAGCCACCATTTGAGAGGCCAATAATTCAAGGACAGATCTATTTAACAGCCCTTGACAATGTATATGGAATGGTTAAATAAACCAACAAGTCAAAAACCAATGTTCCCTGTGAAGGTCACAGCAGACTTACATATTTCACTTATTTTCAGCATTGCAGATAATCACAGGTGTATTTCATTTTACTAATATGAACTAATCAATTAGTATGAAGTAATGAATTGTTCATACTAATATGAAGAATTGCATGAGGATACTTCAAAGGGCTACATTTTAGCTCAAGAAAGCATCTTTGCAAGTACTTTTGTAGTTTATTTTTACTATGTTCCTATGAAAATAAACCACTTGTAGCATGCCATACCATAAACGTAACTCAAGCCACAGAATCACAGAATTGTCATTGTTGGAAAAGATCTCCAAGATCACCACATCCAACCATTAATCCGAAAAAAAAAAAAAAAACCAACAAAAAAACCCAAACCAAAAAAACCCCAAACAATCACAAAACCACCACAAAACACAGAAAACACCTCACCATCCCACCAGAACACGTCCTGAAGTGCTTGATCTACACATGTTTTAAATACCTCCAGGGATGGTGACTCCACCACCTCCCTGGGAAGCTCATTCCAGTGCCTGATTAGTCTTTCAGTAAAGAATTTCTTCCTAATATCTAATCTAAACCTCCCCTGGTGCAACTTCAGGTCATTTCCTCCAGCCCTGTTGTTAGCCAGTTCTACTTCATCAATACTTGAGGTCTCATCACTATATCACAAATGTTATTTTCCACTTTTTACTTCAGTTTACACAAAGCTTGAAAGCGTATCCAAGGTAAAACTTGTGTCAGTAAGAATCAGTGGATTTAGACATTCCTTGTAGCACTGTGTAACCCTAGTCTCTCCAGATATTTAAAGCACATAATTAAAAAATTAAAATTCTGCTGTTCTGTAAGTTTCATATGATTTCATCATATGAAATCAAAGAACATTTTTAGAAAAAAAAGAGTGTAAATAAAAGCCCAAATATGTACACCTGTAAGATTTCAAACTTGCTCTGCACAAGCATCAGCTTATCTATATCACTGTTTCAGATTCTAGCATTATTTTATATTGCAGCTTCTGACTCCAAACTTTCTCTGTTGTCTTGACATTTCAGATGTTTAGGTCAAAGGCAGAACACTAAGGAAAGATCTATGTGTTTTCTTCATAAGAGAACTAGAACAACTAGGAAGAGATTTGTATATGCTGATAGGAAGAGACTGAACATTTTACTAATAAAATAAGATGCTTTGTCTTTAGTCTTAACATTACTCATTCAAATCCGCATTAATAAAATTTGTAAGTCTGGCATCAGAAAAGAGAGCATTTAACATACAGAAAATTAAAGCAATTTTGAAGTACATATATATATTAGAATTTCATAAATGCCCAATTAAGAAAAAAATACTTAATTATGAATAACAGAGAATAAAACATCTGAAGCCATAGTCCCTTTTCTGTAAGAACAGCAAGTGATAGGTATAGTCCAGCCTTTCTTTAAAACCTCAGAAACTTAAGAAAAGTCAAAATAATTTTAAAGTGCCATTTTCCTGTTACTTCTTCCTCCAAAATACCAAAAGCATAAATGATGGTCCTCTGGAGGAACTCATGTGTGAGTAATGAATCCTTCTAACTTACCTTTGAATGATTTACAAAGAATCTTAGGGCTTTTCATTTTATCTAGTTCAGCACATCTAAATTAGGGGTGCAGAACTGAGCTAGTCATACATGGCCTGCTGATCATCTTCACAACAGGTGGGCTAAGAGTAGAAAAACGTAGAATTAGACTGCCTGAAACCTCCTATACAACTTTGGCCACTTTTCTGTAACAATTTATTGTGGCAGATATTTAGGTAATGAAAAATAAATGTGCTTACGTTTTGGCGAAAAGACTAGCAATTTAGAGAGATGTGCAAATCCAATTATTCCTGAAGAAAGAGAGGGGGAGACCTTGGTATTTCATTTGACACATTTAGATAACATGACCAATTTATACAGACTTCCTCCGGACAAATTATTCATTTGATTTATCATTGCCTTTGAAGTTCTCCCTGCTATCAAGGCTGGCAAACTTTTTTTTCCCCTGAAACCATGAGCCAATGCTGATTATATAAGTATGCTTGTCATGGTACTTTGAGAAGATATAAAAACTGTAAAGACCATGGAAGTATTTATTTTGGGCCTTCAATTGATTAATTTTGATTTTGATGTCAGATAAAGTTTTCTTTGGAGAAAGACATGGACTTGATTGACCTGGTATAGCACTTCAGGTTTGTATTCTCTACATCTGCTGTTTTTGAGATAGGCTTACAGACTTTGCGAGAAACTTTTTCTCTTTAGCCACATAAAACATACATAAACAAGCATGCATGTATATAGGTACTCATACAGGCCCTGCAATGTGTTAAAAATAAGTTACGCAATGTGCAAATGGTGTAGAGAGATAACACAGAGTCTCCTCTGGTGTTTCTGTGCAGGATCAACAAAAGCATTTTGAGGTCACACAATACTGACTGAGGTCTGAGCCTGATTTCATACACTCAACAGTTTTTAACATACCTCATGAAAATACAGCTCTTTAATTTCCTTTTTTACTTTTCCTTGACTCATTAAAGGAGATAGCTTTGACTGAAGGAGTTAGATCTCTCCTCCCTGGAGAAGAGAAGGCTCAGGGGACCTCATCACAGTAGTCCTGTACTTAAAGGGCACCTAGAAAGAGGACTCTCTCTTCACAAGAAGCCACATGGAGAAGACAAGGGGCAATGGGTATAAATTGCATGTGGTGACATTTCATCTCCTATGTAAGAAAGACATTTTTTACAGTCGGAACAATCACTTACTGTAACAGCCTTCTCAGGGACATGGTAGAGTCCTCATCACTGGAGATCTTTAAGACGTAAGTGGACAGATGGTCTAGATAACTTCATCTAGGCTCCCTTACACATGAAAGGTTGGATCAGATAATTTTTAGAGGTCCCTTCCAAACTGGGTTGTTCAACGACTGATGATTTATTAAGCACTTTTATTAAAGTTTTATCTATAACTGGATCATTCTTTTAAGTGTGGTTCTGCATGCGTGAGCATGTGCATGCATATGGGTGTGTCTCAGCAAGTACTCCAGTGAAATCAACCTATAGGTGATCTTGGGCTCTTATTCTAGTTCACTGGGCTCTGTGTCACTAACAGTCAAAAGTGAATTATATACAGGAGAGGAGAACTGATACGTCTCTAATTCCTACTGTCCTGGTCCACTTATTCCTGTATCTGCAAGGCTTTGGAAAACAAAGCCTGGCAACACTTGTCAGCCCACAGGACATCAGGCTCCTCCAGACTGAGGAGTTTTCACTCCTTTCCGCACGCAGGCCTCTTTGGCCCATGCATAAACACGCAAGTCTGTGAGATGGCCAAGAAAATAATTGCACAAATAGCTGAATGGGGTGCCAGGAGGACTATGCCATATATTGCGTGCATAACCTATGTCGAGAGTGACTTGACTTTTCCAATCGCTCTGCTGTTTCTAGAAGTCTATACATTTTGCAGTTACACTGTGTCAGGAAAAGGAAGTTGGTGTGGGTAAGCCTTTCACTTTGTTGTAACTGTTCATGCAGGATATGAGAGTTACATCTGGGAAATTACATACTCTAGATAATATTATTGAATATTGAAATGACAGCTCCATTAGTTTTCTATTTTCCATTTGTTTACTCCAGAGTGGTCCCTATTCCACACACTTGAAGTATAAACACCTGCAGTGTAAAACTAGCTTTTACCCAGGATTTGTTAATTAATAAGGATCATATTCTACATAAGTTCAATACCTCTGATGGTTTTTGTTTTTGTAATAATGCATTTGTTCCCAAAGCTAACAGCAATTCAAATCATGCAGTCTTTGTTTCCATAGTTACCACCATGATTTAAATGAAACAATTGAAACACCAAATACATGAGGCCTTAAAATGCATTAAATCACTCATTTAAGTAATTAAATAAAAATGGATAAAACCAGTTTTCTTAATAGAGATGAAACAGTAACAGTGCATACTTTGTACTTCTCTCTATGAATTTCAATTACTTTTACAGCAGAGAAACATTATGATCCTTATTTTATAGAGTATTTAATTTCCCTAAGACCAAATGCCTTAATCAAAACCTCACCTAGCCTTTAGCAATAACATTTTTTCTATAGAGTCAGTGGGCTTCTCTGAAACCAGTAAGGTTAAGGAAGTGGTCTCTCTTGTCATAGATATCATATGCTGGCAAAATGTGTTTGTACAGACAAGTAATCTGGGTGCTCAAGATATGACAGAATGTCTTTGGTTGCAAGAGTCCTTCAAGATCATCTAGTTCAACCTTCGACCAGACACTGCAAGCTCACCACTAAACCATGTCCCTAAGCACCAAGTCTATACTCTGTTTGAATACCTCCAGGGATGGTGACTCCACTACTGCCCTGGGCAGACTATTCCAATGTTTAATAACACTTTCAGTGAAGAAATGTTTCCTCATGTCCAGATTAAATAAATAAATTAAATATAGATTAATTATTACTTTGTTGACAGAGTAGTGTCGGTATATTTTATATCAATCTATCGCTCGAACTTACACATGATTATTGATGACAAAAAGAGTAATGAATTGAAGATGCTCAGATTAAACATAACACGGGTACATTGCCCTTGCCATGATCCATTGACAGGTGATTGAATTGAAAACTTTCTGGATAAACATTCCCAATTCAGATTTCTAAAAGTAGCACCTCAGAAATATTTAATGAAAAATTATTGTCTTGCTGCTGAATGTCAGTTTGAAACTGTACGTCTGACAAAAAAAAAATAAAATAATAATTTCAGTAGTTCCTGATGAATTTGTCCAGACCTTTAACGCTGTACATACCTGTTACGAAATATGTGCTGTGGTATGTCTCCAATGTGTGATATTAGCTACTGGGTGCTTTTCAAAGTAAATGGTACTTTGGTTTGATTCATTTTTACAGAGTTGTCTACAGGTACTTTAAGAAATGTCTTAGGTGAAAATGAGATTTGTACATCAAAAATGCTTTTAAGACTCAAGGTCAAAAAAAATAGCACTAAAATCAAATGTGAATGAAAGAAGAGGACATCACCATAAAATCAATGCACCTAACAGCACAACTTGGTGATTTTCTTTAAGGAAACACTGTGCTTGGTAAAATAGCTGTTCACCCAGACAATTGCAGAAAAGGCCCCATGGAGGACAACAATCTGACCTAATAGAGATCTCACATCAAAGGCAGCTCTTGTCACCTTGAAGGTGTTCAAAAGCTGGAACAGGTTGCCCAAGGAGGCTTTGGGGTTCCATCCTCAAAAATATTCAAAACAGTTAGTCTCTAAGCAACCTTTGCTCACTGTGCAGGGGACTAGACTAGATAACCTCCAGAGGTCTCTTCCAAATGAAATTATTCTGTAATTCTGTAACTAAGATGCTTATCTTCATAAATTTCACTACAATAATGAAAAGCTGAAGATCTTTTTAGATAGTTGAACCTTAAATAATTTTCATATAAAAAATTTAATGAGGCATATTTATTTAGAAGCTTTCTTATACACTATTTGATCTTTCACCAGAGCTACAAGACCTATAATATCCAAATATGAAGTAAACTAATGTGGTTTTTTATATAAAAGTACACAGAACAAATAAATATCTATGAATTTAAGATTTTGTTTGAAATATTCAAGGAGGCAGATTTCAGGAAAATCAGCTTTTAAATTTTGTATAAATTTGGGAGCTTTATCAGGTATGCGTAATAAGCGCCTCATTTTAGTACACAGGTGCCAATTTTTTTTTGTACATTTGATTAGATTGTTTAAAGTATGTTGTAAACCATGAGTGAATAATATGGCTCCACATATGTGCTATTAATTTTATTGAATCTATTCTTTGAATTCTTATCTCCTGCAGAATAACAAGTTTCGGTGAACAATATATTTTCTGGATAATGTACAATTACAGAAACTTCTCACCTTTTCTCCTTCACCTAGAATCTGTCACAATTTCTTTGAATGTAATTTATTAAGGGATGTTTTCAGTTTTCAGAGTAATTGTGAGAGATGATAAATAAAATAGAACAGGAACTCCAAGGCATCTTCAGCCTTTACTTTTTCATACACTCTACTAAAAAGAAAAACCTGATTTATTTTCTTCAATTCAGCATTGGTTGGGCACTCTAAGCAAGGGTGGAAAAATTGCTACCCTTTTATCAAGACTTGGTCTGTCATCATGTGGCACCAGACAGTTGTAGTTTAGTGCTCCTGGGCTGCACTGACGGGCATGAAAGTTTCAAAGAGCTTTAATTTTAAAACCCATCAATGGAGAGAACAGATTCAAGCCTGCTTTTAACTGCTTTTAACATTTGCCTGCTCAATATGAAAGCTGTAGGGCAAAAGTACAAAAAAGTCTTAAAATGTGTGTGGATTGCTTTGCATAGAAGTACAAACTAAATTAAGACAATTTAGCACTATATAGTGTTAGAAAAGTGTAAAGGAAAGAGCACCACCTAAATAAATACCAAATCCTTATTTAAAACTTGTGCCAATTTCTCAGTTTTCCCTGAATACCCTGGGTGCCCTATTTTCCTCTATCCCGTTAAACTGTGCTTTTTTTCCACAGTTAAAAATGCCACTTAGCTGAAGGGAAATCCTTAAATCTTTTGAGGGTATACAGTATGGGTCTCCTAATTAGGACATCCTGTGGAAATTCAATTTAAAAAAAAAAAAGACTGGAGAAAGAGGAAAGAAATACTATATAATACTTTGTACAGAAATAATGCACCAATTAAATAAAAATGCAAGCTAAAAGTTGCACGTTCTTCATTTTTCCCTGGAGGTCTTGCAAAAGGCTGAAAGTACCTTCAGTTTAGTCCCACAGATCTAAAATTTTGAGTGCTATTCTGCATCAGAGCTGTAATTAGTCATTTTGATACTAACAATGGAGTTTATAATTTCACACCAGGCTGATCATCACTTAAAACCATTTATTTCAGCTCAGTACATCCTCTGTTAATTGGAATGTTTTGCTAATGGTGTGTTCCCATTAAGATACAGTCATGTCATTACCACCATTAGGCTCAACCTCTTCTCTTGAATACAACCCAGGAATCACCCTCCATCCCTCCCAAGACATGCATATTGATAGCTGGATTTAGGTACACTAACAGCTATATTCTTGTTCAGTTGTGAGTTTTAGGCAAAATAAAAGAATTAGTAGGCAAAATGTTGCAGTTTCTCTGGCACATGAGGTCAGATTCTGCAATTACTGTGGTCATGTCTGGCCTTAGAAAGCTAAGATTTTATAATGTCTGCTTGCAGCAAGTTTTAAAAAGTAGAAGTTTTGCTATACACAAAGGGCTAAATTCAGCCATTAGTTGAATGTAAGAATCAGATGCTTTCTAGAGATGTAGCTCAGTTCATGATTTATCCTCAACTATTCAGAACATCTTTTAGAATTTTTAAAGATCTTATTTTTATCAGCAGTGATTGTAGTTTCACCTACGATTATGCACATTTGATATTTCCCATCATTAGATCCTGTTTTCACATACAGCAATGACAAACTTTAGTTATTCCAGATTAATTTTTCCAGTTACAGCATTTCCTTGGCCTGACCAAGATAAGTTTTTCCAGTTACAGTGTTTCTTTGGCCTGACCAGATTAATTTTTCCAGTTACAGTGTTTCCTTGGCCTGACTTTATTTAATTTTTATTTTTATGGAAATACCGGATAAAACCACCAGCTAATTTCACAGAACAGACTAAGGAACGTATGCTTCTGTCAATGATAAAACGCCTTGCTCTGCTGCTTCAGTGCTTTGAAAGCTGAAGTTAAATTTGGCAGGAGAGGTTTCTGTGCCTGGTATATGCCTTTTTGCCTTTTGCTGCCAGTCCCTCCAAATTCAGGCAAGATCTGAAAAAACATAGTTCAGCAACTAAAATCTCTGAAGACTGTCAATGCTAGTTAAGCTCCAGACTCCCAGCTGACCAGGAAGTGCATGAACCATTACGGTACAACTCAGGGCGACTAAAACCAAATTATGGTATTGTTGTAAAGGCTTCTCCCACCTTGTGACCCAAGGCACAGTCATATTCTACATCTACAAGCAGCGTTTGTATCTCTTGTGCCCTTAGTTCCCCTTCCATGAGGACACATAGGTTAATACAAAGAAGTTCAACTGAAAATTTAAATGAAGCAAGTGCCATAGTTTGATTAGAGACAGAGAAAGGCGTTTGACAAAGACATAGGATCTGGTAGATTAGCAATGGATAAAAGTTGTTCCTGGTGAGGCTAGATTGAAAGGAGATGCTGGGGAGAAATGAGGATGGACACCTGGAAAAGCAGAGCAACCAAAGAGTGAACGGAAAAGGATGCAGTGACTGGGAGTCAGGTGAGTTAGAAGCCTCTCTGGAAGTGCAGCCAGACAAGATAGCCTGGAAATGAGATGGTAAATTAGCAGTTGGTACTGGAAATGATAACACCAGGAATGAAAAAGGAGCAGAGATGGTTGAAAGATAGGGTGAGGGGAGGAAGAAGCAAAGCAGAAGGATCAGCGGAAGATCAGCATGAGTTAGATGAGAATCTGCATATGGGAATTGCTGTGATGGGGAAACAGCTGGGACTGGGAAAACAAAGTCTTGCAGGGCAAAGCCACTGGGGCAAGAGATCAGGGAGGGCAGAGCCCTGAGCAGAACAGTGGTCTGTGGGTGAGGGAGCTTACCGAAAACAGATGAGCATCCATGGAGATCCGAGCAGTCTGGGAACCAAAGGAAAAGGTTCAGAATAAATACAGATGTAGAGCCAGGGGAATGGTATTCTTAGGGCATAGATGCTCAGCATATACAACTGAAAAAGGATCTGAGCTGGGAAGGAGCTTGAGACCGCATATCAGAAAAGGGAAAGACTGAGTCTATAGAAAGAAGGCAGGAATCAGAAATTAAGTCTCCCACAGAGGGAGAAGCCTCTAGGTGACTAATCTTGCAAGTCTTTGTGTGGGCTGATATTGATGCAGAAAAAATTCAGCTCCAGACAGCATTCTTATAATTTTCAAATGATCCCTATGATATCAGCTATGCTTCCCCATTTAGCAAAACGTTTCTATCTCCAGCACAAATGCAATCACATCTTACAACAGAATCACAGAAATGAGACCAACAGAGACAATGTTCTGGTTTTAATGTTTTCTCACAATTATTTTTTGCAACCTTGGGGATTCTGTTTATATGCAGAAATGAGAAGTTAAAAACATAAGCAGTCCAATGGTTGTCTCTGGAAATGCTGCTCTTTTGTACGCACGGAAAAGGGAAATACCAAAGGATCTCTTACTCTTCTAAATTACCAACTGTGATTTCTGTTTCTATGAATTTTGCCATTGATTTGTTTTGGGTAGGATTTTACCCCATCTTCTTTGAAAATGAAAATGAAATAAAGCACTTGTTCTCCTAATCCAACTTTTAACTAATAAAAGGCTGCAATATTAATATGATTATTTGTTTTCCATTTTCGTTAAGGATATTTCATATAAGGATGAGCTCCTTACTCTCTATAAGTTAGCAGGGTGTTAGATGGTGGTATTATTTCCCTCTAACTGCTACCAAGTATAAAGTATAATGCAATGCAACGTGTCATCAACTTTAGGTAGGTTGAGTATTTAGTGTTCTTGTTAGTAAGTTCTCCAAATAGAAGATTCTGTGGAGTTTGCAGTTTATTTATTTGTTTGATTTTTTTTTTCTTTTTTGGCATTGCAAATAATAAAAAAAAAGTTTAATTTCCTATATTACAAATGTTTCAAAAAATCTGTTTTCTCACAAATGTGTGAGAGTTTTGGCTTACAGTAATTTGTTGCTTTGGAAAGCATCTAGAATTTTAAGTATCTGCTTTTAAGGCGCAGATCCTTGGTTGATGTAAACTGTGTCTTTGACAAAGTTATTCATGTCAGCTGAGAATGTGTCCCTGCTAACTGTAATACTAATATTTACTCTGAAAAGCAGATAAGGTACATTTTTAGATTTATTATGACAAATCTCCCACAGATACCATATTTTTGAGGCTGTGCTGCTTAACCGGACATGCAAGCCTAAGGTTCTACATGAGTCTTTTCAAAGTTTACATTAAAGACACGAAGAAAATTGGTATTTCAGACTAATATAGGACAATCAAGAATACCTTTATAGTATGATTGTGACAGTGTAGGATTTAGCAATGCGACGGCATAACTTTGTCATAAGAATGGAAAGACATCAGAAATGTACAGAAGGCATTTTTAGGTGTGCTATTTAAAGGATAAACATCAAACAGGTGTAAGATGGACTAGGCTGTAGCCATTCTCTTGGGAGCAGCTTCCTCCAGCATGAGGGGTCACAGTGGGAGAGATCCTGCTCTTCCCTGACACTAAACAACAGCTACATTGCAGGGACACGTCCCCAGATTAGCCCTATTGCCTGGTCACTCTCACTGCCTGCACTGCCCTGACTGAGCCACTCTGCCCTTACACTCCCATACGTTGTGTGGCTCCACCACCATCGGAATTCAAAACTTGTGTCCAGACACCTGGCAGCAATTTGTACCACACCAAAAAACCCCAACAAATTAAAGTCTTGCCCATCAAAGTTCTTCAAAAGCATGCTAAAAATGTTAATTATGGATGTATGGGGGTTCATAGAGTTTCCGTTACATCTCTATTGCAAGATTGACTTCAGTCAAGGACGCAACAGTCCAGGTGTCCCTCTCACTCTTCTCTATCAGCATTGACACCTTCAGTGTGGACAGCACCGAGCTGCAGATTTCCTGTCTGTCTGTTCAGTTCTGGGGCTCTGGTTTGGACTGTAACCAGGTAAAGAAGCAGCTGGTGTTATAGCAGGCTCAATGTGTTGATGTATTTTTCAAAGGTGTGTTGGCTGCAATTGCAAATATATTCTTTGTGAAATATTCATAAATGCCTAGAGAACCAAGCATTTAGATTACAGATCTGAAAAAAAAGCTGTTCATATCTTACAGTTATTAATTTCAAAGGGACTTAGACTCCTAAATGCAATTCACACTCTGAACTTTTGAAAATATCAGTTAAAAACTCACCCTCTTCAGTTACGTGTTTCTATTGCCATAGCTTATTTCCCTATATCTTATACTGAGACTAGATTTGGTGAAAATATTGCACAGTGGAAATAAACTCAAACATTCCTAAGTGCTGATACTGTGATAACCAAATCTCTCTGTTTCCCTTACACCCAGAGACAAGTTAAGACCACTCAGGAAAGTCACAGCCTGACTGCCAGCTGGTTTACATCCAACAACTGCCTTATGCCAAAGGCAAAATATTCTTCCCCAATGCTTTCATTCATTATTCACCATTTCTCTTACATTGCTGGATATTGCTATTTATTCAAAGAATAAGTCAGTTTGAAAGAAAAACTGCTTTTGAAAATACAATTCGTATGTCTGACTTGACCCACATAGAGATATCCCTTGTGAAAAAAATTGTTAGGCAAAACTATAGATTTACCATTTCTTTAAGAGATTCTGAAAATGCAATATAGCTCTAGTGCACAGCAGCATGCTTTTAAATATAACAGGTTTACTATGTTACTTTCTTGAGTATTTATCTAAGGAAAAATCATTCCCAAATGATAAAGAAATCTGGCAAAGAAAAAAAATTGTTATGAGAGTCACATTATTTAGAGCACAAGCCAGTAGGAAACAAGCTAGAGAACAAGCTTTCACATCATTTTGCCTTGACTTTTATTGCGAGGAGTGAAGTTTATTCTCTGGCCGTTGCCACATCACCTCACTGAGTATTCCAGTTCCTTCATAGACTAAAAAAAGACAAAAAAATAAATAGTAATACTGGCCTAACTCTAGTTAATGAAGCAATGCAAAACTGGCTTCAGGGCAGCACCCAGAGGCACTGTCACTTGCTGCTTTTCATGAGGTGGGAGCAGCCACTACAAATGCTCTGGCAGCCTGTACAAGTTAATTCTCAGCATGCACCAGTCAACTGATTGGGACTGGTTAGATATAAGTGTTACAACAACACTGAACATGAAGAGTTCTGTACTCCTTCACCTGATAATATCACTTACTGGCTGTGATGACAAGCCCAGTTTAAGAAGTCCAAGCCTGCCCTCCCCACTGCCCTAACCCTGGTCGCATCACTGCGCAGCTGCACTGTAAGCCAGGTCTGGGTTAAAAATAAACCTCCGAAAGAAAGGAGGAGGGAATGGGAATATACTTTAAACCAGGATAAGAGATCCAGTTTGCAAAGCAGGTCCACAGACGGTTGTAGCAGAAAAACTGAGGAAGTGATGAGCTGTAACAGAGCAGGGAGAACAAGGTGCTGAAGGGTCAGAAGTTGCCAGGCAGTCTTCACAACGAAGTCAGAATCTTGTGGGTTCACTAAAAAGTAATCCTGACTCACTAAGTCCCTTTAAGCAGTGTAAAATATAATTATATAGATCACTGCTTTTCACTGTTGTTATGATATTAAAAGAAGGGAGGAATTTAATAAAGAAAAATGTCAAGTTATCATCTGATACCAAACAAGATGATAAAAGAGAAAGGGAAGGAATAGAGTAATAGTATAACTTGTGCCACTTCTCAGAAAAGCATAAGCTGAAGTGTGTGATCAATGTCTTTTTGGTCAAACATCATGCAATTTGCCAAACAGTCAGTCAAGTCCAGCTGCAAATTAATGTTACTTACTCATTAAACCTGATAACTCAATGATACTCTATTTGCTTATCTTGAACTGTCGTGGTGACCTGTGCTATGAATGTTTTATTTTTCTTCTATTTTAAATTTGCAGATGAGGCCAAAAGACTTGCTCTGCTTTAAAGTACAGTAAAAAACTATCTTGCTTGCTTCCATTATCTGACACCATTTGTTTCACAAGACCATTGAAAATGTACTCACTATGGGATGAGTATATGCTTGCGTTCAGGAAACTGAATTATGAATGCAGGTTTCCTTACCTGGCCTATCAGGGCACTACAGAGAGATACTGGCACAGCTTCTGAATTCTCAGCAAGTTTTGGGCTCCAGGGTAGGGTTAGTTCCTTGGTGAGAAAGAAATGAACTGACACAGACAGAGTTTATGGCATCCTTGCATCTTTTATTTACACTAGATGCAATTTTAAAGAGAGGATTTAGATAGCAAAGTCAGTGTGCGGTATGTGACTTGGAGATTAGTTCTGAAACTCCAGAAAAGTCTCCCTCATACAAAGCCCCACACTGTTTCTCTGAATAGAGGAAGGAGTCAGTTTAAGCTCCTTTCCCCAAATAGTCGGACAAAACCTCTTAGTTTTATTTGCCTTACCACTAGTGAATTAATTTCACAATTTATTATAATAACTTAAGAACATAGCACTGTTGAAAAGGGCATTCCTGCTCTCACCCTTTTATCAGCACTACAGCATGTGGGAGTAAATAGTTAAGTGCATAAAAAAAAATCTTGCTTAAAATAAATCCTCCCCAAAGGTGCACGTTTGTAACAGTCAACACCAGTGAGGCAGCAGATAACAAGTTATTTTGAAGCAAGTGGTGAAGCAGAAACATCATTCCTATAGATGAGGTCACAGATTAGCTAAAACCGCTCACAAAACTTCCACAACTGACATTTTCCTCCAAAGTTTCTACAGCCCACACTATTTTCTTTAGGCTTTTGACTGTTGAAAGTCTTAGCGTCTGTCTGAAAAATTAAGTTACTTTTATTTAGAAATGCTATTTCTTTGTTTTTCCAGATGCCTCAGATTTGACCAACACATTTACAAGGCATAGAATTAAAAAAAAAACAACCAAAAAACTAGAAAAATTAGGCCACCATGTAACATTACACTTTGGGCCTCCTAACTCCTGAATAACTTTTACAAATCTTGCGTAATCTCAACATAGTCGATTTACATCCCTCATTGTAGCATCTACATGCTTTGTCACACAAAGAAGCATCTTTCGGTTACCTCTACCAGTAAAAGGTCTGTCAGATTTCAGCTAGTCAGAAATATTTTATTTTCATGGCATTGTAGTTTGCTTATCTTTCTAGATAAACAGTTGCAACTGCCAAATGGTGAGTGTTCTCAGAACACATATTTCTAGAAGCACAGGGGTCACTCATAAGTACAGAAAAGAACAACAGTCACTTCCTGCAAAAACTTGGTCCAACCGTGTAGTTTTGCAGGGGAAGAAGGAAAGAGAAGGGGGTGAAAAAGTAACATTTTATAATTCTATAAAAAGATGACATATTAAGGATGGAAATGGTTTTGTTTCCAACACGCTTCATTTAAATTTATCCTTCTCTCTAACTTGGACCTGACAGCCTGTTATATCTCCATGCAGCTCTTTGCTACATCTACAATAGCTTACGACTGAATGGCTAGCTTCAAAGAGACAGATCCAGAAGTCTTGGATGAGTTGAAGTCCTACAAAGTTCATTAAAATTGTCTGCAGAGTAATGGAGTGAGGACTCAGTTAATGACTCTGCCGAGGAAGAAGACTGTGGTGTGAACCGAGTTGACTCACAGGGCCTGCTGGAGCCTGTATCTACCTGGATGCACTCCCTATGCTGCACTGCTGCTATCCCAGCCAGTAGCCTAAAGAAGGGAAGAGGTACTGAGGACATCCACGGGTTTTCAAGAAAGTATTGCAAGGAATAAAAAATGAATCCACGGAGCATGGAAGGAATCCAGGCTTATGTGGAGGGGTTATTAAGGCACAGACCATTAGTAGCTTTATAGTCCATACAGCCTACTTTGTAATGCCCTTGCCACCTGGTAAGGGTCTCCAACATGGACTGGGGCTAGGTTACACACACCAGGAAAGGGGCTAACCTCTGGCCACAGGAGAAGTAAAAGCAAATTCTTGCCTAAATTCTTAGGCACCCAGCACTCTCGAAGCAGAAAGTGTAGTATCAACGCCAGCTGGAAAGTGCTACAATAATCACATAATCACAGAACGGTAAAGGGTTGGAAGGGACCACTAGAGATCATCTAGTCCAACTCCCCTGCCAAAGCAGGTTTAGAGCAGGTTGCACAGGAACGCATTCAGGCAGGTTTGGAAAGTCTCCAGAGAAAGACGCCACAACCTCTCTGGGCAGCCTGTTCCAGGGTTTCGTCACCCTCACTGCAAAGAAGTTTCTCCTCATGTTGAGGTGGAATCTCCTGTGTTTCAGTTTGTGTCTGTTGCCCCTTGTCCTATCACTGGGCATCACTGAAAAGAGACTGGCCCTATTCTCTTGACACCCGCCCTTTAGGTATTTATAAACATTGCTAGTTCTCCTCTCAGTCTTTTCTTCTCCAGGCTAACTAGTCCTAGGTCTCTCAGCCATTCCTTTTAAGAGAGATGTTCCAGGCCCTGAACTGGCATCTCTATCAGTACTGCAGGGTACCACTATATATAATTATGTAGTATACTAAAATACATATGATACTATATATTATACATTATTACATGGTATACTATATTGCAATATTTCAATATACTACTGTAGCATGCCTTGCTCTAACAAGATGACTGGAAACATAGTCCACAGCCTGTAAAGGATTATAGTCAAGTGTTACAGTGAATTCTGTATTCTTGGCACATTTGTTCTATTATTAGAGTTTCACATTCATGTTTGCAATATTTGGGTAGACAGTTGGACTTGATGATTTTAGAGGTCTTTTTCAACCTTAATAATTCTATGATTCTACGTTCAGAGCACTTAGGCTGGAATTCATCAAGCTGTGTAAGCATGTGTTCACCCTTAAGGTGTGCTCACCTCCTTTGTAATTATGCAGACAGTTACCCAGTACTAGGAGTCCATCTGAACTACATCACTTCTACAACATGCAAAGATTGATGTGAGCCTTCAAATTACAAAAAAAAATAAGCACATGAAATAAATAAATATTCAGAGAATCAGTTAATATACTAATTATTAACAGAAAGGAAAGCACAAAACACTGACATTCGAGCCTGCCAGAAACCCTTTCCTTATTTAGTGGATATGGCATTTTTTCTGTGAATAAAATGCCACTAGCGAATAATTGTCAAGTTGAAAAGAAATTTGTAGTAATTAAAGGCAGAGCTGAGCACTGAAACATTCCCTTCAGGGACACTTACTCAATAGTGCCTTGTTTAAATGTTAGGGAATTTAGTCTAAAACTTGAATAATGATAATTATCCATAAACCACAGATGACTAATTGATTACTGATGAGTGATAGTTGGTCAAAATTAAACTAATTTATCAACTTTATATGTAAATATAAAGAGTATGCTTTAAAAACAATTATTTATGATTAGAGAAATATTCCAAATGTTTGTAAGTAAAAAAACCCCAGTAAACTAACATTTAAATTTTTTCCTTGTAGATTTTAATACTTACTATATTGTTTTATAGTAGATCCAAGATTAAAGGTGAATTAGTCAGTAGTTTTGAAATACCCAGAATAAAGCAATCAATGTACAAGCAACTGAAGCAACAGACTGTGTTCTCTCTTCTGTGTCCTGATGCAGAGTCCCGTCACACATCAGAACTCTATTGTTAGATGCTGTATAAACATAAGACAAAAATGCAGCCCCTGTCCAAAAGTAGTTAAATATTATAAGCTAAATTCCTAGCATTAAAAAAAAAGATAAAAAATAGTATCACCTTTAATTAACATTCTTTAATTCCTTGCCATATTACATTCTGAACAAGCAAAAATACAGATTTCACTGCTTTGAAGTGCCATCTGAGAGACTGAAGTAGCCTTGGCTTGAATCACTGAGTTTTGTACTAAGGTAAGGGGTCTAAATGTGAGAAATGGATGTGTATTTGCAAAATGGCAGCACTGAGGCAATGAGAAGAACAGGGAAGACATAGGAGATGCAGCAAAAGTATCACCATGTAGGCTGTTCAAAGGAACCATGAGAAGCTGCAATTCAGAGAACATCGAAAGACGAGGATATTAAAGTGAAGGCAAAGTAACATGGCTGAAGCAATAGTTGGGACATACAGTTTTGACAGTAGTACCTTAGACAATGAGAAGTAAAGTAATGTTGGAATCAACATTCATGAGGAGGCAAGACTAGGAGCCTGTATGGGGAATGGTCAGCATACGACAAGCAAGGATGTGATCATGTGAGGAGCTGTATCAGAAAATGAAAGGCTGAATATAGGAGAAACTTCAGCCTGTCAGAAACCATTGTTTTAGATAAATGCATACATACACACACATATACACACAACATAAAAAAATACATGCTTGCGTACGTCTGTATACACAAATGCACACACATACATATCCATTTGTTTGTCAGTGGTCAAAAGTATGTTGACAAAATTAAATAACTTCCGTGAATGTGCTTTATTCAAGCCATGCAGTTCGCTGACTTTCTCCAGATCCTAGTGATTTTTATTTTTTTGTTTCAAGTGCTTATTTCACCACAGCTCCTTCCCCCTCAGACCTTGTTCCTGACTGATCTCAACTGCCATAAGGTAAAACTAAGCACGCTGATGAGAAGTACTGCCTGAGTGTACAGGGTGCTGAGCTATGACTCTCAGAGAGTGATGTCGAGCCCCACAAATGTCATTAAAGGTCAGAGTGTCAAAAAAGTTAAAAATTCATTTCTTAGCTGCATATCCTCTCAGGGAAAGTTTTAAAGAGAACAGTAGACAGATGGGGACAAGGAAACAGTTGCTGCTATTGAGAAAGGAGCTCCACATGGTTTAAGGAACAAAAGAAAGTGTGAGAGCAAAAGGAGGGAAGATTGTATGAAGGAAACCACAGCTAGTTGAATGTATTGTAGTAAAAAATGAAGACTGTGGAGCTTTTTAAGAATGGTAGTAGAAAGATAACTGTATTAGCTGAAAACACTGATCAGAAACTCCATGAGATAAGCCAAAAAAAGAGTAGGCTTTAGCTTCTTCATCTACATTTGGCCCCAAGACGGCACTTTCAACATAGCTACACATATAAGCAGAGCAATTTTCTCATTGTGTGTGAATATACTAGCACGTGAGATCTGACTTCTTGCTGTGATTTCAACGTTTATAACTAGTTATGTATTCAACATACATTATATTGAACATGCACGTGAACTTTGGTATCCCATATTATTGCCTTGAACAAGTTGCCTTAAATGTCAGTTAGCAGCCTACCTGTGACTGCAGCGTGCACTTCCTATTTCACAAAGTCCCCCTTTACGTGTATGTTCACTTATAGAAATAGTTCTGAACTTCCAACAGAAATTTCTCTCTAATCATTACTGAAGAATACAAAGGTTATTATGAGATGATTCTCCTTTTCTCTTTCCCTCAAGAAATTTCTGGTGCTATCTGCAGAAATTTTACTAAAAATGGATCATTACTGAATTTTTTACAAAAATATATATATCAGCATTTACAAAAAACAGCAACAGAAAGTTCATTCCTAAATTCCTAATTGTCCTTTCTTCCAACCCCATACAGAATCTTATCACCCTGATATCTATAGACATCTATAATGACAATTCTGTGACAATAGATAAGATTCACCTTTGGACTAACATTTTGATTGCAACATATATTGGAATGCCTTAATTTAGAAAAAAAAAAACACAACAAAAACCCCACAGCAAACCCAACACAAAAAAATACAAGTAACTCTATTCTCTATTTGAAAGTTTATGCCAGAATGGATATTGAATCTTTGTGACCTAATAATGTATATCAGTGACAAGAGGTTCAGTTACTGATTCTGAAATGATCAAAAACTGTTGAAGTGAATTACAACATTAAAAGTGGCTCTGTTGTCAAATATTAGGTTATATTTAATTTAAAGGGTTATTTTTCTTGCAGGATGAAGAATGGAAGATAGTATTAGACAGTAGATGATAGAAGATAAGATAATTTATTAAATATTAAGAGTAAGGATGAGAGGATAGTATACATTTTATTTCATTCAGTCTTAGTTTTGTTTTAAATTGATAAAAGTAATTTAATAATGAATTCCCTTGTTACCATAAATAATAACCATTTCTAATGCTTTTCTCAGGACATCTATGAAAATAAAAGAATACAAAATTACTATGATCATTTTCCCCAATGCTTTTGGTTCTTATCAAAGATAAACCTGACCTGATCTGCCTGTGTCCTATACTGAGATTTTTCTATTGGAAGTTATACAGCAGAATTCATTATTTGTGAAGTTTCAGGTCGCTCTATTTATTACACTAGGACATCATGCTTTGTCAGGCTTAAGATATAGTTCTAACACAATTAAAAGAAACATTTGTTCAGCCTTCTTGTTTGAAATGAGCACTGAAATGTTTAAAATAAAATCGGTAATCTAAATCTGAAACCTAGATAGGAATTCAGAATTTTTTTTTTCAGTTACTTGAGTTGGCATTGTTTATTAGTTAGAGTACGAGCACAATACTTGTACTTGACTATTGACAGAAGAAAAAAACACAAGTTCCATGTCAAGGCTTGGCAATGACTGTGAGTGAGATGAACACATACCTTCTGCTCTCGCTTTAAACTAAGGGTACACTCACTGAAAGCATGGGAGTAGATATGGTTTCGAAGTGCTTCAAGAGGAGAAAGCACAGTAGAAGTAATGAAAGCATGTTTGTGGTATTCTGCAGTGTCATGCTGCTTCCACTTCACACTGTGGTTTTCTTTGACGTTCCAACAAAGCTTTTCTCTCATCCTAAGTTCCTCTAGTACCTTAACTCAAAAGTTGAGATAAAGAATCTTGATTAGAAATTCCAGATAAAAATGAGATCATAGCTATACCTGAAATAGTGTCCAAATTAATTTCCAGCCTCCAAAATTCTCCAAGAGTAACGGTAGCCCAATGACTGAAACAGCTGATTTTCAGGTGCAATACATTATACAATACAAAAACTACATGATCTCCATGATCTCTACTGCAACCTTTGGTGGTGATTCACAGGAATAAAGTCACAGCTAGCAGTAACAGCTGCATACCTGATTTTCAGGTTGGTTATACATTTGGAATGTGCTACACTCCTACTTTGCAATGATGACTTACAAGGTACAATAATGTAATGCTTTAAATGAATCCTGACCCAGACAATGTTTAAGACTCAACAATTTTTTCATTTAAACCTAGAATACCAAGAAATTTAGAGGGCAAAACCCCTAGATTCTTCTATTTTTCATTTTTCAAGTGAATCTGTCCTGCTTTATGCAGCCCTATATGCAAAAGAGTACATTCTTTTCTTCTAGCACATCTTTGTAGCTTTGTCATACGGTGGAAAATATGCCAAAGAGAAAGGAATGTTTTCAGTTTGTTTCTTGTATTGTGGTAAAAAAATGCCATTTGGAGATATCCCTGGAAAATACTGTTTAGCAATTCTGCTTAATGATTTGAAACAGCAGCCGTGGACTTCATCCCATAAGCCCTCACATGAGTAGTCCTTATTTTTCCAAGTAGTACAACTGAAGATAGCAATAGATCACTATGTACCATATATTTCCATTACATGGGGCTGACACACCATATTTTTATTGTTCATGTCTCTCCCTTATTAAAAGCTTTAAGATAACATGTGCAGTCTTTAAAAGATCCTTTCCAAATGGTACCTCAAAATATAGGATAATTTTTATTTGCAAGCAACATGAACTGGACTTCTGTGACCTTTTCCAGGTAGAGGTACCATCACAGTCATCCTACCTCATAGGTTCTAGGCACATCGAAGGGGCAGGTTACCCATAAGGGCAGAATAAACAGCTTCCCACTATCCTTCGTCTAGGTCAACAGATAAATGTCAAAATTTCTCCAATGCATGTATTTGGAAAAGTTGACTTTTTTTGGAAATACAACCTTTCTTTTTTTTTTTTTTT
>VWZK01002487.1:0-15561 GCA_013396935.1 Baryphthengus martii | reverse complement strand
TTTTTTTTTTTTTTTTTGTGATGTCCTAACTATAATCCTGAAGATTTCTGCACTGTACAAGTACAGTATAAAATGATATATGATCTGAAGTTGTCAAATAAATACCGCTAGTAAACATCCACCTCTAAGTGTCTCAAAACGGAGGTCTTCTATCATTTGATAAAGACATGAGTGTTAAATAAGGAGGTTACTCAGTCTGGCTGTTGAGGAATTAAGTCAAGGAACCCCATGAACCCTCTGAAAGCCAAATGACCTACTTATACCTCAGTCAGGCTACAAGGATAATTAGGTAAAGTAGAGCTTCATTAAAAATTGGATGCAACATTTGCATCAAATGTACCTGAACTGGAAAATTCACATATGAGACCTCCACCTGTCAGACAATAATACAGCTGGACTTAAGAATACATAATGTTTTACGGCCTCCTATAGAACCTTACCTACGAAGAGCTAATCTTTGAATTAGACCCTTCATCACCTATATATGGTAAAAGCACCTATGGATCTTTACAAAACCAGAGGAGACACGATCCCTACCTTGTCAAATTTAAATCAAGCAGCCAAGAGCAAATAGAACAGAGAGCAACCTGAAAGTGTGTATATAATTCTTTTTTCTCCAAACCAAATATTAAAAAAAAATGTATTTTAGAAAAAAAACAGAATTTTAGAGGTTTCTAGACATATTTTGCATGAAATGAGACAAAATATATGTAGGAAAAATACTGTACAATGACATTATTAGGCTTTGTAGAGGAGTTAATCAACAGCAGTCAGACACCTAATTCAAAATGCAAAGTTCATGGTACTTGCACATTTAATTGCTTGATGAAGCACTCAGTCAAAGCACATGGTTTTTGCTGCCGTGCTTTTAAATGGTTTATGTTCAGCTCGACTCCATGGACCTCACTTGAGACTTTACTACTCAAGACGCAGACAAAACACTCAAATTAATCCCAGTAAATTTTTTATGGGTATAGCTATCAATTTGCTGTGGTACGTGTGCAGCAGCCTCCAAAGTCATCTAGGGCCTTCTCTGCTGATGCCAATGAGCCCTGAAGCAGGCCTGCCATCACAGAACAATGTTAATACCAACTTCAAAAGAGTAGAGTACAGAAACTGAAGCACATCCCTAAAAATGGATTATAAAAACTGGATAGTTCTTTATGAGAAGTTACAGAGTCAAAGGAGCTAGGGTAATATTAATTCCAATTCCCTAAACATAAACTACAGTATTTACAATATTTTATTTGGTGATTCTGGACACATTTTTTAGGTAAAAAAGAAGATTAAAAATGTCTCACTGAGTATCACATCTATATTCACTGAGTTCTTCAGTGTATTTCAGAACTGTAAATACATTTCATACCAATAACTAAAGGGTGAAGTAGGTCCTGAGCTGAGCTAGATGTCTCCTGTTGTACTTGGAGGCTCAGAACAGCAAAGAAATAAGAATCTTCCTTACTTTTAGTGAATTAACTTCAGATTTGACCTACAGAGACAGGGTTCTAGTGGAGTAATGTTAAGTAATTTACTACAGGCTCATCTAATCCCGAGGTCTCTTGCAAACAAGGCTGACAAATTGCAAAGGTGCTTTGTGAAATCACCTATTGTACATCAGATGCTGCACTGAGACTCCAGCGTTCATCCTCTGCCAGGTTCCAAGACACGAAAAGCTAATGTTTACCTCACTAAAGAGGTGTTGTTTTTTTTTGACAGCAGAATAAGAGCTACAAGAGACTGCAGGTTGACAATAAAAATAGGAGGTTTACTAAACTTGTTTTAGACATTAAATACTAGCCTGCGGGTCTTTAGCTCTTCGGTGTTTTCTGTGATGTGAAAAAAAATATAACAAATATGTAAACTCTTGTTACGTAAAAGTGATTCCATATCTTGTAAGCAGTCATTCTGATGTCATTTAAATTAACAGCAAGATCTCCTCGTACAGGACTGGGACCTTTACACAGCTTTTATTTGCCTCTTCTTTTCATATACATTTTTTATGATAATTTTCATTTTCTCTTCTCCTTTTATAATTTTTTACAAATTAACAGAATGAAATACATCTGTCTTGAAATATGTGTAGTTACTAAAATCACATCAACATCAGAATTTTCACCAATTTATAAGCCACTAAAATAAGCAGCCCTTCACTTCAGTCTAATAGCTAATATCAACAATGACAGTGAGACCATGAACACTGATGTTCTCCAGAATAAGTCAATAAATAATAGGCCCACCAAATGTCTGCCTCAGAGATGTCTTAAAATATCAATTTCAGAGACATAGTAATTATCCCCTTTTTTTTCATGCTGTTTGAAAGCAAAAAAAAAAAAAAGCATTATGATACTCAAAATATATGTAATTATATACTTTAAAAATCAAAGTAGTTGAGTAGCAATATCTAAATTAGGAGGAAAGAATACTGTCTCAGAACAAAAAAATGTCTTCAAGAGACATTGATTTTTGGTCTTTAATGTAGGCATTAACTTATTTTGTGTCTCTTAGGACTCTGTGACCACAAACTAAACAAGCAACTGGAGTAACAATTTATTCCAGAAACTATAATTTCTATTGAAATAGCGTTACATGGACTGGAATCAATAGCAGGAAGACATTTTTTCCAAGTGTTTTCACCATAACTTCATTGGCTGCTAGTTCATGAACGAAATAAAGAAAATAGAGAAGAATCAAATAAAGAATGAAATAAAGATCAAATGCACAACATCCTGGTGATAGATTGCCTTGTACCACACAGTCATTCTTTTCCTTTCAAGACTAATACAGCAAATATGCTTGCAGGGCATTAACATTAACTTTACACACTTAATAGAGATATATCCCCAAAAGAGCCAGTTTTTTCTAGTGATGCATCAACGCACAGGATTAAGTGGGTCAGCAAAGTAATATGGACCATTCTCACTATGTAAAAACCTCTTTACAGTTAGAAAGCTATATCTACCCTCATTTGGATCACCAAGGGAGGCAGGAGGCTGAACTAGATAGAAGAGGACTCTGTTATTGCTAGGCAAGATTTTCTGATCGAAAGGTGGCGAACATTTGCTATATAAGGCATTAAGGGTATATAGAATTGCTAGGGCTACAAAGGCCATTTGGGCAATGTATAACCCTTTCCAGGGACCTACTGAAGGCTTATTATGCAGTAGAAATTAAATACATAATATAGTGCATGTTCAGGAAATCTGGGATGTCCTGACAGCATCAGAATTCCCACGCACAAGTGAAGAACAGTGTGTACATGCCTGGGTGGTGATTTTTGGAAATCTCAAAGACGTTTTGGTTTCCAGATGAAGAGCAGCCAAATTAGAAGCATGTGGTCCATTAGATCATCCCATCACCATTTGCATCCATCTGGAAATTCTGGGCACTCCTTTATGGCCTTTAAAATTTGCACAGTCCAGAAGGAGAGGACTCACCCATTAAAACTTGGGTTTATGGAAGCTTTTTATTACAAACTTGCCAGGGATAAGAATGTGAAAATTATAATATAATAATGAATGCTGCTGAACATCAGTTAGCCAAAATCAGTAGGCTGTCAGAGTCCATCTCTCCCATGAAGTCCACTTGAGCAGAATGGACAAGGTAAATAGAAAACATCCATCTGATCTGATGCAGAGCTGACACAGAAAAGCTGTAAGTGTATAAGATAAAGTCAGCTGAAAAGCTGGGTAAAAACTAGCACAATAGTTTGTTCATCATTAAGAAATACCACTTGAACTAGTAAGGTGTTATTTTCCAGAAACGTCTAAATACCATCAGCTCTACTAGAGCATCAGTATCCGTATCTTGCAAAACATGTTAACTTCATTGGGGATGGGCCTCTGGCAGACGCAAAACCATTGCCAAAAAATATAATAAAAAATATCCATTGTAACTGTATTCTGTTATTTAGACTTTACAATTGTAAATTGGAAGTTAAATAAGCACTAAGCAATACAAAGTAACATTTTGAGCAAGGGCCCTTATAGAAATTAACTCCAGTGCTTCTCAGAAGGAGAGATTCGTTATGATAGGAGTTAGTTTTCATGAAGAGAAATCAACCAAAAATTTGACCAAACCAGAAGCATAACTTTTTCCATATTGTTTATTATTTGAATAACTTTAATTCCAAGGACTGCACTCCATAGGCTGCTAAACAGACCTCCACGTTTCTGGATTTTAGCTGCAACCAATGTGAAAGGAGAACAGCACTTTTTTAGGCATTTTTTGCTTGACTATATCCTAAAGTTATCAAAAAGCAGTGGTTAGAAATCAGCCCTTTCCCAAGGCATCACAGAACTTACTGCCTTTTCTTGACTGTTTTGAAAATCTCAGCATCAGAAATCTTTCTCTCCTTCTCTGTCACATCGGGAAACTGGGCACTGGGTTCCACAGGACTTGGCAGCATCTCCTCTGGTCCTTTCTGCTGCTAAACTGCACCCTGCCCCAGGTGAATCAGAAACACACAAGGCTTTGCGGCACGCGAATGGAAAAGCCTTTGAGCAAATCAGCTCTTCTACACTGTGTGGCTCAAGCACACAACACAAGTCTCTCAGTGCTCTGAGGTTGAACTAACACTTGCAGGGCCAAGTTGCTAATAGACAGTTTCCTAATGCCAGTAGGACAAAATAGGCCACAGAAGCCACATGCTTCAGTAAAGAAAATCTCCCTTACATGAATGAATGAAACATTGGTGTGTTGTTCATGATGTACAAAAAAAAACCAAACCAAAACCAAGAACAATGCAAAATCTTTCCTTCTTTCTTCTCCAGTTATTATTCATTTGTAATGCAAGAACATGATCATTCGATAATCAGTGGTAACTCATGCAAACACTGAAAAAAACGATAGCATGGCACAAAGGTGGTTATGGTTTTTTTCACACTCTGTGGGGAGCTTCTCAACCTGAGATTTAACCTTGGGACTTGCAAAACTACAGAAAGCTGATTTAAATATCCCTGTTTAGAAAACTTGGCCTGCTAGTGCTCTCATTAAATTACAGCTAGTCAGTTGATTAAAGATGCAGGCATCCAGAAATTACTGGATTTGTGCACCACAAAAATCCAGCCACAACAGCTGGTCCAGAATAGCCCAAACTTGGGCCATTGCTCTTTAGTAAAAACTGTCCCATTTAATGATCTCTGAATGTAAGCAGCTGGCATCAGATACAACACATGCAAAGACAAGCTAAAAATATAAGGAAGCAAAGATGGGATGTTATAAAGATATTACAGTGATCAAAACTGGTCTGACCACATATCCCAAATCAGGCTGTAAGAACAAAATGGCATTTTAATGGGTGGAAATTATTTGTAATATATTATTCTTCTCACATAATAAAGAGGAAGTCTCTTTTTTTCCTCTTTTGCTGTTCTCTTATATATTGGATTGAAACACTTCCTTCTGGTCCTCCCTGCCAAATCTTGGTATCAGAGGAAATATCAGCACACTATTGTTAGTGTATAAATCAGCTGGACTTAATCTAAGATCACTCTGCTGAATTATTGGGCCAAAAAAAAAAAAAAAGTTGGTATTCTCAAATTCTCTTAATGTACTGCATCTCTATTTTAAATAAACCCTCACAGAAAACAGGAGAATATGAAGGAGTATAAAAGGGTGTGTTATCTCCACACAGGCCAGACATAACCACTGTCATACTAAATATTACCTTATTTTGCTCTACGTAGGGCTGTGACTGTAATTGATTTTCTGGGTCAGCAGCCAAATTGAAATACTGGAAGCAAAAAAGTGGCTGTGTCTCTTTTGTGCTGCCCTCACCCTGGACTGTGAAAAGAATAAACTTGACCTGGAGTTCCCACTTATTTAAATAGAGACTGAAAGTCCAGGCTCTAGGACAAGCAAGTATGAAGGCAAACATGGCCAACATCATCTCTGCTGTTAAAGCTGTTTCAGCAGTGGTGTGAGTGTTGAGACTGTCCACTGCAAGGGATCCCATGTACCAAAGCAGCCAGGAGAGCAAGCTGTGGTCCTCGGGATGGCACAGCCCAGCACCTCTGTCTGGCTGGACACGAGACACCATGCATGGCACCAGGGACAAAATATGCTACTGTGGTTTACTGAGCAAAGGGTCAGAGGAAGAATTTCTCTCTACCCTCACAAGAGAAAGACACAAAGTGCAGTTGAAGAGGGAAACAGAAGAACCTGCTCAAAATTGTCTCTAATCCTCTCCTTGGAGACACTGTTCTTTTTCAGAGAGAGGTGCAATTTCCAAGACTGCTATGATGAGATAAAAATCAAATTCCACAGTCCTTGAGTTGGTAGGTAAAAGAGAGATGACATGACTAGAATTTATCTCCAGGTTACTTTTTTTCCTCATCTCAAACAAATTCTGCAGTTCTATTTAAAAGCGGAAACAGCTTTTGGATCAAAACTCTGTTTCTGAAGAATTTGTGGTCACTAAAAAAGTTATCCAAATCTATTGATTAAGTTGCAAGATAAGTCTGATCCTTTCAATAAACTCAAGATTATGTCAGCATTTTCTCAGCGATGTTGCAGAACTTTACAGCAGTCAATTAACCTTACCAGACAGGCCAAAACCCAAGTCATCATCCAGTAATGCTAAAAAAATCACAGCAGAGTTCTTAAGAAATTGCTACAACATTTTTTTGGGGTATGGCATGGGATAGAGAGACTGAATTGCCTTCAGCAATGCTGAAGGTATTATGTATGAAATCCAGGATAACTGTAGAGCTTATTGTGAGCTGAAACAACATGGCAAAAAATGATTTCAGCCTCTCGCTAAGATTGCCAGCATTCTGTCATTTGGCAAACCTCTGAGAAGTCAAGAATATTTGTTTTTCTAAATCTCAGCCAGCTTTGAGTTTGCAAAGCTACATAAACAAATGAATTATGTGAAATCCATGACTGACCTACAAATCCCACCCTGCCTATTTCTCTCTTGACTTCCCCTTCTGGCAGTTCAGATTCAGGAGACATCAGTCTGTTGCTAGACTAGATTTATGTTACTGGAACATTTACCTGAGGCCAAATGTTAGCTCTAATAACTATTCTTTATTCCCATCCAAAACAATATTTACTGGTCAATGCTGAGCAACAGAAGGATACAGAAGGACGCAGCAGGCTCATTTTGTCTTCTTGTTTTAAAACTTAGGGTAGAAAGAATATCAAACCTCAAAACGCAGTTTTTCTTAAGTATGCACATATAATAGGGATTTCCACCTGAGCTCTTTGCTCTTAGTCTTTTTTAATGTTCTTTCCACATCAAAGTTCTTCCGTGAACTTTACTGTTGAACATGTTAGTCTCTAATCTCAACATTTGATCTCTACTCTTTTCTTTCTTTAGCAATTTTTTTTTCCATCAAAAGTCTGAAATTTTCCTGTTTCCTCACCACTCTTTTTCAATTACTCTTGCTGGCACTGCTGCCAGTTGCGGCTTCTGCAACTTTGCCAGTAACTGCTAAGCACTGTGGAATTAAAAAAAAAAAAAAAAAAAAAAAAGACAATAATGTCAAGGACTTTGTTCAAAGATAATGTGAAGTACTTTGTGGCTTCATCTGATCAGCTGTCCCCAAGCTGAAGTGTTAGATAACTCCTTTGGGAACATGTTAAATATTCATGGATATCCATTTCTGAAGCCACAATATTGAATATTCATATTGGAAATAAAATCCCAGGAGTTTCACTTAGTACATAACGGAACAGAAACATAGCTGTTAAACTAAAGTATGTTCTAAGCCGCAATATTTCATATGTGCTTAATTAGAATGGGCATACTAAGGATTATTAAACAAATATCTAAAGGTTCAGATTTGGCCTCAATGCAAATTCCTTTCTCCTGAAATTATAATTTGATTTGGGGTCACTTTTAACACTAATGAGAAATAAAACCTTCTTTATGATGAGACAAGATGACCCTGGTTTTAGTTTTACAGTTTTGGAATCGAGAAAATTAATGTAGTAGTCACTTCATAACTCTTGACACTTTAATGACAGCTTGTTTGATCTTGAACAGCCCAAATAAAGACGATATTGGTGTGTTCAGAACACATTCATCATGGAAGTTTTTACAGGTGTTTGAGTTGTATCTCATTGTGCTAGTCTGGATCCTGACAGCTCTAGGGAATTCATTATGCAAGAGGCCAAGCTACCCAACACTACTGCTTTCCCCCACATGAAGGTTGCTTAAGTTATGATCAAGCATGGGAGGGGAACGTTTTGTAGAAGAGTAGGTAGGGAGGACAAGTCAACTCTGGGCATGATGTCCCAGAGTTACCCTTACCTGATTAGTGGTTGTGAATCTTCTGACTTGTGCTGGCAAAGTTGTGGTTCCTGAAGACACTCTTTCCTTGTTTACCTTGTCACCACAGAGCATGGTGGAAAGTTTTTATAATGTAACCCATCCAAGGTTTCTCCTCCTGTCCTCTCCCTACTTTCCAGCATAGGCTTTCCAGTATGGCTTGGATTAGCCTTAAATGCTTGCGGTTTTAGATTTCAGTCTGACCATTTGTCATCCTGGTTCTGTTTCTCCTCTCTCCATTCTTAGAATGACAGAACACAGGATCACCTCTCTGGATAACATTATAAATGCTTCACTGTCAAATTGCCAGTAACGAGTCTCTGCCAAATTTATATTCTAAAATTCCCCAAACAGCAATTTAATTACATTATTTTGGATACAGCACCATAGCAGCTGCATTCATTTGATGAGGATTCATTATGGTTTATGGTGAAAACAATGGCAAATTAGCTCTGATGTGTTTTGGAATTTGCTGTTTATTTAGTTTTGCATAGCACTGTTTTAGTGAGCTTGAATCCCAAGCCCATTTGATCCTGCAGTCTGTGAGAAAGTGGGAAGGCTCTGACAGGAATTTTTGAAAATCAGATATTCCTACACCTGCTGTAGCACAGCTATTGAAGTCCTGCTGGTTTGTGGTTAAGAGGGAATTACCAGGCAGATCCATTCCACTATATTTCAAGAAATATTCCAGGACTGTTTCAAACGTAATGTGTATAAATCAAAATACATACATAAATAACAAATCCTAAGTTTTGTCCATATTTTTCCTGGACGAACTTCTCCCAAAGCAGAAAGGATTACGTCCTTACTAGAAATCTAGTACGGGTTCTCAAGGAAATCTAAAACAAATTACTTCTGTGACTGCTTCCAAGCTCAAACTTTAGGCCAGCTTTTTGAAATATGTGTTCAATTTTTTTGAACTGTCTGAAGGACATAGTGTAAGTTCTACGTACGTATTACAGAGTGACATGAAGCCTAGTCATAGGGCAAAATTAGAGTAGGGGTGTAAAAAAAACCCTAAAAATGAAATCTTTTCTCCTACCACTACTCCCCAAAAAAGCCACAGCTTCCCATTAGAAGCTACATCAGAATCTTCTGCCACGGTGCTCTCATCATGTGAGGGGTGTAACTTCTGCAGGGGAATTTTGGTACTGAAAAACATGTTTGTACAGGCATAGTTAGCACCACTTTTGTACCATGTTTGTTTATCAATGCAGTTGTTTTTATTGGCAAAAACAGTTTTTGGCAACTTAACAACACAAGGAAAAAGAAAGCTTGCTTTTTTCAGCTTTCCTTAAATTCTGAAAGTCTGACTGAATGTCAAGAGCCACATCTGTACATCTTAACAACAGTCTGTGATGATAAAGAGAACAGAGCTGGACATACAGAAGTTGCTATATCTCATTTTTATACATAGTTAAGGGCTAAAGGTGGAATTACTTCTCCTTGCTTAAGATGATATTTAAAGTCCATTCAATCACTTTTCTCCTTGTCCTACTCTATGACATTCTCATCTTTACTTTGTGCCAGAACCAGAGTAAGTCTGACCCATCATTTCAACATTCTAGACATCCAGAAAATTAGTCACTTAAAATGCAGAGTTGTGGGGTTTTTTTACCAATTTTGAGAGCTGGTATAGCTCAGGGTGAGATCCAACAGGCTTGGCACAGATGCTGAGAAGGAGGTAGGAATGCACTACTATAGGAGGAGGCGAATGGTGGGCGGACAGAAACCAGTCATTAAAATGACTTGGTTGCTTGGAAATTTAGGTACATGACTTGTGCATCTACTATTAGCATCTAGCACAGCATTCTTCCTAGAGTACACCTGCGTGGTCAGTGAAGATGGCTGCCAGCAGAAAATGCAGAGCATCATCTCACCAAAGGGTCACACAAGTGCCATAGCTGCTTCAATGGGGTGACAGTAGCATGCAGAAAAGACAGGGAGAAGGATGTAACAGGACGAACCATTTTTTTGGCAGCAGTGAGCTTGTTAAGTCAGTTTAGTTATCCCATAACATACTCTCAGTGCTAGCAGTATAAGTAAGAAACAACTCAAACAGTAATAATAAATACCTAACAAATAATTAGAAAGTAAGAATAATCAAAAAGTCCAGTAATATTTGCTGAAGCAATATGGGATTCTGTGCCAGAGGCCAGAATTTGGTATGTGTTGTAAACATAATATAAACCAAAATTTTTAATCGGACCAAATTTTTAAGACTGGACAGGAGGCCTTTTACTCACACTATCAAGCTGTTTTTGCTTCAAAACACTAGACATCAATTACATGAATTCTGACTCTTAAACAAGAATACTGGAATTATGTCTGTAAGAGAACAAAATCCCAAAGCTTCAATAACACTTCTCTTCAACCCGGCACGCCCAGTTTAAAATGGCTTCCCATTGGTGAAGCACTTAGCTACACGTCAAGGTTTCTGACAGACTTTCCCTATGAAAGTCTCTCTCTGAGTCATTATCCCTGTAAAGATAATGACTCAGAGAGAACAGTCTTGACACAGGCAGCTTCCAAGACTGGATATTTGCCTGACCTTGCAGACCTCCTCAGGAAGGAAACGAGTTCCTCCAAGGAAAACATGTGACAGCAGATTCAAAGCCCATTCTGCAAGTAGGAGTCACTCAATGAGGCACTCCGGTCTTGAACTCCAGGGTGAACTGGGGTTCCTATCACGCATAGAATATATGAGAAAAAAAAACAAACAACAAAACTCAATGTAAAAACCAAGCATCCTCTCTTTTCTGTTGTTTTCTTCCTTTGAGTGACAGTTTCCTTGCTAACTATAAGCGCAGTCATTACAAAATAAGCTTTCTCACATCTGAATTTATAACTTGTGACAATCATTCACCTGTAACCCAACAATTTACTTGTACCCCTATACTGCAAACACTCAACTCTACACACAATACAGGCAACAATTAGACTAAAATAGCTTCCTAATTTATTCAAAATTATTTTGATGTTGTACACATTAATATCTAAGCCTTCACTGACTTTAACAGTGCTGAAATTAAGCATTATGACATTTAAGAGCAGAACTCCAAATCTGTTTTATTTGCTTGTTTGTTTGATTTTTCCTAAAGAGTAGTAGTGATTTATTTGACAGAAAAATTACATTGCTTTCAAGCAATCAGCAAACTGATTTAAGCAGAGCAAGAATCCGTTTGAAACTGCTCAAAATTCAGACTTCATTTAAATATTTTTCAGGTGTTGAAGAAAAAAAAAGTTTTATTAGCTTATCATTCTCTTTACCCAACATCTTTTAACAAAAGACATTACAAGAAAATTATTAATCTAAAGAAGTGGTATTACTTAGAGTAATTCAATTTTGTATAAATATGGAAAAAGCTGGAAGCAATCAAGTAAGTTAGAAGGGTAAATAAAGGTTTCTCTGATAATATTCTTACCCAAAAAGAACTAGTAATTCATAGCATCCTGCCTGCATAAGAATTCCAGTTCATCAGAATTTCAGAAGAACTACAGCATGTGTCTACCAAGTCTGAAAAGAAAGTTAATTCAGCAAAGGGAAAGACTACATAAAAGCCACAAAAAAAAAGCTTGATGGTTGCTTGTTGTGGTTTAAGAGTTAACAAATTGAGGGGGGACGGAAAGGAGGTAACTGTAGAACCCTGAGGGGTCAGAGAGCAGCTGGTATTCTCTCCCCTTCCCTGCCACACTCCATAAAAGGACGGAAAGTTCAGGTTTCACTCCTTTCTTACTCGGGCTCTGCTGCTGCTGGGACCACACCTCAGCTCAGCTGGGCCTGGCTCCACTTGCACTGCACAACCCATCCCCACCCGAGAGGTGCTTTTGTATATGCTTGTATATCCTGCTTCCCTTCATATTCCTTTTCCCTGTTTTATCTCTGTTGCTTATTAAATTTTATTCATAGTCTTAACTTCCAATTTCGTGAGGCACTTCCTTCCTCATTCCCCTTTGTATCCTTCCTTGGGAGGGAAGGGGAAGAGGGAGAGAGGGCTGATAGGAATCCTGCTCTGTGGGGTTTGCCCTGAGTCTTAAACAGAGACATTGCTGCTCTAATTGGTGGTTCAGAATCGAAAGGTCACTTTATTCTCCAAAGCAATCATAAGAAATGCTCAAAAGAGGGTTAAAATGTTATTGTATGTCTAATATAATGCCCCTTTCCCTGGAAGCTGCGGCATATTTTTAAGTTGAAGGCTGTAATGAAATCCAGGGGAAGAGAACAATGTCTGCCCATACTTACGTCACATGAAAGAAAAGGTTGTATCATCATATAAATTCATCCAAAGTTTGCACAACCTCACCAGGCATCTTGAGTGTGTTTTTTCGGTAAGTGGGCACCTATCACCCCTCAGGATAAAAAAGTGCCTCACTGCAGGAGCTTCCTCACATGGCAGAGTTTTCAGATGTACAGATGAATTTCAATCCTTAGTGCTAGCCTTTCAACTGCAAGCACTTACTCAAAAAAATCCAAATGTGGTCCACTTCTGCTAAGCTGAAGAACACCCTGTGCAATGGGAGAGCCCCAGCATTGGTAGGGCCATCCTGGAGTGACCTACTGACCCAGCAACCCCCAATATGGGGGAAGCAGGTACCATAGGAAAGAGCATACAGTGACCAGAGTCCACAAATACTGAAAAAAACGCAGGGATTTTCTCTCCCAAGTATTCACCTCTGCTGCTCTCTTGCACTTCTGCACATATATTTTTCCCCTTTATAGAATACAGCCAGGTTTGCTGTATTGGGAAAGGCACTGAAAACACCTATTTCCAGATTGAAAAAATTTTGTTCCCTTTTTTTTTAAACTGATGATGTCAATCAAATATTACTTTTAATATTTTAATAGTTCCTTGAATTATTCCTTTGCAGGGATTTCTTGCATTTATGTGTTTAGGTTGTTTTGGCCACAAATAAAACACTACAAATACCTATTCAGATGAACTGTCATCTATACACTGATCAATATGTTTTCTTCTCTTTAATAACTTGTTATTAAGACAGATATTACTCAAATTCAGTTTGATTGAGTTATATTCTCCATATGCTGCTGGCTTAATCTGAAAATAAAATTTGCATGCACTGTCGTTAGCTATAGCGTAATGAGTCTGCTTAATGCTTCTACCACGAGACACATATGTTGTGAACAGCTGCTTGTCTTTAATCTCTTTTCAAGTTTGACTGTGTCATAGTAAATAACAGAACTTGAGCATATAGCCTCACATTTCAAAATAGCCAGTATGCCTCCAGAAGCACAGAGATGAGTTTCAGTGGGGAGGCTACTGTAATGTGGGAACCTACAGCAACCCTCAGTCAGTCTTAGAGTAAAAAGCACTGAGTGCTCACCATGAGAACATTAAGCTCTATAACCAATACAGCAACATAGGTTCTTCTCTTACATTGTCACAGGATGTCACATTTCTCTAGTAGTTAATGAAAGATGATGTCTTTTCTTATAAACTTTTCACAAAATCACAGAATTATTGAGGCTGGAATAGACCTCAGATCATCAAGTCCAGCCTATGATCTAACATCGCAACATCAACTAGACCATGTCATTAAGTGCCACATCCAATCTTTCCTTAAACACCTCCAGGGATGGCAACTCCACCACCTCCCTGGGCAGTCCATTCCAGTGTTTAATCTCCCTTTCCGTGGGAAAGTGCTTCCTAATATCCACCCTAAACCTCCCCTGACACAACTTCAGGCCATGTCCTCTTGTCCTGTCACTAGTTGCCTGGGAGAAGAGCCACTCCCCCACCTGGCTACAACTTCTCTTCAGGTAGTTGTAGAGAGTGATAAGACCCTGAGTCTCCTCCAGGCTAAACAACCCCAGCTCCCTCAGCCTCTCCTCATAAGACTTTCCCTCCAGTCCCTTCACCAGTCTTGTTGCTCTCCTCTGGACCCACTCCAGCACCTCAAGATCTTTCTTGAAGTGAGGGGCCCAGAACTGAACACAGTACTCAAGGTGAGGCCTCACCACTGCCAAGTACAGGGGGAGAATTACGTCCCTACTATTGCTGGCCACACTATTCCTGATACAAGCCAGGATGCCATTGGCCTTCCATGCCACCTGGGCGCACTGCTGGCTCATGTTCAGCTAGTTGCCAAACAGTACTCCCAGGTCCCTCTCTGCCGGGCTGCTCTCCAGCCACTCATCCCCCAGTCTGTAGCACTGCCTGCGGTTATTGTGGCCAAGTGTATGACTCTGCACAGGGCCTTGTTAAACCTCAAGCCCATCGACCCAGTCTGTCCAGGTCTCCCTCCAGCAGATCAACACTCACCCCCAATTTGGGTGTCATCCACAAATTTACTAACAGTAGACTCAATCCCCTCATCCAGGTCATCAATAAAGATGTAGAATAGAACTGGGCCCAGTACTGTTCCCTGGGGGACACCACTGGTCACAGAATACCAAATGGATGCGGCACTATTCACAACCACTCTGTGCCTGGTCATCCAGTCAGTATTTAACCCAGTACAGGGTGCACCTGTCCAAGCCATAGGCTGCCAGCTTCTCCAGGAGGATGCTGTGGGAGACTGTGTCAAAGGCTTTGCTGAGATCTAGGTAGACCACATCCACAGCCTTCCCCTCGTCTACCATGTGGGTCACCCAGTCGTAGAAGGAGATCAGATTGGTTAGGCAAGACCTTCCTTTCCTAAACCCATGTTGGCTGGGTCTGAGCCCCTGGTTGCCTTGTACATTCTGCTTGATGGCACTCAGGATAATCTGCTCCATAACCTTGCCAGGCACCAAGGTCAGGCTGACAGGCCTATAATTCCTTGGATCCTCCTTCCGGCTCTTCTTGTGGATGGGTGTCACATTGGCCAACCTCCAGTTATCTGGGACCTCCCTGGTGAGCCAGGACCGGTGATAAATAGTGGAGACCGGCTTAGCCAGCTCTTGCACCAGCTCCCTAAGCACCCTAGGATGAATCCCATCCGGATCCATAGACTTGTTAGGATCTAAGTTGCACAGCAGGTCACTAACTACTTCCTCCTGGATTCAGAAGAGATATTCTGCTCTCCATCCCTGTCTACCACTTCAGGAACCCAGTTACCCTGAGGATAGCCAGTCTTTTTGTTAAAGACTGATGCAAAGAAAGTGTTGAGTACCTCAGCCTTTTCCTTGTCTTCCGTTACTATGTTCCCCCCTTCATCCAATAAGGAATGGAGATTTTCTCTGGCCCTCCTTTTGTTATTGATGTATTTATAAAAGCACTTTTTATTATCCTTAACAGAATTGGCCAACTTAAGTTATAACTGAGCTTTTGCATCTCTAATTCTCT
>VWZK01002486.1:8631-20448 GCA_013396935.1 Baryphthengus martii | reverse complement strand
GGGGCTGGGGTGCTGGCGGAGGCGCTAGGGCCGGGGGTCTTTGGCAGAGCCGGGAAGCCCTCGGCAGGCGTCATGCCCACTCCAGGGTGGAAAACCTTACGGCTGCTGGGAGCACCTGTGCCGAGAGGGGAAGCCCTGCAGAGAGGCAGGGAGGCAGTCGAGCTGTCCTCTGCCCTGGTGCAGAGAGTGCTCCTGCAGCCAGGCTGCTCGGCTGGGATTGCAGGACTCTGCTGGCCTTTTGAGAGCCTCCATGGAGTCATTGAACGGTTTGTGTTGGAAGGAACCTTAATGACCATCTAGTTCCAACACCCTGCTGTCGGCAGGAACATTTCCAGTAGACCAGGCCGATCAGAGTCCCATCCAGCCTGATCTTGAACACTTCCAGGGAAGGTACTGACGTACTTCCTAAAGCTTAAAAAGAGTAGGGGAACGCAAATAGTGTCCGCTGACCTGTCTTGAAGGTCTGGATTACTTTGAGGCTGGTCTCTGCCTTGAAATAATTTCTAACCAATCTGTAATAGATTCTGTGTCATCTTTCCCCACCTCTTCTGTCCATAAGCAGCAGCAATCCTGTTGACTGGAACAGGCCAAACAAGTTTTCAGGATGTCATGTTTTGCAGTGTGCAATTTCAAAAACTCCTCTTACTCTATGGAGTTGGGTCATGAACATCAAATCATAGCATCGTAGAATGGTTTGGTTTGGGAGGAATCTTAAATATAACTTAGTTCCAGCTCCCCTGCCATAGGCAGGGACACCTTCCACTAGACCAGGTTGCTCAAAGCCCCATCTAACCTGGCTTTGAACACTTCCAGGGAGGGGACATCCACAGCTTCCATACCTGTGCTAAGATGGCATCCAGCTTCACGTGGATCTGGCTGGGACAGGAGGGAGAATGAGCCCCTGGGGTTGCTGTGTTGTGTGGTGCGAAGGTATCTGACAGGGGTGGTGGTTGAGCCTCCATTCCCTGTACTTGAATCAGACACTCAATGTGACATGGCCCACAGTCTTTCTGCAGCAGAGGCTTCCCTGTTGACAGGCTGGTAGAGGCACTTCATCCCTGGGAGGGTTTGAGGGCTTACCTTGTAGAATCATAGAGTGTTTTGGGTTGGGAGGGACCTTTAATGCTTCCAGGGATGGGGCACTGACTGCCTCTCTGGGGAACCTGGGTCCGTGTCTCACCACCCTTATGGTAAAGGATTTTTCTCTTTGAAAGACACCTTGGGGCTTTTTCATCAGGAAGAATGCATCAAACCCCAAAGCCTGAATCCTGTGCGAGGCTTAGGGGCTGTGTTTAGAACTGCTCCTGATCTGCTCACTGTGGTGCATCCCAGTTCTGCAGCAGCCATGGCCGGTGAGCTGGGAGCTGTGTAGCTGAGCTACGCGCACCCCCAGCACTGTCCCTCTGCAAAGCCCTGTCACACATCCTCTTCTGAGGCAGGAGCATGTGTTTGGGCTTCCACCTTCTGAGTCTCCCCCTTGATCTCTCCAACATCCTGGCCAGGATCAGACCTGATGCGAGGCATCTCCTGGTCAGAGGAGCTGCCTAGACCCAGTGTCCTGGATTTTGTCCTGCCCGTCCTGAGAAACATGTCTATCTATTGCTCCTGTTGAGGGGCCATGTTGGTGCAGAGCGATGATCCCTCCTGGGACAGTGTCCTGCCTTCAGACCTGTCCTGAAGCCAAGGGGGGAAGCAGGTGGTCCTGTGAGTGCTGCAGCTCATGAGTGAAGCTGAGCAGTGACCTGAATGGTTGAGGCTGTGAATACCTCGTTTGTCATGAGCAGGGGGTGGTTTTGTAACCTCTGCACACTCCCCCTGACTGAGGAGCTGTTTGAATAGAGCACTTCGGAGTAACTTCTGGGTTCGCAGCTGTGGTTTGTTCACAGCATCAATCTCCTCGTCCTTCCCTGGGCTGGGGTCTCTGACTCTCTGGGGCAGGGCGTGGACTCCTCCTTACCCTCTGTGAACTGTTTGTGGAGCCCCTCTGTGCTGGAAGAGTCAGAACTGTCACTGTACTTGCTGTGCACAGTGGCTGAGTCATTGTGATATTAAACTAGCACTGACTGTTACCCGTCCGTTTCTCTGTCGATGTGTTTGGCCAGTCCTGTACTCCCAGCGCAGAGCTCGTGCCGCTTGTCCCATGCCGATGCCCTGGGCTTGCAAATGCTTTTTGTTTTGGCCTTTCATCGTCGGGGACATTGGAGGCCCCGGGATGGGGGAGTTGGCACTGGCTGTCCCCGTGCTCACAAATTATCTGCTTGGTGTGCAGCCTGCCTGGGGACAAACAAGGGCTTTGGTCCAGGGGCTGGATGTGGCCCCACTGCTGCTGAAAGCTGGGCAGGACCGGGATCAGGGCAGACCACAGCCTCCCTCCTGGGGCAAAGCGGGTGTCTTAACCAAAACTGCTCCTCCTTCACAGCCTGTCTGCTTGCCAGCACGTCCGCTCCCTTTTAAAGACACGCCGGGAAAGTGCAGGGAGGGGTGGCAGGAATAATTAAAGGTACGAAGCTGTTTCCATAGAAGGAACAATTACATAAACTGGCTCTTTTCCGTCTGGGGGAAGAGATGACTGAGGGAGGCATGACGGGGAATAATAAAATCCTGTACAGCAGGGGGAAGGTGAACGGAGAAGGGCTGTTCAAGGTACCTTCCCTGAATGGGACATCTCATGGAGGAAGAGGCAGTGACATCTTGGGGCACACGTGTGTTTTGTGAAGCAGTTTGGGGTTAAACTGTGGAAACGGTGGCCTTGGGTGGAGGGATGAAGATGTGGAAAGCTTTTCTGGGGTCCAAAGGCAATCACATTCCTAAAAAAGATATATTCACCCAGGGCTGGTGAGCCCAGTGACCCTGCTTCTGGTGTGGGAAATCCCCAGGCTGTAGGTATGAGCAGCACGGTGTGTCCTCTGGGAGCTTCAGCTCTTCTGAAGTTTTGGCTGTGGGTCTCTGTCCCAGAGAAGATGTGGAGGTGGGCGACCACCTCCCATTTTACTGTTAACATCGTTCCTTGGTGTCTGAAGTCTGGAGGCCACCAAGCTCTGCAACCTCCTACCCGAGTGCCAGCTGCAAAGCACGTTCCTGTCAGGTGTCATACCACCGCGAACACCTTTCCCCTGTCACTTCTGCCACCTCCTCTGAGCTGGCTCTGGGTCTCCCTGTGGCCAAGCAGCCTGGGCAGGAGCGGGGTGCTCCTCCCATCCCACTCTGACTCCCCCGCTCAGCATGGTGTGAGGAAGTCTCCGGTGACTGCGGCTGGGTGAGCTGAGGAGATGCATCTGAGGACACTGGGCTTGGCAGCAGTGGCGTTTGTACTCCGTTCTCCAAGGGGAGAGCAGTGCCCACGCATTCAGTGCTGTCTCTCCCTCCTGCCTGTTCCCATGCTTGGAGATACTGCCTGCCTTTTCCAGCGCCCCGAGGTACAGGTCGAGGAAAGGGCTTTTTTTTGTTGTTGTTGGATTAATGCCCCATTCCCTGCCTGCTGCTGTCCTGGCTATAATCTGAGGTTGTGAGGAGATGCTGATGGGTCACCTTCCAGGTCAAACCTGAGTCTTAGGTCCTGCCGAAACTGCTGTCTGTGCAGAGGAGCCCTGGCCTGAGGACAAGGGGACCTTCTTCCTCGAGACTCATCCAGCTCCTGCCGTATCCCCTGAGGAAACCACCAAACTCGAATGGCTCTTGCCAGATCCCCGTCACCCTGACTTTGTTGGTAGCCCCAGCATGTGGCAATGGGCTTGTGCTTGTCCTAATCTGAGCATGGGATAATCCAGATGGGAATGGTCCCCAGGCAGTCTCATGCTCCAGCAAGGTCAGCCACAAGGTCAGAGTGGGCTGCTTGGGACTTTGTCTAGGCTGGCCTTGAAAATGTCCAAGGACAGTGACGGCACAGGAAGAGCTTGTTCCAGCAGCATCTCCCACGTCCCTGTGGCACTGTGTCTCACCAAAGCCTGCCTGGCCTCCCAGGGCACGTGGGAGGAAGCGGGTGGAAGCTGCTCATAGCCATAATGATGGTGTTCAGTTTGTCCTGAGGATGAGGATGCCGGCTGCTGCCTCCCTGCTGCCGGCAGCAGCCGAGCCGGCCGCTCCGCTCGGAGCTCCGCACCTGCGGGGGTGGCGTAATGAGCCGTGTCCTTGTCTCAACCTGCTGCTTCCTCTCCCAGCAGCGTCTGTGCTGCCAGCTGGGTTATTTTTTCTTTCTTTTTTCTTTTTTTTTCCCTTCCTGCCTCTATTCTTAAGTGGTTCCCAGGCGATGTTGGCACACGGCCCTCGCCAGAGACCTCCTCGCAGGCTGACCTTTGCAAAACCCCCTCTGATGAGCTCTAGGGCTTTCTTACCACCCACGTCGGGTGTGCAAGGGGAGATGTGAGCTGCTGTATGTGGCAGTGGGCAGTGGAGCGTGGGAGGACTCTGTCCTCTCCAGTCTCCTGCTGTTGCCACCTGCGCTTGCTTCTGTTGGAGAGAGCAAAACCCAAGGGCAGGAGGAAAGGGTGGTGTAGGGTATGCTGCAGTGCTTATTTGGGGCAGAGCCTGTGGAAGAGCAAGGCTCCACCAGGCAGATCTTGCTTTTAGACACCTTATTTTGGCCTGACCTACCCTACTGGCTCCTGCTCTGAATCACTAACTCAAATCTGGAGCATATGTGCTCTGGCTGAGATCACAGGGGGCTCATTGCTGAAAGCCAGCAGCACCCCTTGCAGGCCCTGACAACCTCCTTGCTACCCACCTGAGACCTCACACATCTTCCTGAGAGGGAGGCCAGCCGTGCTGCGGAGTCCAAATAGCATTGGTTGCCCCTGGGGATCTGTCTGCACGTGGAGGAAATGCGCTGAAGTTTGACTTGGCTCCATTTCAGCTCCCAGCCTTTGCTCTGCTTCCCTCAGCAAAGGCGTCCCATAGCACTTGGTGTTTTCTCCTGGGATGTCTCTCTCCAAGTTACATTTTAACCAAGTTATTTCTAGTCTGCCAGCACACTGAGCTCTTCTAGTCTGCCAAGCCGCACCATCATTTGGGGAATTTTGGCCTTGAAATACGTCCCAAGTCCCTGCTTTCCAGGGCAGGGGTATCCGCAGGTATTCCCAGCAGGGATGCTGTCCCTGAAGGTCACAGCTGGAGGCAGGTCATGTCGAGGCTGAAGACAAGCCCTGCTTGGATATGTGTCCATCTGGTGCTTTTCCTTTTGCAGATCTGCCTGTCATCTAATCCTTGGTTTTGCCAAATTATCTGACAATGGCAAGATGCAAGGGATTCGTGAAGACACAGAGTGGTACCCAATTGACTGCTGTAGGAAGTTTGATATCTCTGTGGTGCTGCCAAATCTGTAACCTCTGAAAAAAACCCAAACGTGACCTGGAGATTGCCTGGCAAGGAGATTTTTCTGAAAGAGCAAGCTGGCTTGTCTTCATTTGAGTCTTGCCTTTTCTCTATTGCCTCCCCAGCCTCCTTCCCTGTGACAACCCTGGCCTGAGGACAGGTGGTATTCACAGAGATGCAGAGGATATTATGCTGGGGGCAGAAGACTCCACTGGTGCTGCAGAAGTTTCAGACTGCTTCCCTCCTTACCTGTAGACCATAACTAATAACGCTTCTGATTTTGCTTCTTCCTGATCATCCCATCTCCTTGGTGCTGCAGGATTATGGATGATAGGTGGGTAAAACCATAAAGATCCCGGGTACAAAAGGAGAGGGGAAGGGAGGAAGATTTTCGAGTATCTGTTCCAGAGTGCTCGAGGATGTTGAGTTGCTCCAGTCTCGTCTTTGTAAGCCACTGCAGACATGTGGGGCTGCCTGGCCTGGGGCAGCCAGGCAGCTCAATGTTGTGGGGCTTTGCACTGCCCAGTCTTTGGCCCTGCAGTGTATGACACTCTCCCAGTCCTGTGGTGGCTCTACAGATCTCCAGGTCACTGCCTGCTGCTGACAGGGAACAGCCTTGTCTGGAGTTTTTCATCAGGAGCCTGAGACACCAGCCAATGTTCAGGTTGAAACGGGAGAGGATGTGGTAGCGATCGAGCTGGGGATGCTGGCAAGGACTGGCCGAGCATCTGGTGCCCTTGGTGTTCCTCTGTGCTCATTTCTCACTCAGAGGCAGAGTGTAGGGAGATGGGGCGGGGGTGGTGGATGAAGTAGCCACTGCTTAATAGTGTGTTAGGGGTCACCATCTGGAAGTTAAGCAGCTTTCTCATGTGTCTCAGCCTAGAGGGCAGTGCTTGGATGTTTCTGTTTAATCTGGTCTCTCTGGGTGCCCATCACTGTGGTGTCTGGGCACACTGATCCTCTCATGCCTGTCAGAGATGTCTGTGGTGGCTGCTCTGTGCAGGAGGGTTTTGCTGGATGTGTTGCTCCTTGGGGAAGGGAGATTGATCTTGCCTAGGTGGCCTCAAAGGCATCCACTGACCTGCTGTCCTGCTCTTCCCATTTTTGCTCGTGATGAAAGGGGGCTCCTGCTTGTCACCTGCATCACTTCCTTTATGCTGATATGTAACTCTGTATGTGAGAGGACACCCCAAGATCAGAGAGCCCTGAACTCCCTTCTCAACCCAGACCGATGGACAGGGTAGTGGAGTTGGCTATTCCCCAGCACCCACCAATGCTTTCCAGCAGCCCTGTGAGCCCTGTAGAGACCTTATGCTCATCATGGTTAGGATGTGGTGGTGATACTAAGGTGTCTGGAGGGCCCTGCACAGCTGGCCATCTGTGGAGACCCATCTGCAGCATTGGGGCTGTAATTCCCAAAGCCACGTCCCGTTGCCCATGGTGAGGTTTTCAGACTGGATTCATCCTGACACATGGTGCCCAGTGCTGCTGCAAGACACCAAGATAAAGCCAGTTGCGGTTGTTTCCCGCTGGACCATCACAAAACAATTACATCCAAGCCTGGCTGAGAATGGCAGCGGGTTAAGGTGAAAGCTAGACTTGGCAAATGCCACTCTTCAATTTGCTGGAAGAGAGCGAGCAAAGAGGGAGAAGTTACAGTGCCGTGTAATTAGGGAGCAAATGAGGAGAGCAGCAGCATCGCCGCGTGAGAAGGAGGTGAAAGAATTAACACTGAAGAAAATACAGCCCCAAACTAATTTCTCGCTTTGCTTCAACCTTCAGCAAGGGCAGCAGCACTGAATGTACAGCCCAAAGGAAAGTGGGGAGTGGGAGGGAGGCGGGAATGAGAAATTCTTGCTGCTGGAGGGGAACAAAACCACAATGCTGTCGGGCTCGCTCTGGAGAGATGGGCTGAGCTGCACCATGTGCCCCAGGACTGAGCCATTGTGGGGACAGGTAGGGAGGGGTTGCAGGCTCTGAGGTGTGGGGACAGGTAGGGAGGGTGTGCAGGCTCTGAGGTGTGGGTGCTGAAGCTTTTGCTTTGTCATGGAGCAGGGTCTGGTGCCTGCATTCCTGGATCATGCCAGTCTGAACAGTGGTCTTCAGTGCAAGAAACCCACCCTGTCCAACACAGATGTCATTGGCACATGTCTGTGGCAGGAGGGAGGAGGGAAATGAGCTGGGCACCCGTCCCGCAGGTCCTGGGGTGCCTGCAGGTACATCATCAGTGTTGCTCTCCTGTACAAGCAGAGGGGACATGTCATGACAGCTGACCAGTCATGGATGTCAGGACTTATGGCCTGCCTACTGGGTCCTGGCCAGGGGGTAATGCCGTGTTCACGGGTGCTGCAGACACCGTGCTGGCTGCCGCTGCTGCACCGCAGCTTGGTACTGCTGGGAGGCTGCCAGGTGAGGGGGTGGGGGGTGGAGATGGGATGTTTTCTCGGGCACCTCGTGGGACTTAAAAAAAGAAGTTATTCTAGGAAAAGAAATGAGCTGAATCTGCTCCATCTCCCTGCTCGCTGCGGTGGCTTGTCCCACACTTGACTGGAGACAAGTAAGGACGCAGTGAGCAGAGCAGGGTCACGCCAGGGCACGGGCAGGCAGGCAGGCAGGCATTGCTCTGCCCCACTGCTGCCTGGCTGTGCCTGTCTGCGCCCCATGTGCGCCGAACCCCAAATGGGGTCTGCAGAGCCGTGCAGGCGCCTGTGGACACGTTACACCTCCCCGAGGTTGTGCACAGGTGTGTGCTGTGAGCCTGTGCCTTCCAAGGGAGCGTTTGACGGGGGCAACCCCAGGCCAGACCTTCCAGTTTAGAAATGGAGGTTTCTGTCCATGCACATCCCATGTGGATGTGTCACTGGGCATTCACACATTGCCTGTCATGTATATGCATTTCCCGCATGCCATCCGTGCACATAAATTTCTCCTGTGCCATGCATGTACCATATCCTGCACAGCCCCTGCCCGGTCCTGCTCGATGTTTTGGGAATGAATTGACCCACCTGGCCCTGGTGAGGGTTTTTTTTTTCTACATCAGCAGCCCCTGCAGAAGGTCTCCTCTGAGCTCTGAGGACAAATGCAACTGGGAGTGCTTATATGTGTGCTAAGAGGGCATCTCCCCTGGGGCAGTTTCTGAATTTGGGACCACAAAGTGACAAGAGGGTTTTCCCCTCTCCAGGGAATGTGGATCACCCAGCCATGCCGTGAAAGGGGTCACATGCAAAATTTGCTGCGATCAGGGTTCCCTAGCCACAGATCGGGGGTTCACATGGAGGGGACACACAGGGGTGCAGACTGTTCTTGCATTTCAGAGCAGATGGTAAAGAAGAGGGGGGGATTCCTGAAAGGCATGGAGGTGGGTGCACACGTCTGCCGCACATGCCTCCCCGTGCGTGTGTTTGCATGTACGGGCAGAGCTTCCGGAGCGGGTGAATGAATGAGGCAATTCACTATTTCAGCTCTGGCTCTGGCGAGGCTTTTCCTTTAGAGGCAGGCATGCGCCGGCGCGTGGGCTCCTGCCTGCGTATGCGCGTGGGCTCCTGCCTGCGTGTGCAGGTGGGCGTCGAGGGGGCTTCGGGAGATATTTGCCACGTCAGGGAATTCACTCCGGGGGCTGGCACGCGCCCCCGCCGTGCTCGCTGCCTTGTCTGCTTGGCGCAGCGTTGTGTAACTTCCGATGCCCCCACCGGATCTCCTTCCATGGTAAAGGGGGATACTTCTCCTGCCCTCCCTGCCTGCTGCCAGGGAGGAACTCCTGTGACCAAACAGGGCAAGGAGGGCAGCATTACCCTGAGTAATCCCCCTACTCGGGGCTGCCAGCACCTTTCCTCCCCAGCTGCAAGAAGGGCTTGCCTTGAGCGGCAGGCCTGCTTTGGCAGATAGAGGGACCGGCTGCAGGAAAAACCCCTTGACACCCAAACCCCAGAGGAACCATTTTGCTGAGTCTCACAAATTTATGACCCTCAAACCAAGTGTTTGCTCTGGGAGAGGTAAGGGGGATAATGGGTCTCCCCCTGGCAGGGGACCCACAAGTGACGTCTGTGTGCTGCTGTGGCTCCCTGGGTGCCAGGACCTGTGAGATCTGGGCTGAGACCCAGCAACTCATCTCATGCAATGGGGAGAGGAGGAGGTGAGGCTGGTGAGGCCTCTTGTGCCCAATGCCTGCAGCCTGCTGGAGTACCCAAGAGAGACAGGGCAGCTTTGCTTCTCTGAGAAGCAGAGGGACAGCCAGGGCAAGGGGGGGATCCACCTGACATTTTTATCTCTCCGCTAGCAGCCGCGTTGCCATGCTGGTACTGCCGTTCCCATGCCAGTACAGCTGTTTCCATGCTGGTGCTGCCGTTGCCAGGCTACGACGAGGGTGTTGGAAGAGGATGTCAGGTTGTTTTGAGGATGAGAAGACAGCAGATTAAGCCGGGGTGATGCTATGGCCTCTGAATCTCAGCTCCCTGCCAGCCCAGGGATCTGCTGGCTCAAAGGAGGCCAGGCGGCAGTGGAGGTGTAGGAGCTGCCTGTGGGAGCTGGTGTGATGGGTGGAGGTCCCCAGGGCTCAGTCCTGGCAGGTCAGTGACCTTGCAGCGCTCCCCTGGCATTGTGCGGTATTCAGGGTGCTGGAGGGATGACCGAACAGCAGCCTGGTACGTCCATGGTGATGTTTTAGCAACTCAGTTTATAAAGTCATCAAATAAAGGAGCCAGGATTATATGACAAGCCCTGATGAACTCATGGGCATAGAATCATGCTGTGTTATAGCTCTTAACCTTAATTTCCTTTCCTCTACATTCTGAACTGTGGTCCTGCTCTCGCAGCCTACAGGTGTTCATCTGACACGACTCGTACCCAGCCAGCCTCATCCCTGCTCTGTGACAGTAACACACACATTTCAAATCTGCACTGTTACAGTGAACTAGAGACTCCTGACACACTCCTGGCTGCAAGTTTCAGGGGCTTTCTGGGTTAGAAATGTTGCTCTCCTTGCAGACATATTCCTGGTCTGGAGGGTCTGGAAGGCACACAGGTTCCTCGGCTCTGTTCCCCATGCACAGAGCAGCCCGCAAGCTCCCACAGTTTCACGTTACAGCTGGGCTGGGTTGTTTGTGCCCCACTTACACCGCAAAAGTCTTTGCAATGCGGGGAGAAGAGTTGCAACCTGTGGGTTAATGAGGCAGGGTGGCCCAGCTGAAGTATGAGCAGGAGTAGCAGCTCAATGTGATTAAGTTGCTCTTCTCCATTCTGCTGTCAGCCCCTGAAGTATGGGGTGACCCAGGGAGTTAAGTTTGGTATCTGTTGGCTGTGAGAACGGCTCACGTGGTGGGATCCGTTTCGTCCTGGGAGAAGGGATTGGTCCCAGGCGCTCAGCATCCCCTCCTTGCTGCCTTTCATTTTTGTTGTGTGCCAGGTGCTTACCTGAAAACGCTGCTGTGCTAGACTGAGACTCAGGGAAGATGATGCACCGTGGGGTCATTTTTCCACCTTTCTCTGCTTGCCATCGAAAATTCACCTCATGGTCACCAAGGTGAATTTTTGCAAGGCCACCATCCCTCTGTCCCCCAGTAACTAGGCTGGCAGTGTGATCCAGCCTGTCCGCAGGCACGGGGATGGCCCCAGCATGGGAGCAGCACGGCCTTGAGACCAGCAGAAATAGCTCCTGCAAACAGCCCGCTGTCTCTTTGCCAGTGTGCAGAGGGAGGGCAGGGATAGGGCTGTGCATGTCTGGGGACCTGCCCTGTGGAGACTGCTGCCGGTTTTTTTTCCATGTATGGGGAATGCTGGATGTCCTGCTGTGCTAAGGGAAGGTCTCTGAGCCAGTGCCTGGCTGTGGCCAGGGCAGGACATCCCCTTGGCTGAAAGTATTTTCTCCCAAAAAGCAGTTTGGCAGCTCCAAGGCCCCCAGCTTTTGTCCTGTTTCTCCCCCTCCCGGTACCTGGTGTCCCTTCGGGGAGAGGGGGAGTGCTGCCAGAGCATCCCACCCAGCCTCCACCTTCCTTCCACCCATCTCCTTCCAGCCCCCATGCTCCAGCCTAAGTAATTCCTCCTCTGCCTAGCGGTGTGCAGACTGCTCTCCTGTCCTTCCCTTAGTCATCACTCAGCCGAGTGAGACAGATATAGTTGCGTGAGGCTCCTTGCAGATCAGTCACTCCAGCCCCCGGATCATTTCACTTATGGGTCACGGGGTGCCCCGTGCCGAACACGAGATGCCTCCCCCCTTTACTACCCTCATTGTCACTGCCAGAGCCCCTAACCCCCACCCAGGAAGCAAGGGGCCCTGTCGTTGCCAGATGGGTTGACAGATGACCTAGACAGGGCTTCATGTCCCCAGCTGGCTGCAGGCTAGGTACCTCTGCCTGTGCCAAGTATGGTGCTGGCTTTCTGGGGTGGCTCATATCCAAATCCTTGCTTTCCAGGTACCCTGGCTGCTTTCCTCCTTCCCTGGCCAACCAGACCCCTTGGGGCTCACAGATTAGTGTTGGACTGATGCCTTGTTACTGGTGTCCCCATCGTGTGCCT
>VWZK01002482.1:0-20013 GCA_013396935.1 Baryphthengus martii | reverse complement strand
CTCCTTTCCTCAACATGCTTTAAGATGGCTCCAAGAACCAGATGTTCGATCAGCTTTCCAGGGATGGAGGTGAGGCTGACCAGCCTATAGTTACCCGTGTCTTCCTTCTTGCCCTTTTTGAAGACTGAAATCGCATTGGCCTTCTTCCAGTCCTCAGGTACCTCTCCCGTCCTCCAGGACCTTTCAAAAATTATCAGGAGTGGCCTAGCAATGACCTCTGCCATCTCCCTCAGCACTCGCAGGTGCATCCCATCAGGGCCCATGGACTTGTGGATATTTAGTTTGCTTAACTGATCTCTGACCCGATTCTCATCAACCGAGGCAAAATCTTCCTTCCTCCTGACTTCCTTTGTGGTCTTAAAGGTCTGGGACTCCTGGGAGCAGGCCTTAGCAGTAAAGACTGAAGCAAAGGCAGCATTCAGTAGCTCCGCCTTCTCTGTATCCTCAGTCACCAGAGCACCCACTTCATTCAGCAGCGGGCCCACATTTCCTCTGGACTTCCTTTTGCCTCCAATGTACTTGAAAAAGCCTTTCTTGTTGTCTTGACCTATCTCGCCAGTTTTAGTTCTAAGGAGGCCTTAGCTTTCCTTGTTGCATCCCTGCACCCTCTGACAACCTCCTTGTATTCTTTCCAAGTGGTCAGCCCCTTCCTCCATGTTCTATAGACTTTCTTCTTTCATTTAAGTTTATTTATTATCTCCTTTCTCAACCAGACATGTCTCCTAGTTCTCTTGCTTGATTTCTTAGTCTTTGGAATGCTCTGATCTTGAGCCTGCAGGAAATGGTGCTTGAATATTAGCCAGCTTGCTTAGCCCCCCTTACCACCTAGAGTCCTGTCCCATGGGACTTTTCTAAGCAGTTCCCTGAAGAGGCCAAAGTTAGCCTGCCTTTGCGTCCTCCACCAGTCCCTCTTTGTTTACCAGTACAAGGTCCAGCAGCACTCCACTCCTCTCCTTGTCGGCTCCTCTACCGCCTGCATCAAGAAGTTATTGTCAATGCACTGGATGAACCTACAGGACTGTGCCTGCCTGACTGTGTAGTTTTCCCAGCAAATGTCAGGGTAATTGAAGTTCCCCATGACAACCAGAGGCTGTGATTGTGAGGCCACTTTCAGCTGCCTGTAGAAGGCCTCATCAGCTTCCTCATCCTGATCAGGTGGCCCATAGTAAACACCCACAACAACATCTCCCATACTAGTCTCTCTCTTAATCCTTACCCACAAGCTCTCAACTTGCTCTTCATCACCCCCGAGGGAGAGCTCAATGCATTCCAGTTGCCTTCTCACATAAAAAGCAACTCCACCACCTCGCCTTGCTGGCCTCTCTTTCCTAAAAAGGACGTACCCATCCGTGACAGTGTTCCAGTCATGTGAGCTATCCCACCATGTCTCAATAATTGCAATGAGATCATGGTCCTGAGATTGCATGCAGATTTCCAGTTCATATTGTTTGTTCCCCATACTGTGTGCGTTAGTTTACACATATTTCAGAGAACTTCTAACGCTAGAATGATGATTACAATGTAAAACTGTTGTGTTTTAGTTTTAAAAAAAATCACCTGAACATTAGCAATTGCTATACCTTGTTGAAGCAATGTTTGCTTAGAAACCCATTTCAAAGATCTTCTTAGTGTTTGTGTGTGTATAAGGATAATGTGTTTATAATGTAGTGTATGCTCATTCTTTTCTCTAGAGCTATTCAGTCGATTTGCACTAATTGCTTCCCATTGCTTCTTTCTTCCTGTCTTTATATTTGTTACTAGAAAGAAATAAAAAATCACTCCTACTTCTCTTGAGATCAACTTCTACTTCTAAACCATCTTTCTCCACCCTCCTTGTGCCTTCGTGATGGAATAGTCAGTGTCACAAACCTTTCTTACAGTACTTCATATGACATTCATTCACCGATTTCAAGAGGTTTAAAACTGCATCTCCTTATGGTTTTAATCATGACGAAAAATCTTGTTCTTCTGAAACTTGTTTGCAAGTTGCAAGGTTTTTTACACTTGCTGAACTCTTTTCCAGAATGATGATATTTTAATCAAGTTGGACTGAAGAATTTTATTGGTTTTGTAAGCTAGTAATTTATACAGGCAGAGACAAGTGAGTAGATAAGGAAGGGCAGAAGCAACACTGGGAAAGCAGGTTTCCAGGGAAAGATAAACACTCTTAATGCTTGGAATTGATTGAGGATGGCAGAAACATTATCTGTGAGAAGTTACCCTACCCTCAGTGTAGAGTGTAACAGGGTTGACTGGTTGCCTCATCTACTAGTGACAGAAACGACTGCAGGTGTGTCAAACACAGGATATGAATATTACCCGTGCAAGACTGTTGTGAAGATGCTTTAATCTAAAAAGTGTCATTTTCCAAGACTCAGTAAACATGAAAAATGGAGCAGGAAACAACCAACACCTATCAAAACAGGCAGATGCAAGAAATCGGAGTAACATTGAGGACAAGGAATGACACTCCTTATAAGTCACTCTACTTCTTATAACAGCTTAATCCAGAACTCCCATTAAATATTTGGTTGTTGGGCTAGATTTCTAGCACAGGGAGCAATAATGGATTTGTCCTCAGCAGCTGTCTCTTCTCGTAACTCGTAATTCATTAACAGAATATTGCAGAATGCTGATACGTACAGAAGTTAATTTATCAGAACAGAACCCTGACTGTATGATCATTGTGCACAGTTGGATGTAGTCCAAGGCATTTCCTTCAGTTCCAGGCTCTCAATTCGTGGACCTTGTTAAATGTTAGAACCATCTTCCTGTGTATGATCAGATCTGCTGATGTCATTCTTCTATCACTCCTCTTGCAATGTATGTGGGGAGCAGGAGTACACCAGGAAACTTGCTATGTACACTTTCTTATATAAGACTTTAGAGGTTGATTTGCCATTATGTAAAGGATTTTGTGATGAGTGTTTGTAACATAGGCTTCTCTTCTATGGTAAGAAACAATGGATGTGCAGAAGTGTCTTATATAGCCCTCACTGTTCCAGAAATGAGTTTGTCATTCATTTGAAGCTGGGTTCAAAGGCAGTTCATTCTTAATTCGAATGAAGATAGGAAACAGCTTATGATTCTTTGCAGGAATGATTTCTTACAGTGGTAAAATACTGGTGTTTGTCACGTGTGGAATTTGAAGCTTATGGATAAAATCAAAGTAAGGACAGTGGGTACATTTCAGTAAGCGGCAGTTTCCTAAATCTAAGTCTGTGAAAGGTGACTAGACCCTACCAGCATGGGAAAGGCCAAACAGATGGTGCAAAGCCTAAGGAAAGTCTCGTAGTGGTCCTAGAATTGTCAAGGTTTATGCTGATATAGAAATGACATTTTTCTTTTTTTTTTTTTTTTTAATTACTGTGAATTTGTTAGGCATAAATTTGCTTTTTTAAAAAATATATAATTTCAGGTAATTTGGGGATATAATAATTAAAAATGTAAAACTATTTTACAGCTATAAGTCTTCACTAATGGTTCAAAATCTGTGTTTCTCTGGTTTTGATGTTAACCAGTTTTGTAGAGAGATATTTACTTGGGGACTGTCCTTTAAAAGACCCTTAATTAGATTTAATCTTCCTAATTCTATCTCATTAGGTGCTGAATAAGGTTGTCTCTTGTGACCATTTAACTGCCTGGATGATTTAAGTTGTATTCTTACCTTTTTTTTGGCTCTGCCTGAGATAAGAGAATTGCAGTGGCTTTAGAGTTTTCTGATTTTTTTAATGTCAGTTCACTTTTAAAGAAATACTAAAATGACTTGTGCACAGGCTTTGTTAAATATTTTCCCTTTGAAAACATAGTAATTTATTTTATAAACCTTAAAATGCTAAGAATGCTATTAAAATATTTTTCTGTGAAATATCTTTCAGATATAATTGTTATGATGACAGCAGACCTACTTGGCAGCAAAAGAAAACAAGCATTGGTGGGTTGACCTTGGGTGGCTGCCAGACCCCCACCCAGCTGCTCTTTCACTCCCTCTCCTCACCAGGACAGGGGAGAAAATAAGATAAAAAGATTGTGGGTCGAGATGAGGACAGGGAGATCACTCAGAAGTTACCATCACAGGCAAACCAGACATGAGGTGGGGAAATTAATTTATTTCTAATTAAAAATATAGTAGGATGGTGAGAAACAAAGGCAAAACCTAGAAAACCTTCCCCTCACCTATTCCTTCTTCCCAAGTTCAACTTCATTCCTGACTGCTTTGCCTTCTCCTTCCAAGTGGTATGGGAGGGATGGGGAATGGAAGTTGCAGTGAATTCTGTCTCTGCTGCCTGTTCCTTCTCAACTTCTTCGCCTCCTCCAACATAAGTTCCTTCCCATGAGCCACAGTTCTTCAAGAACTGCTTGAGCTTGGATCCTCACCATGGGATGCAGTTCTGCACAAAGAGACTTCTCCAACATGGGCCTCCCATGGCTCACAGGTCCTGCCAACAAACCTGCTCTTTTGTGGGCTCTTCTCCACAGGCTGAAGTTCCTGCCAGGAGCCCACTCTTAACATAGACTCTTCACAGACTGCAGCTTCCTTCAGGTCACACCCACCTGCTCTGGCACTGGGTCCTCCACAGGCTGCAGGGTGGATATCTGCTCTAGTGTGGTACTTCATGGGTTGTAGGGGGACAATGTGCACCACCATCATCTTCTCCAGGCGCTGCAGGGAAATCTTTCCTCTGGTGCCTGGAACACCTTCTCTCTTGCCTTCACTGATGCTGATGTCTACAGGGCTGTTTCTTTCACACTCCTCTCTTCCAGCTGCTGTTACACAGTTTTTTACCCTTTCTTGAATATGTTCTCACAGATATGCCACCATCTTGGCTGCTGGGCTCAGCTCTGTCTGCGGTGGGCCTATTGGAGCCAGCTGAAACTGCTGTGTCTGGCACAGGGCAGCCCAGCCTTGGCCTCACAAGGGCCATGCTGCAGCCCCTCTGCCAGCAGCTGGGCACCTGCACCCAACACAGAAGTCTTGTCCCAGAAAGTAAATGGAGTGTACAACAAAAATGGAGTGCACCTTTGAATAATAGGTGGCTATTTTTCATATGAATCCCAGATGCTCAGGGCAAGATGTGGTGCAAAGTCCTTGTCATGACTCAGGAAACATGTAACTGTTCTATACTTGTAAGTTTCACTGAAGACTTTGGAATAGGTAAAGCTGTATTTTTTGTGTGTAAGGATTTCCTCTTTATGTGCAATAAAAAAAATTAAAATAAATAGAATAATGTCTTGTCAACGAGATACTTATTTGTTTGCATTATTATAGTGTATTTAGGACCTCTTTTAAAACAACATGGAGGTTGTGGATCTTTGCTTTTGGTTTTGAATGGAAGGTCGACTAGACTAGTAACTGAATAGTGCAAGTTTGATGTGTGATCAGCCTGCTAGGCTCACATGTGGCCAGTTCGCTTTCAGTGTGACTCAAGGTTTTTTCCTTCCTCCTTCAACTGTGTTATTCTTATAGTAAATTAGATTGTTTGTCCATAAATAGTTTCATTCTTGAAATTTGGCATAATCATAAATAGTTTGTTGACTAAAATGTTAATAGCAATTTAATTATTTTTTTTTAACACTGTCTCCGAGAACATCGTAAGAGAATATGTAGGTTAGATGAGTGGACAGGGACGTGGATTGAGAAATGGCTGAATGACAGATATCAGATGATTGTGATCAGTGGCACAGAGTCCAGTTGGAGGCCTGTAGCTCGTGGTGCTCCCCAGGGGTCTGTGCTGGGTCCAGTCTCGTTCAACTATCTTCATCAATGACCTGGATGAAGGGACAGAGCGTACCTTCAGCAAGTTTGCTCATGGTTCAAAGCTGGGAGGAGAGGCTGACACACCAGAAGGCTGTGCTGCCATTCAGCAAGATCTGGACAGGCTAGAGACTTGGGTCGAGAAGAACGTTATGAAATTCAAAGGACAAGTGTAGAGTCCTGCACCTGGGAAAGAATAACTCCCTGCACCAGTACAGGTTAGGGGTTGACTTGCTGGAAAGCCCCTTTGTGGAGAAGGACCTAGGAGTCCTGGTGGACAAGTTATCCATGAGTCAGCAGTGTGCCCTTATAACCAAGAAGGCAAAAGGTATCCTCGGATGCATTCAGAAGAATGTGACCAGCAGGCTGAGGGAAGTTCTTCTCCTCCTCTACTCTGCCCTAGTAAGGCCACATCTGGAGTACTAAGTCCATTTCTGGGCTCTCCAGTTCAGGAGAAACAGGTAATTACTGAAGAGAGTCCAACAGAGGACTGCAAAGATGATTAGGTGACTGGAATGTCTCTCTTATGATGAAGGGCTGAGGGACTTGGAGAAGAGTAGGCTGAAAGGGGTTGTTATCAATGTTTATAAATATCTAAAGGGTGGGTGTCAAGAGGATGAGGCCATTCTCTTTTCAGTGGAGCCCAGCAACAGAACAAGGGGTGATGGGCACAATCTGAAACACAGGAAGTTCCATTTGAACATGAGGAAAAACTTCTTTACTGTGAGGAGCACTGGAACAGGTGACCCAGAGAGGTTGTGGAGTCTTCTTCTCTGGAGATGTTCAGAACCTGCCTGGATGCATTTCTGTGCAACTTGCTCTAGGGAAACCTGCTTTAGCAGGTCTCCAAAGGTCCCTTCCAACCCCTACTATTCTGTGATTCTATGACACTCAGTAAGAGTGCTGAATTGTCAATACGTTGTGATAGCATTTATCTTGGGAACTAGGAGACATTTTTAGAGCATGGAGCATATTCTTTCCTTCTTATAGTGTAATCCAGTTGCAAGAGGTGCAAGATCATGTCTATTAGTACAAAATATATCTAATAGTAACAGGCTGTTAAAGTGAACACCCTGAACAATATCATATTCAAAGTCTTTATAAGAGAAGAGCTGACACCTTACAATAAAGGAAAGCAATAATAAATCAGTCGTGTCAGACTTGTTTCCAAGAAGATGATTTTTAAGTTATCTTTGTGATCAAAAATGATCAAAAATGAACTTGATTGGTAATGGAATGATATTAAAGACCCCTAACATCAGGTTTATAAGGCACAAGTATCTTGGGCAGCAGAGGTGGGAAGAACCTACAGTTAAGGCAAAGTTAAAAAAGTACAATGCAGAAATTTCAGAACTAGACAAGAATTGACAACTATAAACCTTGATGTATGAGCCTTTGAGACCTTGCACTTGAGAAATATACATAAAGTATTTTATGTTGAGCAAATATACAGTTTTTCTCTTCATTGAATGTGTTTATCTTGTGAGAAGGTGGATGCTACATTATGTCCTTGGTGGCAGGTCTGAAGTGTTGAAGTACTGCAGTGGTAGCTGGGTGGGATGAGGGGAATAAAGTGAAATGGACTTGTCGTTTTTCAGTTCTATATGTGAAATATTTTAGTTAAGAGGAAAAAGAAAAACTGAAGACAGCAGCTGAAAGTCTGTATACAGTTGTCTAATTTTCTAATTTTGCTTCAGGGACAACCACAGCCTGCCACCAGGCTTCCTAGGTTTATGTTGCTGTTCAGTCTGGAAAGTGGAATAGTTTCAGTAATTGGATGGTGAAGGAAAATAAATCCACAGGTTACTTCCACAAGTACTTTGTGATTCAAAATGATTTATGCTATTTAGTTATTTATCAGGACCATATTGTACCAGGTACCATAGAAGAATATCCCAAGTGGCTTGTGGTGTAAGGGCACGACAAAAATCAATGGGTGAGTATTAACTGGAAGCACAGCAAAACAATAGCAATCAATATCATTAGTTCAGCTATGCCTTTTCACATATTTTATAGGAAGAGTTAGAAGGGAGAAAATGGTTTTCTACCCTGTCTCTGTGGGATGTCATTCAAGAAAGCTCATAAATTCTCACTTGAAAATTTAACATTGTTGTTTAAGCATAGATACTCTGCTGTTGCTGTTCCTGCTGCAAGGCAGAGTGAGAGCATAAAGCGGAGGATGAGGAAGGGAAAACAAAACAGGTAACTCTTGAAAAGATGTTCCAGTAGAGAAGGACCTCTTTCAAAGAGACTTTTTAGGTTGGTCATCTTTTCAACAACATTCTGGATAATTCTGGATGCGGCAAGTTTATCCTTTATTTTAAAGTCTGGGAAAAAAATGTTGCAATAATCTGTATGGTTGCTGATGATTACCCTCTCCCTCAGCAGTCACTGTTGTTTGTCATAAGACTTCTACCATCTGAGCATAATAATATTTTTTTTGGCCTATAATGAGTATAAAAACTGTTCAGCAGGATGTATGAGTAAGAGTGCCCAGCACAATACATAGATATTATATATCACAACTGCCTTCTTGGACAGCTGCCCTTTCTACATTGGTAATCACTCTGTCTTGTTGAATGGAAGCCTGTATTTGTCAGTGGCAGCAGAACTTTTCTATGAGAGCAGCAAGTGATTGCTACACAGCAAGGAGTGGATGCTAGAAGTGATACTGATGGCTCACCTACTCCTAATTAATTACAGCCTTCTCTGGTGAAGCCAGAAATCTTAGTGGGCAGATGACATCAACGCCTCTTTCTTTTCCCCCTACTATTTACCCACTACAAAAAAAGGAAACTATAGAAACTTGTAAGTATTTTTTGTTTTCTCAAAGCCAGTCCTGCTCTGTTTTCGGAAAGCGGTGCCATCCCCAAACACAGCAGCTGCCTTTCGCTGTTACTGTGCTGTCAAGATTCCCCCAGTTTACAAGCTTCCACTGCAATACCATGTTTTCTGATTCCTGTTTGTCCTGCTAAAATCTTCAAATCCAGTGTCAAATGCTGGCATTCCTGGCACTCCACATTGTGGGTGAATGCTAAGAATTTCAAGATTTATAGCTGTCATCATTGCAGTGGTGCATTTTCTGCAAAGACATAAAGAGTGTAAAGACCTGGGAGTAAATCTATTCAAATGCTCTGTTGAAAAAAAATCTAATTTTTTTAAGCTATTGCTGTGAATTTTGAGGGCCTGGTTCCTTAGTTTGATGGTGTTGTTTTTTTTTTTCCAACTCCTTATTCAGAAGTAAAGATATCCCATATGTTAGGACAATTAGGACATTTTTTGCACTGGTGTTACCAGTTCCTCTTAGGATGTAGTGCCATGCTTCAGGTTTTACGGCACTGATCTCAGAAGTGCCCCTGCCTTAGCAATAAACAATTCCAACAGGCTATGAAGAGGTTTTTTTTGAGGGAAGAGGATCCAAACAGCTTCTATCATGATTGGTTTGAGAGTTTCAAAGCAGTGTTATTTGGTTTATTTTGTCAGAGTGTATCTGATCAGGTGGAACAAGAGAAGAATATGCAGCTGTGATCATGTCTTGTTTCATGGGAATGAGTATTGCATAATCTAAGGTTTCTGGATGTGCAAGCCCCATTAATTCTCTTGTGTTCTTTTACCGGTGTATACCAGGTTGTACGCATTATCACTTTTTGGAAGACTATTTTACTGATGTTAATTTTATAAAACTCTTCTAACACCATTGCTGTCTTGACTATATGAAGGCTGCTATTGTTTGATTGTAGTTCTCCAAGTTTAGAAGTATCTTGCACTGTTGTTTTTTTGAGGAGACCTTTGCTAGTGAAGCTCTGAAAACTCTATTTTGCACCTGCAGTGGTGTACTACTTTTGGTCAATGAGCAGGAGAGATTAAATATGTAATTTACAGAACTGTGTATCTACTTGGTTCACTTCTGTGCAGGCACAGATGTGTTGCTCAAATCTATTGCTTTTGCCTTTTGCAGATCAGTTTTGAGGCACCTCTTTATCCAACAACTTTACAAAAATCCCCAACAATATACACAGACTGGAATTTCCTTCCTGGACGAACATCAGAAATGAATTATGCTCTGCTCTAGTGAATAACCAGAATTAATGTAGGAATTAAATCGGCCATGCTGTACCTTTTTTTTTTTTTTCCTAGGCTATGCAGTGACTTTTTTTTCCTGTGAAACTTCTTTTAAATTCTTTACTGCTGTAAGTATGGCTTTGAGCAGAAAAGTGTTTTTCAGCATTTCAGTGTATTTACTGCATGACTGATGCAGCCTGATATGACTTCTCACAACAGGACTTGTCATGAGAAAAAAGCTGAGAAAACAAAAGTGAGTTCCTGGAAGCTAATGCCGAGAAAACCTGTGTGAAGGGTAAAGCAAGAAAAAATTCATGCTTTTAAGAATGGCTTCTCCCTTCTCCTCTTACTCCCTTTTCACTTAAGGGAAAAGACTGGCTAATAGAAACTTGGCAAGTAGTAAACTTTCAGATACTGGACTTGGAGGCTGTTTTTTGGTCGTCAAGCAATTGAAAAAAAAAGCAAACAAACAAAAAACAAGAGATATCAAAAGGAAAAAAAAAACAAATCCCACAACAAAAAACCAGAGGATATTACTTGGCTCTTTTTTGGGTAGGCATTAATCTCTTAATAATGGAGGAAGGCTAACATTTAGAAAAATTAACTGAAAGTTGTAGGTTTTAATTGCAACTGCAGTCTTAGTAGTCATAGTAATTTGAAGGTTGGAAGCATTTATTTGCAGTAATCTAGCCTTTCAAGGTTATTTTACTAGCATTTGTTTTTTATTATACTTTTTTATAACCAATTTCTAAATTTCTTTTCTTATGACTGTCTTTCTCCAACTACTAAACTTTGTGGAAGTCAGAAATAAAGCATAAATCAGAATATGTTCTCTATAGTCAAATAGATGTATTTCATCATTTTATACATATGTAAGCATATAAATACAGAGGGGAGCATAATTAGTTTACTGAGGTTATACTGCTAAGCTCTTGTATAGCAAGATGAGAAGACAGTGATAAAAGGATTGATAACTGGTGTCTATAATTGGTTGAATTCTGTATTTAGCTTGCTAAGGGTGAGTTTATCGGAATGCTAATTATACTGGAAACAAATTTGAAATGTATTTAAAATTATTTCAAGGCCTCAATGTGTTTAAGAAGAGAAACTTGTATGCAGTCACAACCTGTAACATCTGTTTTCATATTGGAAAACATAACCTGTGTCATAGTTCTTAATATTCGATGTAATTTTTGCTATTATGTGTCTGATATATGATCTTATTTTGTGCATCATATGGTGTGAGTATGTAAAGTTTCTCGTTCTTCTAAGAGGCAATGACCACAGGGGACAAATGAGCAGGGGTTTTGGTCCAGATGACTTCAAGAGGTCCTTTCCAGTCTCGACCATTCTATCATTCTGTAATTCCATTGACGTCTATTCTCATTGGATCTCGAGAGAAATTAAATTTTGGGGTTTTGGTTATTTTTTGTGTTTTTAAAAATTCATGCACTTGAAGTTTAGTAGCATAAATCTAAAAAGAAAAAATATTTTTTGTTATTTATCACAAATATTTTCTAATTTGACTGTAAAGTGTATAATGGTATAATATTTCTTAGTTGCCATTCAATTACAGAAGAGCAGCATGAAATTTAAGACATAGCTTACCTAAAAAGCCTATACTGGAAATATTTTTCAGTTCAATTTGCTTTCTGTGCTGAAATTTTAATATATTATTTACTAGTTAGGGGGATTAAAATAAATTGGCTTAATATTATTTTATAATTATTTCTCAATAAATTCAAAGTGAGTTAATATCCTAAAAGGTATGTGACTCATGGGGAAAATTAAAAATCACCTCTTCCTATGGATGTAATTCTTGTTTGGTAAGCATATCTTTTGTTAGTGAAACCTGCCAGCTGCCTACCATTTTTTAAAAGAGTTCTGGTGTATTATTGGCTAATAATTCCCTTGACATTTTAAATACATTCAGAGTTAATAATAAATCTCAGACTGATATTACAGATGAGTCCTTCGACTTACATGCTTCAACTGCTGAATGTCGGCTTTAGAAATCTTACTGACCTGTATAAATAAAACAGGGTGCCTTTGGGCTAATGTTTTGTCAGTCTTCTGTAAATCACATGGAAAACGTATCTAACTCAAGTTTAGGTACAAGATGTTATTGTCAGTAACTTCTGAATTGGGAAGTTGAAACAAACTGCATAATGATGTGACCTGGGTGAATTTATTCATTGCTTCTTAGAAGCCTGGAGAAGAGTCTCCCAGTGTGAGTGTATTAGATCATACTAAAAAAAAAATCCCATTGATGTGTTTGTATTTCCAATATTACAGTAGAATATTGTTGGAGTTTTTTTGTGGTGGTTTTTTTTTTTTTCGGCTGAAAGATATGTTTTATTTTGGCTGTGTTGCTGCTTGTTCAGTCCTTGGCAGCTCAGAAAGTTCAAGCAGTTACTCTTAACCCTTACAAACGTGTTCCTTTCTGAGCTCTCTATGACTTCTTAGTGAGATTGTAGCCACCTTAATTTGATTCTGTGAAATAAGCATCATCAACATGTCAATCTAGTGACTCTTGAAGAAAAACACCTTTAAGAAAGCTATTAAAAAACATAAACCTTTAAAAATGTGTCACCTAGAAATTTTTATTTTTCAAGTGTTTTGGAGTGCGATTGTTCTTTTTTAGATTGTATTTTGGGTCTGTGCAAAATATATGTATAGAAAATGGCGCTTTTTTTTTTTTTTCCTTTCTTTTCCCCCAAAAGTTTCGTCTAGCTTGAGGCAGGGATTGAAAAAGAAAGGGGAAATCGAAGAACATGACTAAAATGCAAACACAGCTTTGAAAACAGCTTTAGTGGTTTTACTGGTTCAAGTGTTTTTGCAGAGGTAAGCCTCCCTTTCCTGTCTAGAGTTACTACATCTTATCGTATGGCTGACATCTCTTGCTTCCTCAATAACTCTTCCTCCCATATTCCTTGCAGTGGAGCAAAAATATTTGTTCAGGAAATACTTTTCAGCTTGCTGGAGAGATCTGACAATTTTAATACAATAAGTAGTGTTTGAAACCTCAGTTTAGGCACCATCTGCAAGTATGTAACTTATTTTCAGTCAATGTGGATAAATACAGATACTCCGTATCTTATTAATTTAAACTACCATTTTAGGTTTATCACTTCGTTATTTCCATCCTTGTTTTCTTTTATGTCTGCACATGACTTGGGTATTTTTGGAAATGCAAGATCACATGGGAGCACTTACCTAATGTCTTGAAAAAACCTTTTTTTTTTTTTTTTTTTTTTTTTTAACTTGACTGACAGTGCTGAGTAACATAATTTTTTTCTGTATGGACTGTTGAGATAGTTGAGTCCTATTAGCTGCAACTTCCTGTAACAAGATTATAGGAACCTACTCATGATCACTGAGTTCCCTTTTTCTGTTAAAATGTAATTTTGTTTTTCTGTGCTAAATTTCTCTGAAAAATATTTTAAAATCGAAGCCTGAAAAATGCTTTACTTCTCCATTACTCCAAAAAAAGTTAAATTGTTGTGGCAGTTAAAAGCTTTTATCTTGAGGCAGAGATCCTATTGGCCTTCCAATATCTGAAGGGGACCTGTAAGAAAGCTGGGAAGGGACTTTTTATGAGGGCTTGTAGTGATAAGACAAGAGGTAATGGCTTTAAACTGGAAGAGAGTAGATTCAGGTTAGAAATTAGGAAGACATTTTTCATTATGGTGGTGGTGAGACACAGGAACAGGTTGCCCAGGGAGGCTGTAGATGCCCGAACACTGAATGTGTTCAAGCCCAGGTTGGATGGGGCTTTGAGCAACCTGGTTGAGTGAAAGGTGTCCCTGCCCATGGCAGGGGGGTGGAAGTGCATGATCTTCGAAGTCGCATGCAACCCAAACCATTCTATGATTCTTTGATTCTACAATTCTGTGATGCTGTGATCCTTATGCAAATGTCCTTAGCGCTCCAGGAGCAAGATTTCTAAACTCACAACATACAAGGTAATTAGGCCTAAAGAAACAGAGTGTTGATTGAGAGGAAAATAAAAATACATCAATTTGGAATATTTTGTGTAATCCCCAAACACAAAGCTGCCATCTTCCAGAGAGCATTGAATAGTGTCCTGGCTTTGTTTTCCTGCTTTCCTTGTAAGACTTGCTGAGGTAGAAAACTGTACAACCTATTTCTTTTGCATCCCATATGTGTTGTCTAAGCTTAACATGATGACCCAATATTTATAAAAATAATACTGAGTTTTTCCAGGAATTAAGTTGTCCCATCCATAGGAAACTGCCTGTCCACTGTTGGAGAAGATAATATTGGGTAAGGTTGATGTTACTGAGGCTGTCCTCTGCCTGTATCAGGATCGCAGGTCTCTTGGGTTGTCTGCAGTTTTCCTCAACACAACTGTAAGCATTATAATTTTGCATCTTCACACTGTAAGTGGTTTTGATACAAATACCCAAATCATTAAAAAATATGCACGTAAGTAGGTTCTGCTTAGTCTTCAGTTTGGGCCAGACAGAGCACTTTGAGAAAGTTTACTTAAAACTGCTGCTCTTCATAGAGCTCCTGGTTTGATGGAGGTCTCAGCAACGAGCTGTAAGAAATAGTTATAAACCAAGAAGTAGCGTGTTGTCTTACCATTCATGTAGTTCTGCTTTGGATCGTTTGGGTTTTTTTGGTACATTTAGCAAATGGAGTAGAATGAACATGACAAAAATTCCAGATAATATCACGTATTCTTTAATTCATATGTTATAGAGTATGTGTGAGAAGGATGGTGGTGAAGGAAAATGTGCTTACACATAAATTTTACTTTCAGAAACATGACTAGAGGCAGGTTAGCAGATAACAAACTGAAGGACATCTGTCTGTGCTACCGTTGTGTGCCTTACTATTTAATCTCTTTGCCGCATATTGCATATGTTCGGTGCTTGATTTAGGTTAGAGAGGAAAAGGGTGCAGCCATAATTAAAAAGGATTTATTTTCTAAACATTGTTTTTATTTTTAATTTTCTTCCCTTCATCTTACATCAGGGATGCTGAATACCTTAAGTTTGCTGTTAAGTAAAAGAGAGGCATCTTCCAAATGCTCAGTACTTCTCAGAGCTAGCTATGTGTGATTTGCCTTTCTTTTTTTTATCATATATGATGGTGGTAGTTTCTGACACAGAAATGTTAATAGTCTCTTTGGAGAAGAAGTTATTTGTTCTTGCGTTAATAAGCATTTTGGAGATAGTGTCCTGGCCTATTTGAGCAAAGGTATTGAGGAAAAAAAAATAAAATAAAAAATTAATGCCTGAGTGCCCAGAGACAAGTTTTCTTTTGGGATATTTGTTTTAAGGTTTTGGAAAATTGAAATGGCTTTCAATGAGTTGCCTTTACATCTTTGTCATTTGTGTTGTGTTTAAGCAAAACATGGTTGTTCTTTAATTTCAGAAAAAAGATAATTAAAATGAACTTGGTCATCTCACATCAGAGAATGGCCTTTAGATTAATTAGACTTCAAAAGATATAAAACTAGGCAACCTAGATAAAATAACCTTTAATCTCTCCCTTCACTAGACTCTCCTTTGACCACAAAAAATAAAAAGACTAATTTACCTTACATTTCCAATTTGCAGGGCTTCACCTGTGCACTGAATAACTAACCTGTTCAACCATGGGTCAATACAATCTAAAATTCACAGAACACAAAAGTATTCTGAAGTCTGTATAGTCTGTGAGTGTTTTGCTGACTGCATGGCCCATCAAAAAGGACGCGGCCATCAGCTGAAAATACACAGAGAAACTGTATGTTAGCTATTTCGACCGACCCCAGAAATAATATACTATCATCGACCACGGAGGGAACAAAGGAAGAAACAAACCCACTCACTGCAGGTGACACAACAACTGAGCCAAAAATACAATGACATAAGGAGATATCAACCATGCCCCATATCCCAACATAGCCAGGCACAAACCAATCCAACAAACTCCAGAAAGATGTATTACCCAATCCATTACCCTCATTGTCCTTGACTCCACAAAACTTCTCACAAACCCCTCCAGCAGCAGCTCCCAATGGCAGCAGCAAACAGCTCCCAATAAGGAGCTCTATTGGCCTTTTTTCTACACCCTCTAATCACCACCTAAATGGCAGCTGTTTCACATTTCTGCTTTAGTTCTCACCATTTCAGGGTGTGCTTGACCCAGCCTCCGCTCCTGGATGGCTCTCACACAACAGAGGGGCCCATCCCTCATATCAAGATCTTGTATGGCATGTGTCCCCAGCACTCAATGCCTACTGAGTTGCAGCCAGCAGCAGAGCTAAAAGATCTTCTTGGTGGCAAACACAGAGGCCAACCCAGTCTTGCCCTTGATTACAACAGGAGGCACTTGGGCAGCCTTAGCCCCTTTTACATGGTTGGGAAATTCATGCGGGTGTCAAGTTCGCTTCAGGGCTTGGGGTTCGGACCCCAGGACTTCAGTGAGTGAATCCCTCTTTTTGTAGAGTTCATGTTAACAGGAAGAACTAAGGGAGTCCATTGGTCCCAAAGGCTGTCTGTGGGCCTGGATGACGGGAACAGCTTAATGTAGTGGCTGATTTTCCACTTGCCCATTGGGTGCATGTTCAAAGTGAAACAAGAAGCATCTCAACAGAGGGACCTCTTGGAGGGAAAAGGCATTTTTAATCCCTGGCTGTGGTGGGTTGACTTTAGCTGGTCATTAGCTGCCCACTACACTGCTCTATCACTCCCCATGCTCAACAGGACAGAAGGAGAAAATATAAGGAAAAAAAATGTGGATCAAGATAAGGAGAGATAGATCATTTAAAATTTACCATCACGGGCAAACAGGCTTGACTTGAGAAAATTAAATTAGTTTGTTCCCAATTAATAACAGAGTATGATAGTGAGTAATAAAAACAAAACTACAGCCACTTCCTACTCAATCCTTCTTCCTAGACTCAACTTCATACCTTCCACCTGTGAGGAATGGAGCTTGTGGTTAATTCATAAAACTTTGTCTCTGTTGCTTCTTCCTTCTCACGCTCTTCCCTTTCTTCAGTGTAGTGTCCCTTCCATGGGAAACAGTCCTTTACAAATTATTCCAATGTTGGGCCCTTCCCATAGGATGCAGTTCTTCAAGAACTGCTCCAGCATGGCTCTTTCGCGTGGGCTGCAGTCCTTCAGGTACCCCATTATGTCCTAGGTCCTTCCGGAAACTTGCTCCTATTTGGGCTCTCCGTGGGGTCATAGCTTCCTTGAGAGCACATCCACCTACTCTGGCGTGGTGTACTTCATGTGTTGCAGGGTCATATCTGCTGTGGTTTCGTCTTCCATGGGCTGCAAAGGGACAACTGGCTTCACCATTGTCTTCCTCTTGAACTCCAGCAGAATCTCTGCTCTGGTGCGCTGCTTCTTCACCAACCTTGATATCTGCAGGGCTATTTCTCTCATATTCTTACACTTTCCTCCCAGTTGCTGTTACACTGTGGGTTTTTTACCCCTTCTTGAATATGTTATGAGGTGCTACCAGCATTGCTGATGGGCTCAGGTTTGGTAAGCAGTGAGTCTGTCTCGGAACCAGCTGGAACTGGCTGTCTCTGACTTGGGGGCAACTTCTATTTTTGCCTCAAGAGAAGCTACTTCTGCACCCACCTTGTCGTCAAAACCATGCCATGTAAACCCAATACACTGACAAGATACATCACAAAAAGTAATGAAGCTTCCTTTTTGGTAGTGAGTCAGTTGTTCAGAGCATCTTACTGTGAGTCAGTAGGGAAACACATATTTTGGTTCATGGTATGAAAGCAAAATTCTACTTTGGAAAATACTGTTATATAAACCAATTAGATACTGAATTTTTCCTTTGTCATTCTTTGTGTCTTATTTTAAAAGTTTGTTTTAACAGACTAGAGCATTAAACCCTCCCGACCCCCAATTTCAATTTTCTGTCTTGAAAATGAAATAAATTAGGTGAAATTTAGTAGATTTTAAACATTTAACAAGAAAAACATTAAAATTTGAATGCTTATTAAATTTTTGTAACAATTACAGTACTGGGTAATTAACATTTTGCTGCAGAAAAGCTCTTCTACAGACTAGTGAAGTATCGTGTATGTTAACACAAGTCTAGTGAAGTATTAGCATATATATTAACACAAGTTTAAAGTTGCATTAGCGGCTGAGGGAGATGGAGTTGTTTAGTCTGGAGAAGAGGAGGCTGAGAGGAGACCTTCTTGCTCTCTACGACTACCTCAAAGGGGGTTGGAGCACGGAGGGGGACAGTCTTTTCCCTGGTGGCATGTGACAGGACCAGAGGTAATGGATGCAAGCTGTACCAGGGGAGGTATAGACTGGGCATTAGGAAACTTCTTCGCTGCAATGGTTATTAAACTTTGGAACAGTTTGCCCAGGGCAGTGGTGGAGTCACCATCCCTGGAGGTGTTTAAATGGCATGTGGACCTGGTGCTTAGGGACATGGTTTAGTGCTGAGCTTGCAGTGTTTGATCGAAGGTTGGACTAGATGATCTTGAAGGTCTCTTCCAACAAGAGGCATTTTGTGATTCTGTGACAATCCATGTGAATTTTAATACAGAAGAGGCTATGAGAGGTTGATAACATCTTCTTTCACAACTTGTTTGTGGAGTGGATTTACTGTATCCAAGTATATCATTTGGTATCTGTGCACTCTCATAAGTAAAGCCATCATCTTGTCATTTAGCAGGATTAATGAGATTTTTGATGACTAGCCCCTTTTTCTCTTGTCTTACAAAAATACTAATAGAGGTGATTTCAAGTGATTTTCAGATTTCAGTTGGAACTAGCAGCAGCAAGCTAGTTTGAAATATAGTAAACGTACAGCTGTGTTATGTGATGAAAAGTTAGTGCAAATATAGGTGGGAAAGTTCATAGTGAATTTTTAAGAGGAAGGGAAGAGTAAGATGTCCTGGGAAAAATGAGGAAATTATTTTACTGCTTTATAGCACTGCACATTCTAGAACATCCCACAGAGTCTTTCATGGAAGATTTTTTTTTTGTGGGAAACCGTGAAATTGTCTGTGGTGACATTTTCATTCTGTACCACCCATTGTAAGCAATGCAGCATTCCCCCTTCCATTTTTTGAGATGGACAGTCAGGAGGGAGGAGGTTAGTATTCAAACTTCAGGTTATTAAAAAGAGTTTTTGGTAAATGACAAAATTTTCTTCTAGTTTTTCCAAAACTCTCATACCCTTAGTAGAAGGTAACCATAAATAACACTCACTGTTGAAGATTGGTTGCCTCATGCTCTGCCTTGCTTCTTCAGCCACTGTTTTTCTCTCCTAGCTCTTAAATGGATATAGACTTCGTAATTGTGGGTTTTGTTTGTTTGATTTTATATGCTGGGTTTTTTTTTTTTTCTTTCTTTCTTTAATATGACATGAAATCTAGAGATAAGTAAAACACTATTTCTTTCTTATGGAAAGATAGTGTGGTTTCAATTTAGTGGCTTGATAATTTAAATGAGAAACCAAAAATGCCATTTGCAAAATATTTAAAAATCTTTCTGTTCAGGCTTTGTTTGACACATAATACAGATCCAGCTTTGCAGATACTTTCCAGTACTTACCACTTGTCTTACTTGGAAGATACATTTTGAATTGATTTCATGAACTATTTCTTTATTTTTATGTCTTGTTTGGCATGTTACATTCTTTAGAAAAAAAATCTGTAAACAAAAACATTTTTTTTTTTGAGTATTTGTGTGAAAAGATGAAGTATCAAGCCATTTAGTGAACTATTCAGTCCCATTTGGTTTTTTTATAAGGCAAGACAGTGGGAAGCTTGGCAAACAAGCATAACTTAATTTGCTTTTGAAGATATGAATGCCTCTTGAAGTGAAAAGACCCACTCTGTTGCAAATCTAAAATTAGATTGCATATAATATATTCAAAGCTGATAAAATAAAACTACTCCATGATGAATGTCATTTTGTTGATACGAAACTTATTTTTAAATCCTTTTTATATGGACTTTTTTATTGAACTTTAAGCTGGGGTTGAATACCTCAGACCTCAAGAATCCTGTTCTCCAATGGATTTATATGTCTTTTTATCTTAAAATAAAATAAAACGGAAGAGAAGTGAGAAAGTGAATGGGAAACTTCATGCACATTCCAATATGTGCAAATTGCTAGATTCTTGATGCAGTTTCCACAGCCCCGACCCATGAGGATAATCACAGAATCACAGAATCACAG